>CM035169.1:129360086-129787586 GCA_020205615.1 Panax quinquefolius
AGCTACCCTAGCGACTACAAACGCTTTTTCTATTTCCTTAACCCAAGTTTGGGCTTCTATCGGGTCAGTGGTACCTCTAAATTCTCGCGGTCCTCCATCCCTAAAATCTTTGAAGTTCGCAAATCGATTGTCTGGCTGATTTCCCACGGCTGGCATTCCATTCTGCATGGCTTGAGCTACCATGTTTGCGAAATTCTGCATCAGGTTTGGTTGTTATCCTCCAGCATTGTTGATAGATTCTTCTGCCCTTTGGTTTCGAGTTTGACGTCTTGGCGGCATTATCTGGTTAAATTATACCTTATTAACTTACATTCTAAACATTATCGTATAAGTTTAATATTTCAAACGTATTCCATTAATTAAACATAGATTCATATTCATTCAACTATTTCATAGTACATAACATAGCACATACTGCTTTAAACATCCGATATCCCTTTGTGACCACAAAAGTCGGGAATCGCTACCACAACTTACATAAAAAGAGAAAATATTACATTACACAAATATACTTATCATAGAACACACATATTCAAACAATACTTATACTACTTATTCACTAAGCCTTTTCCTGATCCTAGACAACCTTTCGCTCGATGACCTTCCAATCCACAAATAAAATATGCACCTTGCTTATAGTTGGGACAATGAGGAGAGATATGTCCCTCATGTCCATAAATGTAACATATCTTTTTCCCTTTCCTGCATACGCTTTCATGTTTCTTGTTACAGTTTTTACACTTTTCTATTGTGCTAGCATTCTCTTGGTTATTATCAGAATTTCCTAAGTCGCGGTCTTTTATCTTCCTTTTCCCTTTCTTGCTCGGAGCTGCACACGATATGTTACTTTTGGCTCCCATCTGATCAATTTGGATTTTAAGCTTATCTTGTTCTTCCATTGTTTCGATTAATGCCTTTCGCAATTTACTATTTAGTAGCTTTTCTATTTCCCACAACTTTTCTAGAGAAGAAACCTTGTTCCTCAGATTCTGCACTTTGGTTGATGCTTGATCATCTCCAACTTCGGTTTCCGAATCACTATCTGTTAGTTCCACCATTTCTGGGTCCAGTACTATATTTTCCAAAATAATCACCTCATTGAGGTTATCTTCAACGTGAGCCTTTATTTTAGTTATTGGCTTTGATATTGGCTCGGTTATAGAGATTGGCTCCTTCTTTACGATCTGAGGGTGTCCTAATCCTTTTCCTCCTAACATCTACACATAATTTATTTAGATTAGTATATAATATATACACACAACAATTAATAGTTTTATATAGGTTTCTTTTATTTGGTTTGACGATGAATTTATTCAATTCATCCCCCTTAAAACTCTCTACGAGTTATTTGTACTTTCAATGTTTCCCTCTGCCCTAAGGTTATAGCCTAAGGTCTGCCCCCACCTAAGGTGTAATGACTAAGAAATTCAGATCCTTTGTAAAAGACTTGAAAGAATTAATTAATGAATAAAATAATATTATTTGTTATTATATGTGTTGATAAGATGTATGGCGTTCTATAACCTAGAAATGTTGGAAGATCGTAGTATTTGAACCACGTGAATGAATTAAAGTGTTTGAATTTTGAAGATGAATATAAATGTTTTCCGAGAAAGTTTACGAAAAACACTATTCACCGTTTATTGCTCGGGAATTATTTTTGAAATTTCGAGAAATACGTAACGTTAGAATATCAAGGCAAGATGGATTATGTAATAATAATCTAAGTATGGAAAACGCAATAATTCGCATGCGGACTTAAATTAAGAATATAGGTATTGAAACCTAATGAAATGAATTAATGTAACATGGTAGAAAATACAAGTTCTATATAAATGAGGTGTAAACCTATATGGGATTTATACTAAGCCCAAGTGGTTTATAAAGTGAAGCCCAAACCAAATGCATGTAAGCCCACAAGAAAATGAGTAATTAACTAGACCTAAGCCCAAAGGATGATCCAAGGGTAAAGCAATGATCTATGGTGCAACCCATGGGTGAACTTGGAGAGCAAGAACTGAGGAGCAAGTGTTGTGTTGAGCAAGATTACTTAGTGGCTAAGTAGATGAATAGTAAGGAGGTTAGCTTAAGGAGGTGGGATGACATAAAGACCATTCTACCCTAACTTTGGATTGCCTATAAATAGAGAGCTCTTAATTCATTTGTTGTTTGTTATTTCATCCAACAACTTCCTTACAAAAACAACTTAATTGTTAGAGCCATTAAGCACTTATAAGCCATCTCAACCTTTGCTAGATTTTCAAAGAAGAAGTACTAGTTCATCAAAGGTAAATAATATTGTCTCTTCTATCTCTATCATAAAAGGATGATAAGAGAAGTGTAATCTAATGAAGTTAAACACTAAGAACATGTTATAAGTTATTGATGAATGAACTTAAGCCGAATTAGTTGAATAAGTACACTTGAACCTAATAAGTTGATGAACTTGGGAAGAACTTGACATATGTTTGTCATTTGATGTTAGTATGTTCAAAATAGTTTGAAAACGTTGATTGATGGACTTAAGTTCATAGTAAGTCATAAGAATGAGAATTTGTCGTTAATAAGTTAAACAAGTCATTGACTTATGAAAATAAGTCAAAACCTACTTTGATGATAAGTTGGTATAATAAGTAACTTGTAATGTTTACATATTGATTAAAATCCACCTAGAATGATTAGTAATGAGGATTCGCCAGAATTCACACGATTGGACGATAATCGTCGAATTCGTAAAATTCTCAGAATGAAGGTCGTATTTTGTGTTTGAAGCCGTAAACGTTGGTTTTCGATGGAGACAAGAAATATTTGGCATTATAGAGTTGCGGACTCGAAAATGACCGGATTCCGACTTAGAACAAATAAACGAGCGTTGAACGTTCACGAACGTTTATCGTTTTCGTTAAAATGAACTAATAGGTGAAATTTTAGAAAATGAAGTAAAATAGATAAAATTCTTGCATGAACGCATAAAGTACGTAGTTTGTGACCCGTAGGCTTTTGAACGAGCCAATTCGGACTTATAACGAAGAAGTTACGAGTTCGGGAATCTTAAACTTTTGAAAAATCTATCCAAAGCGTGCGGTGCCTTGAGGCGGCGCTGGCTGCCAACCCAAACAAATAAACCCATGTGCATGGCCACAAAGTAGCCATCATTACTGGAGAGTCACGCTGCGACCTGACGTAAAAACATAGAGATTCGCGCCGCATCGCCGAGTCTGGATTTTTAGTACTAAGTGGCGGCCACAAGACCGCGGCACCAAGAGCGATGGTGCCATACATTCTGTGACCATAACCTAGATAGTGATGAAGGTTTACAAATGAACATGAAGAGTAATTGATAATCAAGATTTTAATGAAACATAGTTATGACATATTGAAACTTAAGTATGCTCACTTAAGGTTAAGATTAAGTCAATTACTAATGATGTAAAGAATGACCTAATGGAAAGCCGGAACCAAAAATAACAAATCTAATACGTAATTAGATTGAGAAGAAGGTTAAGATTCTTTAGGAACCATGTATGATCATTCATGACCTAATGTACTATGTGATGTTATTATTTAATGTAGAGACCTTAAAGACGTAACGTGCACGTGTTATATCTATAAGCAGACGCTAAAGGCAAGTACTCTAACCCTTGTTCCAGTTCGATCTGGGCAAGTCTTTATGATTCATGTATTCTTCACAAGAGTTATTATCTGAGGAAGTCAAAGCCAATCCTTTCGGCTAGACGTATGCTATGTTATTCTATCAAGTGTTGATAAGGATTTACCAAACTAATATTGTTGTCCGTTTCAAAAGTAGACTGAATATGCTAAACTATTTTGTCGTCAAATGACAGGCACGTGAGGTTGCCATAACTTAAACGTATACACGTTTAATGAATGTAGTGTTGATCAACATACAGTACTATAGGATGATCACCTAGACGTGCTCGTAAGATATGTCGGACTTACGGACTTCGTATTGGGATGTCCTTTTCAAAGTACTTATGAAATGCTTACGGTCTTGAACCGAAATTGATGTTTTACTGAATGTTGTGGTTGTAAAACGTTTTGAATAAAAAGAAGTGCTATTTTGAATTCTCAATAGTACTTCATAACTCTTGTCCGGTTATTGAAGATATACGATTCCTATGTTTCAAGCATGTTATTTTTCCTAGAATTGTTGTACTTGCTGAGCTAGTTAGGCTCATTCTTGCTTGAACCATATGAATGCAGCTAAGACAGAACGGACCGATGGATTCGGCAAGGATAAAGGGAAGGCAAAGGCGAACCCGTAGATTGCTTATGTAATAGTATAAGTTTTGTAAGAAATAATATTGATATTATGACAAAGACAATGTATTAGTTGTAAATAACCTGGGAAATGTAAATATTCTTTTGATATATATATAAGACATATTCGTTCTTTTGAGGCATTTCAATTGAATGTTTATGTGAACTGTAGCACCGTGTAGCACCATCTGTCGGGTTGGAAGATACCCGAATTTGGGGGCGTCACATAAGGTTTCTAACCCTAAGGCTCTGATACCAACTTGTGACTCCCTCAAATTCAGGTGCTTCAAACCCGAATTCAGTGCTTCACGATACCATTTCTTTGAGCAGAATAATAATAATAATGTTATAAATATCAAACTTAATTTACATATCAGAGTTTTCTAAATCCCAGGTACGCGACCTTTAACACATTTCATTACATGATAGATAATCAATATCATCATCTTATTTAAATCTAGCTATTATATAAGATAACTCAAACTTATTCTGTCATCTTTCCTTTCCCTCTGTTCTTGGTAGAGCCTTCTTGTTGATCATGCTTAACTGAAAACATTTAAATTAAGCAAGAATGAGCATTTCGGTGCCCAGCAAATAATAGCAAACAATAAACATTAGCTGAAAGGATTAAATATTTTCTTTGAATGACACTTCTACAACCAAACAATAGTTGTGAAGTAAACTAAAGCAACACTAAACAACATCACAATTCTATTTCCATTTTGAAACTACGTACTGACTATAAATGAGAGCAGTCGACAGACTATGAACTTTGTTTTCAATTTTTGAAAAGGTTTAACAGAACTTTATCTGTAAACCGTCATAACTTACAGGCACGGGGGTGATCAGCCCGTTATGCCCTGTATTGATCAATACTACATACCAGAACGATATTCTCGTTCATCTTATCCGCCTTATGAGCACAAAGTTTTCCCATGTTCGGGATGTTCAAACTTAGTCGGGAATCCGAACCAAAACAATTTGGTTGGATTTCAATAAAGTTCTATCATGTTCAATGATATTTTTTTATCTGTGTCTGGCCGAGTCAAATAGCTTAGACGACTTTTAATTAAGATGTACATACTGGAAACCAATAAGTATGTATCAACATGTGATTAAATACAATAATTATCAAAGTGAGGACACTTGTATAAGTATAACCATACTTAGAAATTAACGAACAGAATATATATATCTGAATCTTATAGTAATATTGTGCTAATAAATAATGAACGAATAAAGTTCGAGAACTTACACAATGTAAAGGATATTTCAGATACTTGCACAATGTAATTTGAGTACGGTTAGGAAACTTGCTTACGATATTCATTTAATAAAGTAAAACAAGAGTTCAGAATACTTGCCTTAAGCGTAGTTTATCCACGTTAATAAATCAACACTTTCGAATCCTATTTATATCGTATTATAAGCACAAGATGCTCATTAGCTAACACATTCTTTATTCAAGTTTGACATGATTCAAATATTCACGTATGGTACAAAATCAGCTTATAGGTTTATCATGAAATCAAGTATCTAGTTACTTCATAAGAAAATAAAGAATGCTCAAATTTAAAGTCTTTTTACCCTTGGACTTTCATTATATAAAGAAAATACTATCTTATTAGTTAATCCTCACATATATACATGCATCAGTAGGTTTTAAACCATTTTTAGCAATATAAGCATCATACAAGTTAACTATCCAAAGATCAGATTTCAAATCATCTAAGTTCTAATTTCAGATCGCGTAGCAATTTAACATGGCTAAATCTGAGGGCAGGTAGCAATTCTTGACCCTCTGCCAAGCCAAGACTCAACTGTTGCCTTGTGGTTTCTATTCGGCATGAGCACATCATTCATACATAATATATTTTGTCATGTTAAAGGTATTTTCATGCTCCTCAAGTCAATATAGGTTTCTTATTTCATATCATGGTTCTAAGTTAAACATTTCAACAAGTTACGGCCATTCAAGGCCATGAAACCACAAAGTCTAACATGATTGCCTTCTAAACATACAAGATAGTCATATAACTCATATTAGGCATGCTTGTGAGTATCCATAACACATATGTGTAATCAACATCATTTTGGTTGGAAATATGTTTTGCTTATGCTTTCCTTGAATTACAATACTTAAGCATGATATATATCTTATTTATGATACGTGAATGAGTCTAAGAGCATCATCAAACATGTTCACAATATCAGATTCTAACTCTCAAGGTAGTATGTTAACATTCTCGTTCAAAGTTCGTATTTACATTAGTAACCTTAGTAATAAGTCCAACATGTTCATGCCTCCTTATGAATCATATAAACACAAGTTAACATGTTATTCATGCATTTCTAAATCATACCAACATGCTTGCAAAGTTAGTATATAATCATGGCATACATACATATCAAGTTCGTTTCTAAAGTCCTAATTTTCATCTAAACTATGTGCTTTTGATTAACATGTATGCTATCCTAGTAAAACATGTTCACATTACGTTAATATACTTATATATACATGTTACACATGTTTGCATGTTGGTTTAAGTCATAATAATTGATCACACTTAGCAGATTGTAAAACATAAAGCTCAATGAACTCGAAAGGAGGCGCAACAATTGCTACCGCTACCCTAGCTCAATTAATGCGCAATTGCTAACATATATTCGGGAAGCGAGCGTACAAACTCTATTTTTACAGGGTAGCAACCAACTTGATTCCTATCATTTTGAACTTGTTCTAAACCATCATTAAAGAGTCCATACGTATAAGTAAACTTCTTAAACATCTTATAGTATGCTAATTTATCTTGATTAACATAGAAATTCAAGTAATTCCAAGAATCAAATAAGACCCATATCAAGAACATAATTAGAAATTATAACTTCTTAAGCTTAAATTGGACTCCACACACACTGAATAGGTTTCTACAATGTTCAGCAACTTAGAACTCTCCAATTAAGACTTCTCAGATAACTCTTAGCAACACAAAACTGAAAATCATGCTTCTATTTATAAAGGAAATATGAACTGGACATTTGCATTACACAATGTTGGAGTCCATGGTGTAATGGAAGGATACATAGGTTAATAAAGAGTGGTTTAACAACTCCATACCAGCCACTTAGCTAGCCATGATCACCTATGATTTAGCAGCTTGAAAGTTACGTAACTTAGTTTTTAGACCACTGTTCATGTATTATAGTGACACTTAATTTGGGTCAGTAACTTGATCAACTAAGGCTTGGTTTGGTTCTTTTAATTTCTATAATGTAATATTAATGTACAATTGTTATCATATTAAGAAATTAGGGGTCATTTATATACTCACATCATATAGTCCATGTATATTAAATACACGCAATAAAACAACGCAGTCAGGTATTATTGTCCGGGTAGTTCCATAATTATTTTTACTACTCACATAAACATATTATAACCTTATTTAATATTAATGTTTATTTTAAACATTTAAGTTCTTTCTCAGTTTCCAGAATACACAGATATTTATTTATGCATTACAATTACATATGATATCATTGAACTACTTGATACCTCATGTCATTAAAACATAGTCCTATCATATGGTTGTTATTAATGTCACACATAATGCATAAGTGTTTCATTTCACTGCTATAGTAAAAATTTAATTTTCTCCAACTGACCACTGGCGCAATTGCTTGATTTTTCTTCTCATTGGGAGGCTTGATTGATTGCGCTTTACCCTAGCAGTGCCAAACTAGCTTAGCTTCAAGCTAGTTCCAACATCCATCACCACAATCTTTTTACACAACATGAATTAACTATCATATTGGTGATATTACTAGTTTAAGAGTGTATTCCTTACTTATATGAGATCACATGATCATATACGATTAATCTTCCTAATACCTTTTTTAATTCACTTCGTGAATTTCCTCACTTCACAATATGCCACACAAGGCATTTCATAATTCTCATTGTCAATTCCACACTTCTCAATACGTATTAATCTAATACGAATCAATTGAATTATTCAACTTAAAAAATATAATTAACACTTATATTCACATAAATATTTATTTTCATTAATATATTCATTTAATAAGACGTGGAAATTCTCGGGTATTACATCACTTATCATAATAATCCTAATAATCATATCATATATACAATAATCATATATTCACGAAAAATAAATAATAACTATTTTTATTACAAAATTAATTTATTATAAAAATATAATCTATAATGATCAATAATTCTTAAAAAGAAATTATTTATAATTATTCATGTAATAATTAAATTTTATTTATCACATACGTACATATACTTTACTTTGTACATATTCCCAACTTTATATTAAAAAAAATTATATGCAAAATTTCTTATTTAATTATATGGAAAATATTGGGTTATTACATCCTCCACTAGCAGCATCTATCATACTTTTTTCCATCAGTGTAAGCCCCTTGAGAAGTACTGGATCAAGTGTTGCTCATCGATTTGGTGAGCTGGACATCTAGAGTACAGTTTCTTGAACCTATCCTAATACTCATATAGTGTTTCTCCATTAACCTGTCGGATCTTGCATATCTCTTTCCTTATATTGGCTATTCTTGAAGTATGAAAAAACTTATCTAAGAATAGCCCCTTCATGTCATTCCATGAGTGTATGGATCCGGAGGGAAGATAGTAAAGCCAATCCTTTGCCAAATCTGCTAGGGAGAACGGGAAGGCTCTTAGCTTGATTTGCTCCTTTGTAATTCCGTGTGGTGTCATGGTATAGCACACCACATGGAACTCCTTCAATTGCTTATATGGATCTTCACCTGTAATACCATGGAAAGTATGCAGAAGATAAATTAGTCCGAATTTAAGCTTAAATACAGCATTTAAAGCAGGATATTTAATACACAAAGATTGGTGAGTAAGATTAGGAGTACCCAATTGTTTCAATGTCCGGTTGTTGTTTGGCTAAGCCATTTTCTCTTCTTCGTCTGATTCGGTGGAGGATTTGTTGGAAAGTGGCTCCAAAGCTATGTTAAGGCCTAGGGATGGAGCTTCGTCAGAATTTGCAATTTCAAGTTGGGATTTCCGAGCGTCCTTCCTTAGCCTGCATGTAGTTCTCCCTATTTCTGGATCAAATTTCAAATCAAGAGAGTGAGAGGATTGAGGCATAAACAAATCTAAATAAGTAATATAAATAAAACAAAACACAATTACTCACCGGCAACAGCGCCAAAATTTGGGAGTTGTCGTTGACACTCCAAAATTAACCTCACTTTTACTTCACAAATTCAAATGATTAGCACAGTAGTAAGCAAGGATCGATCACACAGAGAGTAATTTGTTTTAGATTTATTCTATTATTTTGACAGAAAATAAAGATGGGGTTTTTTTGAAATTTATTTTTAAACTAAGAAAAACATAATTAAATGATGAAATTAACCAAATATGTAAAAACTTTAGTTCTGCAGTTCAGTTACAATAATCAATTAATCAAGTTGTTATTGTTTATCCTTCAATGAGATTAATAATCCTAGATAACTGCTCGTTAATTATCCAAAAATCTCCTTAAGTGTAATCTAATGCGATAATCACCAACAAGAGATCCTAACTATCATATAACCTAGAACTATCAGTCTAGATTTAATACAATAGAAGCATGAAGAATGAGAATTAGGTTATTCTAAGCAACAATTACACAATTAAGAATTATTTAACTTGTCTTCTAAAAACCTTAACAATACCCAAAAGCTTGTCCATAATCAAGTATCATTAATTGCTACTTATGATTAGACATACATCGTTTGCTTAATATATATATTAATCTAGCTGATGATATTTATCAAATTAATCTAACTGACCACATCAAATTAATCAGATAACATAGCATACAAGAAGTTCAAATAGATGATCAGAATAAATCTCATGCAAGAAGAAATAAATAATATGACTCGATTAATCAAATACTTGTAAACAAGGTTGCACCTCCCTTTAGAACTGAATAGAGGAATTTAGCTTAACATGATTCTGGATCTGCACTTTAATGGTACTAGAAATCCAAATCCTAAAAGGAATTACAATTCATAACTAGTTTTCATAAAGAAATAGAATCCAATATAGAAAGTGAATCTCAATCTAAAGATATCCTAAGTCTAATAGAAGCATTAATTCAATTCCATGTAGAAGTCTGCCAGAATTTGCTTTTCAAAAGTTTCCAAAAATCCTTTAGCTTTCCCGACCTATGGCGGTCGCGCCCTATTTGTACTGGGGAACGACGCGACCGTGCCCAACACCTGCTGGGGTGGAGATTTTATACTCTTTGGACCACGTAAAAGCTGACTTTGAGAGAGAAATTTGGTCAAGGCGGCTTCTAAACGCGTTGGGTGGCTTTCGACAGAGAGTTACCTGCCAGGGAGGGTGTTTCCAAGCCAAAATGTCCGCCGGGCGATGCCGATTTTCTGAGATTCTGCGATGAACGACCACCTTTCGCTTTTATCTTTGAACAGTACGCGTCGGTACCGACCTTGATCAGCAACAACTTGGCTTTTTAGCTCCGTTTTGACCGTTTTCATCTTATCATCTCCAATTACTCCTGAAATCAATAAACACACTAATAAGTTCATTTACATCACAGAAATGCAATAAAACCAAACATAAAGGAATAAAAAAAATCATGAATATTATGCACTTATCACTTGCTCAGATTCTACTCAAAACTTTTTAAAGATGCTCATATTCGTACTCGAGTTCGAATAATATTTTGTAATTTTTGCTCAAATTCGAATTCGACTCGACTTGTTTTTATTTTTGAGTAGTAATTATTTTATTTTTAATTGTATAAAAATGAGGATAATAATGTCTTTTACCATATCATTCTTTTTAAACGACTATAATCTCCTTGCAAATTAAGTTTCTCAGTTTAATCAATAAAAAAAATTATCGTAGTTAATTTACAGAAGCTTAAATTTAAATTCTGGCATAAATTTATTTTACTTTTTAAAATAATTTTTGTATTTGGTAATAATTTTTGAATTAGTTTTCAATATAGACTATTACCACTATTTAAATTAAAATAAAATTAATATCAATTTTGAGAATTTTAAAATTTCACAAACTAACTTGAAAATTATAATTTATATTTTCTTTTAGAAATGAAGGATGTGGTAAAATGTATTATTTTTCTTAATCTCACCTGCTTGGAATTAAAAGAATTACAACTCATATTTTTGTTCCTTTTTTAATTCCATGTAGGATTACTTTAATGAAGTGATAATGGCAGGGATTATATTAAGGGAACTGATATTTTCACAAATTAATTTGATATTTTCATAAATGAGTCATATTTTTAACTAAACTAACCCTTTGTGCAGTAAACTAACTATAGAATTTAGTTTTTATGTCCAATTTACCCTTATTTAGTAAAAGTTGAATTCTAATTTATTTTAACTATTGCTCAAAAGTCTATTCATATTCTCTTGTCCAGCTTTCTTATTCTCTATGTATATCAATCTTTGCTCCTACCGCCATTATTCATCTACAAATGGTCAAGCGAGAGTGAAAGAAGTGATTTGAGGTAAAATAAAAAAATTCATATGTAAATTCTACTCTTAAATTTTCTCTTTTTATTCTTGTTTACTTCTTCCTTTTTTAAACTTGGATAATTTTCTACTAATAGGTAAATATTTTTCTTCATCAGTCTTTTTTTTGCTTTGAACCCTAGTTTTTCAATTGTTTTTTTTTCACCATTAACATAAAATATAAAATTAATAACAAAATTCAGATTATATACACGTGGTAATTTTCATGAAAGATGTTACATTGATGATCTAGTTATGTGACCATTATTTGATGTATTTGTTAGTATTTTTGTAATTTTTTAGTATCAAAAAATTAATTTATGTAAAATATATTTTTGGCATATTAATAATTATTTTATATTTGTTGGAGAATTATATGCCCTGTATTTGCATATTGTCTTACAAGAGTGTTTTTTATACTTGGGTATTTAGGTGTTTTTTTATACTCTATATTTGCTAAAGAAAAAGATTCGTTTGCTAGTTAGTTTGCTAAATGTAAGACCCCAACCTTTTGAATAAAGATTAAATTTTCTCGAAATATATTTTTGAATATTATGGTGTGGATTTGATATAATGTTATAGTTGTGTGTAATATTTACAAATTTTGCAAAGTACGCAAGTAGTTATATAATATTCGATTGGTCTGGGAATATTCGTTTTAACGAGGAATATTAATATTAATGCAGACAATCATTGGTGGACCCCCATTAACGGAATTATTATCGGATTGAGAAAACGACAAAAATATTTTATGAAAATAACGGCGGAAGTTTTATTTATTAACTCTGTTGAACTACCCAAGAGTAAAAGTCTGATGTCTGGCGTGGATGTATAGTAGCACACTACGGTATTGATTATTGATGCTTACGTGAGAAGTCACTCAGTTATACTCAATTATTGCTACAGTAATTGTTGCATCATATCTCTCATATTATTGATTCGATTATTATCATAGTATCATCTGCATAATATGTTAGTTTATTAAATCAATAATTGAGACGATAAAGTTATTCATATTATTAAATTACAATATTTACAATGTCTAGAAGTTCTGTCAAGGAGATGTTTGGTCACCTAATTGTGCGCCAATAGGGAGAAATCTTTATTGGAAAGCCCCCTTTTTCCTGGGAACGACCTGGTTGATAAATATTATGAGTTATAATATTAATGATGAATGTTATTAAAATTAAAGTTGTGTTCGGAGTTGAATTTGGAGACGCGGACGTGATATTTGAGTCCAGAACGATGAAATTAGTAAAAATAGTCTATAAACACAAAATTTTCCGGGATTCACTATTTGGTCAAAAAGTCAATAGTTGACTTTTTTGGGAAAAGTCAAACTTCAAAATTTCAAAATTTATATTGTTGATAAAAATAGTTTCATTATGTTGGAATTGTTTGTGTTAGTGAAAATTGACATTTATTTCAATAATAATTGATGTCTGGAGGTTATATTGACCAATCGGGTATTTAACCGGATAAATGAGCAATTGATTGTTATTAATTCACATGATTATAACTATTTGTTCACATGTGTATACTATTATTTCACATTCTTGTTACTATTAGGGGAGTTGGTGCAAGATTGATAATACTTGCATGACTAAGTTAAAAATGGAGGTATAGATGAAGGTATTATACTGTAATTCGTATTTTCACATGTCTAGAACTATTGATTCACATGATTTACTATTGAATCACATTATTTACTATTAGGAGAGGTGGTGCAAGTTTGATAATACTTACATGACTAAATTAAAAATAAAGGAAAAGTTGGAGGTATTGTACTATAATTTTTCGAGCCCCAAAACGTGCAATTATCGAAACTATATTTTTCTATAAATAGAAGCTCATTCTTCCTTCATTTCTCACCAATTCACTAAAGCTTTAGAGCAATTATTATAGAGAAAAATTATAGAGGGAAAGAAGAAAAGTATTCTGCTACTTCACTACTCATATATCCAGTACTCTTCTTCTTAAGGTAGGAAATATTATTTGTTGTACCCGTAAGGGGTATTATTTCTTTTGTATTCATGAAGAGAACTTACATTATTCCATTCTTTATTATTCTGCTTTGGAATAACCAAATATCGCGGACTACCCTATACTTTCGGTGACATTCTTCTATTATTCCATCTTTATTATTATTACATTGGAAAATCATATTCATGCGTTTTCTGCTTACGGACCGGTTCCGCCTTTATTATTATTACATTGGAATATATCATATGCATGCGTTTAGCGGACACTGTTCCGCCTTTTTATTATTATTACATTGGAATATCCTCGTCATGCATGCGTTTTACTGGGACACGCTCAGTTATTTGTTATTCATTGGAATAACTCGTCTATGTAAGTAATCCGCATGCATGGTGATTTACATTGTTATTCTATTCTTTATTATTCATTGGAACATCCGTCGGTGCAATTTACTTTCGACACACCGTTCCGTTATTATTATTACTGTTGGAATAACCTATCTATGAGAAGTACTGCGCGTGCGTGGTGATTTCTTTTGTTATTCCATTCTTTATTATACTCGATTTGGTTAAAGTTTTGACTTATATACTCTATGAAATTAGTGGAATATCCTTGATATTTAAGCTTCATCCATATCTCTTTTCATGAACATATTCTTCCGAGCATTCTTGAATTTTACTCTACAAAGCGATATCATGTTGACACTTTGGGCGTTATCGCCTCTTAGATAAATTAATTCTTGAACTTGTTTTATTGAATTCTTATATCATTGTCATCATCCTCATGTTTATATTATGTTGAAAGTCATCTCGTGGCACAGAGTGCATAGATGGACTTGGTATGATTATGACCGTGGATTATTCGGTATAATCATGGCCAGTAATGTTACAAATGATGTGGAAAAAGTCCTCGTTAGCTTGCGTAGTGCATTGATGGACGATTTTTGATATGATTATGGCTATGGATTCTCTTGACGAGGTGCAAAGATGAATTGTTTTATGGCATGATCGGGACCGTTGATGAAAACATGATTATCTTTAACGTAGTAGTGCATGGATAATTAAATGGTCGTGATACTTAAAGAATATCCTTGGCCGTAGTGCATGGGTGATTCGATGATGTGGATTATTTATTAAAATTTGAGTCCCAAATGATAAAAGTGATAAAAAACCTTTTAAATCATAAAAGATAGTAGATTTTATTCTCTACTTGACTCTTTTAATGGATTGCTTGTTCCGCTGCAGTTAAACTTGATGGTTGTTATATTATATCAGTTTAACAATGTTGAAGGCTAACGATAATTTATTCTGCATTATCTTAGTCATAATATTTCTTACTGGGCTAGTTGAGTTCACCCTTTCTTTCACTGTTCTCTTCAGGAAATGAGAACGTAGCAAGGACTAGTCGGGGAATAGAGTGATGGTCCTAGATGGGGCATTATTAGTCCTCCTTATTCTGTGAAATAGTGTGATAATAAATGTAATGAGGACTCCATTGAGTTTGTATACTCTCTAGAGGACAGTATTTGTATTAAAATTCACAGCATATGTTTTGTCGTATTTTACACGACTGTTGTATAATTAGTTTGTATTTGTATTCTGTACCATGTATCTGGGGACTCAAGATGGGTGATGTATACCTAATTTTGGGGGCGTCACACTAAAGGCTAGTTAGTTTCATGGTCTCCATTTCTTTTAACTGCGTTAAACGAAGGAAATGAGAGAAATAAAAATAGGAGATGAGAGAATCACTCAATTTTTAAATAAAAAATATATGCATGGCATACGAATCAAATTTCGTGGTTAGAACTTGTTTGAATATCAAAATGACGCCGTGTTGTCTTGTCATGGTTCTATTTGAATTGAATTTTGAGCAATAGTTAAAATAAATTTGAATTCAACTTTTATTAAATAAGGGTAAATTAGACATAAGAATTAAATCCTATAGTTAGTCTGCTTGGGTTGGTTTAGTTAAAAATGGGACCCACTTGTAAAAATATCAAATTTACTTATGAAAATATCAATTCCCTATATTAATACTCTAAAAAATAGTACAGATAGACTTTTGTAAAAAAATAAAAATAAAATAGAAGAACTAAAATGAAACAAAACCACGAGTATAAGGACCAAATGAGTCATTTTAAAGATCAATCAAAAGACAAAAAGAAAAAAGAAAAATATAGAATAATCACACTCGTGAAACTGTTGCTTAAAAATGAACTGTTGCTTGAACCATGTCCACTTGCTTCTTATGCTGCCTTTGGGAGTTAAAATCATCACCTAAGAATTGGAAATAGAGAAAAATGTGAGCTCAAAATTTTAGATGGTGTTCAGTTCAATTTAAATGAACAAATTTAATTGGTGTTTGTTTTAAAGGAACAAATTTTACTATTGAAAAAAGGCTTAAATATAATTTAGTACCCTAAACTATAGGCCATATTCCACTTAGGTGATCCACCTTTCAATTTTGTCAATTAGATGATTGAACTATTAATTTTTTTCAATTGCAACAAATTATGTATGCTTGTCGAAAATCATTGACGTGGCTATTTTCAAATGGTAATTAATCAAATTTGAGTTGTAACTAAAAATAGTATTTTATTTTTTCTTAACACATTTAAAGGGCAAATTCGTCAAATCACTTTATATTAGACATTAATTCTAATCAAAAACAACAGATTGAATCTCACAGCTCTCGGAAAATCTAAACTTAGACAGATTTATCTCCTTCATCATGGATTGGGATTTGGGGAGAGCGAATATGTCGTTATTTCTACGTTTCTTCTATTCAAAAAACAAACTAAAGATTGAGGTCATTAATTTGAGATGTCAAAAATGTCTTTGTTTTTGATTTTCTTCTTTCTTGGATTTGGGTATGCAAAGAGGCAAGTTTTGGTTGAGATCTACTAGATCTGAGAAGTCAGTAAACATGTGAAGTGAAGATGCATCAGCGGTTGGAATTGATGGGTTAATGAAGAACAGGGATATGATATATATATATATATATATATATATATATATATATATATATATATATATATATACATACATAGCGGATCCAGTCCAACTGGAGTAAAAGATGAACCAATTTTTTTTTTTTTTGCTTTTTTTTTTAAAACAACTAAAAAAATAATTAATATTTTATGGGCAAATTTTTCCATAATACAATGTTTTTGTTATATCGTCTCTAAATCACCCCAAAACACTTTATTATGAAAAAATTTCAATTCCATAAAATATTAAATATATTTTTTAGTTGTTTTAAAAAAAAAAAAAAAAAAAAAAATCCAGACAGGATAAAATCAAAGGCGTCCCGACCTGAACAGGACTCTCTCTCTCTCTCTCTCTCTATATATATATATATATATATATATATATATATATATATATATATATATATATATATACTAGTAGGTCCCGTGCTTCTAAGATCGTATGGATAATTAGGATTTATCTCAAACTTTGAGCAGTCAGGATAATTTATTGAGTGAAATGGAAAATTCAAAATCATTTGTATTTTATTAGATAGATGGATTGATGGGATTTATCTCAAACTTTGAACGACCCAGATGATTTATTGAGTGAGCGGGAAATTCAAAATCATTTGTATTTTATTAGATAGATAGATTTGTTTTAAAGTATGAATTTAATGTGTTTTGATTTGTATCAACTATAGAGACGGTTCGAACCGTCGTTATAGCTATGTCGTAGACTTTGTATGTTATAGCGACGAAAAAATTGTAGTTATAACTAATTCGCTGGAGAAAGGAACCATATATATATACTAGCTGGGTCCCGTGCCTTCGGCACTGTATGGACGGTGGGATTTATCTCAAACTTTAAACGGTCCAGATAATTTATTAAGTGGGCGAGAAATTCAAAATCATTTGTATTTTATTAGATAGATGGACGGTGTGATTTATCTCAAACTTTGAACGACCCAAATGATTTATTGAGTGAGCGAAAAATTCAAAATTATTTATATTTTATTAGATAAATATATATATATAGTTTGAATGTATGTATGGTTTTATTGTAAAAATGGGCGTGAAGAGAGAGGGGGAGAGGGAGAGGGAGAGGGAGAGCGAGGGGTAGGAAGAAGACAGTCGCTGACTGTCACGAGAGATAATAAAAGCCATGGGTTATGACTATTTTACCCTCTAATATATCTAAATTGTTTAATTAAAAAATAAAAAAATATTTTTTTATACACATTCAAATTTCAATTATTAATACCACCTGAATAACCACGTCGCCAGCTTTACGCGATGCACTCAATTTGTTGTTGCAATTGAAAAAAATTAATAGTTCAATCATCTAATTGATAAAATTGAAAGGTGAATCACCGAAGTGGAATATGGCCTATAATTTAGGGTAGTAAATTATATTTAAGGCTTTAAAAATTAACACCCATTAATTCGAAGTTGGTGAAAGCTCAAGACTATGAGCCTGTTCTGTTCGACAGCAGCTTGTAAGTTCGTTATAAGCTGGTTTGTACTGTTCGGTATTTATTTGTAACTTAATTTATGACTTATTTTTTTGACTTATAAGTCAAAATTAATAAGTAATAATTACCTTATTTAAAAAGAACTTACAAGTCATTTCTAATAAGCTCGTTTGTCTATCTGATTTTCTTCCCTTCTCTAACGTAAACAAACGGCTGCTCTGCCCATCTCCAACCTATATCTGATTCCTTCCCTTCTCTAACGGCTGCTCTGCTCATCTAGGTCGATTGGAATCACTCTCTCGCTCGATTGGGTCAATTCCTCTTTCGCCTTACAATTCCTACCGGATTGCAGTACGGTACGATTTGTCATTTGTGATATGTAAATACACAGATATATTATACAATTCATTCTGCGATCATTCTGTTTATGGTTTTGGAGTTTTGGATTTGATCCATCATTATTACAGGTTTAAATTAGTTGAATCTTCAGTGTGCTATATATTCAAGGCTGTCAAAGACTACTTTCTTGAAGAGAATAAAAATTATCCTTTTTTAAGTTTAAAGATTTGTTTAGTTGGGGGAGTGTGGGAGCTGACTCGAGATGGGTATACTTTGAAATTTTGATATTCATCCTTTGCACGGCCTAATTTGGGTTCCATCTTCATCTAATTGATGGCTCTTTAATTTATTTTGTTACTTTTTTCTTTGCGGGTTGTTGTATGAAGTAGTTTCACGCTAACCTTATCAGAGAACAAGGTCAAGTATTGAACTTGTGTATCAGTTGGTTGTACTAGTCTCACACTTTATGGGTTTTCATTGTTTTGGTTTCAACATATTAATGTTGGGAGAATGGTGCTTTAGTTTTAATTTTTTGGGGGGTACTTTGAAGAAGATTTAAAAATATTGCAATAGGTTTTGATATCAAGTACAAGGCCCTATATAAGCTTTTTCAAGTTTCGTCATTGAATTGGAGACAGTCATGGTATCCTAGCTAGTAATAGGTTAATCAAACCTTGCCTTTGTCAGGGTTGTGGGGGTCTTTGTGGCCTTAGCCCATGATCTATAACTATTCCATTTTTTTTGTTTGGTTATTTATGTTTTTAACTTCATTTTTAATTTCTCAAGTAAATGAAGAATCCATAATCGACTTCGCACCTTACACGTGCTCTATGTAATTCATCTTCATTTACTCCTCCTACTTTCAATTCTTATATGTATACTGCTTCTACCAAATACTTGCTCCTTAAATGATTTTGCATTTGAATGTTTCGCCAATTCAATAACTACAACCAACCTTAAATATAGGCGTGTGTTAATCTCTCTTATCACGTGACTTTTGTTCTATCTCATCATATGATGAGATAGATAGACACACAGAGGGGCGGATGTACATGAAGGATAGGCAGCTGCCTATGCTGAGTTATTTATTTATTTTTATTTTTTTAGGTATAGGGACATGGGCATAAATATAAGTTAATAAACTTAAGGGGGAAGATTTATAACTGAACTTTCTGCAACTTCCATTGAAGTGATAATTATCTTTAAATCTTTCATTTATCAATTATCTTTTCCATCAATGGTAGATAATGTTTTTGGCTATTATCTGATTAATTGAAGTGGTTGTTGGAATTGTAAATTTTTACATTTTATTTTTCTCACTCGGAGTTTGCTCCAATTGAACCATGAAAGTTGTAACTTGATCTTTGTTGTTTAAGTTTGTCCACTGTAATTTGAACTTTTACTTTGGGGTGTAATTCTTTACTTTGTTTTGGTTGTAGAAACTAGATGTATGATGATTTAGGTAATTATGTGGCACTAATTTTTTCAAGGTTATGTTATTAATTAATTACATTTTACAATTTTGTCAAAGCTAGTTATTGTTTTGGAAAGATGAACTAAGCATAATTTTGTCAAAGCTAGTTATTGTTTTGGTTGAGTGATTGTTTGGTTCCTTGCATTGAAAATGATGTATTTGAAACTATTGATAATGAAGCTATCTTAGAACATTTTCAAGGTACGGAGTCTAGGAGGATAGCATTGTTATTTGTAAACATTATTATGATTAGTTCAAGTTCTCTTTATTTAACTTCAAAAAAAATAGTTAAAATCTGCCGCTGGTGGGAAAAATTTATGGATCCGCCCCTGGACACACACTTCACATTTAAGGTTTGGGTAACTGTTTTATTATTCATATTTACTTGTTTTGCCTTGGTGAAATAAGACTATTCTTTGGAGGGTTAGTTTGGAAATCATTCTTCTTGGTTTCACTTTGTCTTTCTTTGTCTTCAGTTATTGCACATTCATAATTTTTTAATGTTTCACTACTAGTCAACCATAAACATGTACTATTTCTGCAACTGGATATTTTATAATATTTTCTGTTGTATTGATCATTAAAAAAAATTTCCGGTTAATATTGTTTTACATAATTATATCCACATGTAGCATTCTTGTTTAATTAACTGGTTCATGAGGACCGACTGATGTATTTTTTTTCCTTCTCTTAATAATGTTGTAGCCGGTAGCATTAAAATTTAATGTTGGCTTTCCATGCCAAGAAAAGAGAAATGTAAAAGATTGAATGATTTATGAATTCTATTATTGCAACATGCTCATTAAATTATTAGCATACAAGAAGAAAAAGGAAAAATGGTCATTAGATTCTCAATTTCTTAGAGTTGTATTGGAGAGTGATTCCAAAAGAGTCATTGATGGTCTTGTTTCGGAACAGAACAGAGGGATAATTCTTATTTTGAGTCTCTTTTAGTTGATTGCTTGAATCTCAGAATAGAGGGATAATTCAGCTGAGCTACCTAAAGTTCTTAGCAGAATTTAGAAACCAGCTGGAAATCCACCCTTTATAGGGTCATTCACTGCAACAAGTGCCCCCAACTTTGAACCCTCCAACTCATGAACAACAAATTGACAAATTGTCCCACCAGCAAGACTTTGTAGGACATTCTTTAGTAGGGTTGTCCTCGTCTCTGCCGGAATTTCAAAGTGATCACCAACCACAGTTGTCCAGTTCTCATACTGCAGCACATTTGGAATCAACTGCACAAACATTTGTAATTTTTACCTCCTTTTATAAATTCACTTGTAATATTCAGACTAGAGCTACTGAAAAAGATCAGTATATTTCAGCGTTGATAAATTTCACAAAATGGACAAGAAATTAGATATAAATGATAGAAATGGCTTTGAGAATTACCTGATGATAAGCTCTTGGAGCCATGACAAGAGAAAGGATCCATTCCCTTGGTGAAATGATTCAAAAATACCTCTGTAGTCCCAGCAATTATCATGGATCCTCCACTTTCGTCTACAACAACTTTCAAGTTAATACAAACGCATTACTCAAGGGAGTTTGACTTAAGGCAGCCCAAACCTTAAGGAGTTATAAAATACCAACTATAATAACTGGTAGCAAATATATATTGATTAAAGTGTTTGGTCCTTAAGGGATAAGGTTGCATCTTTTTAAACATAGTTGGTGCAAATATATGTTAAACTTTTTTTGGTTTGTTAATTGTTGTTAATGTTATACTATGCATTTTGGTAGTGTGAGTATCATGTCTCATGTTATATTTTTGTTTTAACCCTTTTCTGTATCGTTTGAATATTTTATTTATTGTTGAATGAGATGTTTTATTAAATTTGTAAGACTTGTCTCTTTGGATTGAACTATTAAGATTATTTTTCCTGAAGAGATTGTAATATTTATACTATGAATGTAATTGCAAAGACTTCTGATTGCCTTTGCCACTCTTATCAGTACGAATACTTCCTCTTTGTGTTTTTTCCCTTGGCTTTTTCTTATGTGTAAATTGTCTTTATACATATTAATGGGGTTAAATGTTTTTTCAGTCACCGTACTATATGTCAACTTAGAGATGGATAACTGAACTTTTTTCTTTCTTACGATCGACTCATCATACTCGATTTTACTAACAAAAAGTTAAAAAAACAGTAAAGTCATGTTGACTTAGCGAACGATACACTAAGCGGTGAGTTGTCCAAAAAAAGCCTATGTGGCAGTTAGTATGCGACGTGGCAGTGATACGTGGATTTGGAGGAAAATATTTTTTTTCCATTTTTTCATAAAAAAATTCATCCAAATCCACATCATCACTGCCACGTCGCATACTAACTGCCACGTAGGCTTTTTTTGGACAACTCACCGCTAGTGTATCTTCGCTAAGCCAACCTGACTTAATGGTTTTTTTTAACTTTTTGTTTGTAAAATCGAGTATGCGATGAGTTAACTCAGAAAAAAAAAAGTTCGATTATCCATCCGTAAGTCACATATATATGATATTGATCAAAAAAGCATTTAATCCCATATTAATGTATGCATCTCCTGGTATATCAACGTGTGGTCTCTAACTGCTGAATTTAAAGATTTTAGGACTTAGGGGGTGTTTGATAAAACTGAATAAAATAGTTCTGAATGTTTAAGTAATCTGAATGAGTTGAATGAAGCAGAATTCTGAATACTGAATGAAAAAAGTTGTTTGATAATTGACATGTCTGAAACATCTGAATAACAGATTTTTATTATTTTACCCATCTGAAAAAATTCAAAATTGTTGTAAATTTATTTAATATTACTTACTACTGTAAAAAAATTAAATATAAAATACTTCATTCAGCAGTCATTCAGCCAAAAAAATTACACTTGGCCATTCAGCTCAAAAATCTAACCGATTCAGCCATTCAGACTATTTTTATTTAAAACAAACACACTGAATGACTGACCGATTCAGCCATTCAGCTCTAAACAACATAAATGTAAGGCTGGTTAGTGAAAGAATGTTATTTTTCTTAAACCATCTTTTACAATAATAATTTTCTATAGGTTTCATGTTATACTTGTCTAGCTTGTAATTAGAGCTTATTCTAGTAGCATCAGCTCAAGGAATACCTGGTTGCTTTTTCGTGAGGTTTGTTTGAGTTGATACTTGATATTCCAAGCATGTGTGCACTCTGCGTTTTCTTTTTTGAGTACAAGAGAAGAATATCGTGTACAATGAATAATGATAATGTTATCTTAACTCTTCTTGCCCTAGTTTAAACTTAAAAGCATCCCTGTTATAGGACATTGAAATGCTACATGTCATGATGGTCGTTTGATTTTTTGTGGATACAAATTACAATGTTTGTTACTCTGAGTTTGTTCAGATTCAACTGAGAATATAAAACACCCTCTTAAACAGATAGTCATACTTGATAATTGGAGTTTTTGGATCTTACAATCGTTATTGCTTCCTGTCTTGGCGGCTTTAAAATTTTGCTATTCTCTTCACTAATCTAAGTTCTGGTTTGTTTCTTTATACTTTCGCAATTATAAATTTCTAGAATTTATATAACCGAAGGTTGGTTGTCTATTTATTATCCTTTTTGGTGCATTACTTTTTTTCCTTCCATTGGTTAGGTTTACTATTACATAAGCCGTGAAGAATTTAAAATGCTTGAAATGTTGGTGGCACAGTTTGGGTAATTTTTCCATGTTGAACTGGTGGTCATGTTCTTAGCTTCTGACTTGCGTTCTTATATATTGTGCAGAAATTAGAAGAAAGGGCCTTTAACTTTAGTTTGAGTCTCAACAATTTTACCCACTTCTGGAAGATGAAGGAAGAAGAAGTAAATAGATGTCAGATTCAAAAATGGTACCCAAAATTCAAATCAACCTCCATAAAAACCTTAATTCATGAACTTCCTGAATCCTTTGTTCAATACCTTCTTGATGATTCCGGTCCCTTCGTTCTTCCTCTTTCCATATCAAATGATGATGCCTTACCAAATAGAATTCATAATCCTGAAGAAGAAGAGGACTATGTAGTATCAGAAGGATCCGAAGACGAGTCAGAACGACCTTCATCGCATCCTTCTTTTCCAGAACTGGAATTAAAGATCAAAGAATCAATTGAATCCCTTGGGGGTGCTGTCTTCCCTAAGCTGAATTGGAGTGCCCCTAAAGACGCGGCTTGGATTAGCTCGACTGGGAATCTTAAATGCACTTCTTTCAGTGAGATAGCTCTTCTGTTTCGCTCATCCGACTCACTGGTCCATGATTTATGCCATGCATATGATTCATGTGGTGATAAGACCTTGTCAAGACCCTCACGCTTCTTCCTTGCCCTCCGTAAGTGGTACCCATCCCTCCGTCCTGAGATGGAATTTCGTTGCTTTGTTCGCAATCAGCTCATAGTTGGAATTTTGCAGCGTGAGGTCACTGGATATTATCCTTCCCTTCTCGAGAATAAAAAACATTTCAAAAATATAATCCAGGATTTTTTCATGGACAAGGTGTGGCAGAATTTCGAATCAGAAAAGTACACCTTTGATGTTTATGTTACTAAGAATGAGATGGTTAAGCTTTTGGATTTTAACCCTTGGGGCGCATTTACATTGCCATTGCTGTTTACTTGGGAAGAACTTGATCAAAATATTGAGAAAGAGGGGAACGAGGTGGAATTTAGAATCGTAGAGAGCCAATGTGGAGTACGGCCAGGTCTGAAAACAGCTGTTCCTTATGATTACTTGGATATTAGCCCAGGGAGTGGTTGGGATCAATTCCTGAGGAATGCTGACGAGTTGCGGCGACAGACTACTTCTGCCGAGGCAGGTGCTTAAGGACTTGATTTCATTCTTGGGATAACCAATTTATTGTTTTAGTTCGTTCATCGGTTCAAGAAGGGTGGATTTTCTGTTGTTTCTTCACTCTTTGTCTAAAACTTGTTTCTAATATTGCAGATATCTTTTACATTCTTTTATGGATAACCTGAAGTTTAGCGGTAGTTGTTTCTTTGTTCTTTTATCTCAGTTTCTGCAATTTTATGTTGAGAAAGTTTTGGGAATTTATTTATTTTGATTAGTACTACTAGTACAGTGATGCAGTTATATTAACCTATTGGGTCTTCAATGTTTCAAGCATATGGATTCGGTTAAAACAATAAATGGCTTCAACCTATGGGTTTAGATAATCATGTTACTAGGGCTGGCGATTATTGCAAATGGAATTTATGTATTGATGACACTACTAATCATGGTTCTTGATCTTTTTGAATTATTGCAAGTTTCTTTTGTTTTTTGTTTTACAACCAAATTGTATTTGTATTTCATGCTCTTATCTGGTATTGTGTTTATTTACTACACTGTATTATCATTTTGTGAGGATCTTCATATACTCCCAAAATCGGTCAATAATATCAGAATCTAATAAGTCGGTTTAAACCGCCTTACTAATAGGATGCCCCAATTAGTTACAAAATTTCGCTTTAGCCAATGATTCAATAAGAGGAATAATTGGAACGATAGTATCCAACTTATTAATAGCATTATCAATTAGAAATGAAATTTCTAGCATTTGATCGCGTACCATTGAAGGATTTAGCCGCGCACTTGATAGATAACCCAAAAGGTTGAGGGAATGATTGTATAATTGGTTTATACAAATCTACAGGTAAAAATGACATTGCCATAAATTAACAAAGTAATATGTCCATTTTTTTCATCAAAAAAGTGTTCCTTTTGAAGCGAGAATTGATTTTCCTTAAAGCTCATTCTTTAGTCCTTAATACTGTTTTAGAGTGAAGTGCTAGTTTTGTGAATTGCTTGTATAAAGGTTGTGGCAGGTGATGAAGTTGTACTAATTACAATAATGAAATGAAGAACAACCCAAATGAGTTAGAGACATTCATTTGAACAGGGTGCTTCTTGATGAAGTTCTGGTGGACTAGCATAAAACTATTTCACCTAATATCAATTTCAATGAAATTGTAGTAACTCTATACAAACTCAAAAAGTGATGTTCATACAAATAAATGCATAATAATTGGTTTGACTTTTGAGAAGAAGAAATAGCATCCAGTACAAACATATTATCCATCAATAAATACTCTATTTGTTCTAAATTATAAGATTAAATTTAATTTTTTAAAAGTTAATTTGAGATATTTTTAAATTTAAATTTGACATAATTCATTTAAATTTTGAAAATAATAAATTTTAGGGTGACTGACATTTCTGTACCTTCAAGTTGCCACTCACTTTCAAAGTCGTCCTTAAAGTTCAATTTTTGTCACTTAGGTCCTTAAAGTAGCATTTTGTTGACGTTTCCGTTCCTTCAGCCCAATTTGACCTCAACTCGACCAATTTTAACAAATTTTGACCCAACCCGACCCAATTTGACCCAACCGAAATTTTTAATATTTTAAAATATAAAATTATTTTTAAAATTAGGTTAAAATAATAATTATATTTAACATTTAAAAATATATATTTAATATTTTAAATTAATAATTATTTTAATATTTTAAAATAAAATAATTATTTTAAAAATAGTTATTTTAATATTTAAAAATAAAATATTAGTATTTTAAAAAATTAAATAATAATTATATTTAATATTTTAAAATAAATTTTTTAAATAATTATTATTTTTAATATTTTAAAAGAAAATATTATTTTAAAAATAAAAATTATATTTAATATTTTAAAATAAAATATTTTTAAAATAATTTGAAAATAATAATTATATTTAATATTTTAAAATAATATTTATTTTATATTTAAAATAAAATATTATTTTAAAAAGTTATAAAGATAATTATTATTATAAGAAAAATTTATTATATGTTATAATTTGTTTTCATTTTTAATGTAAAAGTTTATTTTCAGAAAAAAAAGTTAATATCTTTACCATTATTATATGTATTCTTACTATTAGAATTTCTAAAAATAAAAACTAAAAAAGAAATTAAAATACAAAAAGCGGTAAAAAGATAAATTAAAAAAAAACTTTATTTAAAAAAAATAAAAGTAGTTTTTTTCATTTTTATTTAAAATTTATTTTCGGAAAAAGTTAATATCTTTACCATTATTATATGTATTCTTAATATTAGAATTTTTAAAATATAAATTAAAATACAAAAAACAAAGAAAAGATAAATAAAAAAGCTGATTCAATATTTTTTAAATAAATAAAATAAATAATTTTTTAAAAAGTAATAGTTAAGAACTTTAGGGATTCAATCTAAATTATTTCTAAATTTATTTTATAAAAATTAAGATGTAATCTATATTTTATGAAAGTTTATTCATTTTGAAAAAAAATAAAAGTTTCTAATATTGTTTCCTTAGAATAATAATTATCTTTATAACTTTTTTAAAAAATATTTTATTTTAAATATAAAAATAAATATTATTTAAAATATTAAATATAATTATTATTTTGAAATTATTTAAAATTTTAATATTTTTAAATATTAAATATTATTATTATTATTTTTAAAATATTTTCTTTTAAAATATTAAAAATAATAATTATATTAAAAATATATTTTAAAAATATTAAATATAATTATTATTTAATTTTTTTAAAAACTAATATTTTATTTTAAAATATTAAAATAAATATTATGTTAAAAATAATAATTTATTTTAAAATATTAAATATCATATTTTTTAAATGTTAAATAGAATTATTCTTTTAAACTTATTTTAAAAATAATATTATATTTTAAAATATTATATTTTTGGGTTGGATCAAACTGGGTTGGGTTTGGTCAAAATTGGTCGGGTTGAGGTCAAATTTGGCTGAATGAACGAAAACGCCAACGAAATGCCACTTTAAGGACCGAACTGACGAAAATTAAACTTTAGGGACGACTTTGAAAGTGAGAAGCAACTTGAAGAGACAAAAGTGTCATTCAGCCAAAATTTTATAATTAGTGTTAACGCCAAGATCCTTCCACACGTCCCAATCACGTAAGACGCGTCCAATCCTGCACAGTAAACACGACAACACCAAAAGCTTGGCGGCTTGGCTGACCGTCGAGGATAGCTCAAGGCGTGGTCGGTCTGAAGACAAAGATCACAAGGTTAACAACGGAGGATCAAATATCTAGTGCTTGAGAGAGATAATAATTCATTTTGTGTTACCTTTTTCCTTTGAGTGATCTTTTCCTCATAAACACTCGGTCTGGTTTCCCGTTCCACCCACTACTATCTGACATAGTCCCCCATCTCTGACGACCTTAGCTGACAACAAGCAGCTCACCCACTACATTTTGTCACTGTTTGCCACCGCCGGTCGACTATGAATCCCATCCATATTAATGTTTGACAGAGATAACAGTCAACTGTCATCTTCTTTCATCATTATCGGTCAAAGATGTAGATATTTAAATATGTAATGGGTCGGTCCAACAATTCAGCCCAAGTTTTACAAGATCCAATCATGAGGACCCACTGACTTGGCCCAACTTTCCAAGGCCAATAAAGATGACCCAAGGGTTTAATCAAATAACTCGGCCCAATCTACCCGGCCCAATATGTAAAGTATCATGGCCCAACATTGCCCCCCAGTCTTTCATGAAACAGACTGTTTAATGAAAGAGTATAAAGGCTTTCGGTCCATGATAAAAGAATATAATAAGGTCATTAAAAGTCCAAAATGAAACCAACTGAAGCCCATCCGGTCAATACCGTAAAGTAAAATAAATTAAGACCGGAGGTCCAATTTGAAAGGCCCAACATGATGAATATTTGAGACTTACCCCGGACGCTATCCATTCAAATTCCTCATTATGACTGTCAATTAAATGTGATGCCCTTTTGTATCGTATAACTGTTAGTATAAAAGGCAATTTTTCCCCAAATTGACAGTTTTACTTGTCAATTTGAATTTCGGACGCCCTTTCGAGCTCTAGACTTCTCTCTTTCTCAAATTTCTTTCTTTTCTCTGCAAATTCTCAGCAATGGCGTCTCAAAGTTCAAATAACTCCATCCCAATCGTCGTAATCCCCCCCCCACGACTGTTCCTCCTTCTCCCAGCCCTAGCAAAAGGGCTTCGGGGTCAAACCCTAACCCCATCACGACTCCAAGCAAGAACACACCAAAAAAGCCTCTTCTAAACCCTTCTGTGTTCTTTCAGAGCAAAGAACAGTTTCCCCATGCCAATACTCCATCGTCTCTGTCTGAAAAGGACGTTCAGAATGCCCAAGAATGGTACCAAATCCCGGTGACTCACCAACTGAGGCGTCCCTCGGCCACCAAAAGAATGTACCAGTGCCTGAAGGGCTGGACCGCCATGCCACTGACACTTATGGAAAAGGGGTCCGATTCCCTTTACACGTCTTCCTAGTTACCCTCCTGGGGTTTGTTGGCATCGGATTCGCCCAATTGGTCCCAAACTCTTACATCCACATACTGGCGTTCATCGCCTTCTGCCACGAAGTAGGCGTTGCCCCCACTCATGACTTCTTCTTTTCCATATACACCATCACCAAGTCCTGAGAAAAGGGCTTCAAAGTTCTGAGCAAGATAGCCTCTAAGATCGGGGAGAACTTCGAGAGGCATTCTCAGATCAGTACTCCTTCTAGCAATAGGGGATGTCATAATCAATGGCTCTTCGTCAAAGGGCCTGAAATCGCCTCTCTTCCTGATTGGACCACTCTGGAGAAGGTATTCGAAGACTTTGGGGATATAGCCGAAGAGCGTGTCAAGGAGATGATTGAGCTCTTGGACAACTTCCCGAAGAAGGAATGGAGTCACGACCTTCTAACCAAACAAGCATGGTTGTATGACCACAAACGTAAGTCCCAAATTCACACCAATATATAACTTGCTGAACTTTATTTTAGTAAACTGATCTAATGGAATGTATTTCCCTGTTGCACTATCTTTGATAAAACCCACATCGATCGACCGAAGGGATTTGGAAAAATTCCTTTATGGCAAATCATCATCACCCACCACTGAAACTCTCCTTGAAGAGATCCCGACTTCTGATGCCCAAGATGCCGAGGTTCCCCCTGCAGAACCAGAAGCTGTAGAGGAATCCAATCGACCTCGCAAGAAGAAGAGGGCGATTCGAAAACCAAGGTCTATTTCCCAAGAGTCCCAGCCAATCTCCACCTCTAGTTTGATTGATATGCCCACCAATGAACGGATGCAAGCCCTTCGCATCAAGAAGAGGAAAACTAAGGTAATCCCTATGTCCGTTGATGAACTTCGAATCCCCACTGTCGAAGTCGATCCTCCCGTCGTCCCTCCAGTGGAGATCCAAGTTTCTGAGGACGAAGTTGAAGAACAAATCGAGGCCTCAACTCTGTCTCGTAAAAGAAAGCACTCTTCGGATGACCAGCCACCACCACCTGAAGAACCTGTTCCTATTCAACCTCCACCTCCTTTCGATTCACCTGACCGAACCCCTCTTCATGGCGAACCTCCTGTGCTATCCCCAACACGGTTGCCCCCCTCGGCCTTCAGGCGTGAAGCCATGTCCTCACCTACAGTATGGCCCGAGTTTAATGGAAACTTCCCATTCCAACTGTTCGACTCCTTTGTCCGAGAGACTGATGACCATCGGTTTGGCAACAGCTCGATTATGGATCTAATCGATGAAGGCATGAGTTACCATGCCAAGGTAACCTATTATTTATCTGTTTATTTGAAATTATATATATATATATATATCTCTTGAAGAATAACTGATTATCTCTGAACATTTACAGGCAAATGCTGTCTTTGACCCCGATACAAATAAATCGAAGCCGAAGAAGACGTAGCTCGATGAGAGAACACCATTATGAAGTCAGCTTTGAGTAAGGAGAGAAGCGACCACGATACCGCTCTCTACAACATCGAATGCATCCAAAAGGATATGACCAAACTAAAATATAAAATGGAGGTAGCGGAGGCCATTCACCAAACAGCTGAGGCCAATCACCGAGCCACCACCAACATGAACATAGATTTGATGCAAAGGAATGAAATCCTCATTCAAAAGAACGATACGCTTGTGAAGACCAATAAGAGTTTGGCGTTACAAGTAAATGAGCTCGAAGCCAATGAGTCGCGAATTATGAAGGAACGAGCGAAGGAACAAGCGAAGTTTGAAGAGGAGTTTCGGGAACTTCGCTCCTTGAGGGATCTAGGTCCGCCTCTGACTGAAGATCTTTGGAGAGAAATTCAACAAGAATACCGAAAATCAGCTGAGTTGAACGAGGAAATCGTTCAGATGTTTTCGGATGGGTACGATGAATGCCGAAGTAAGGACAAGGTAAGACTTGTCATTGCCAAGGTAGATCCTGCTCTTCTCGATTCCTCCGAAGACGAAGCTGATGCCTGAAGATGATCTTCCTTTCCTTTAGTTGTAGGATTTTTGTAAAAATTTCTATCTTCTTGTAAACAACATTACATTAATGAAGTAACAATTTCGTTCCTTATTACTCCTTTGCATTTACTCTTGTCAATATTTCAATATCAATCAATTTGAAAAATGTACAAGTTCCTTATCTTTTAAACTTAACTTAAACTGTTAGTGAACAATTAAGTAAGTCATATAACAGATAAGATCAAGTAATAATGCAACCCGAATCCGAACTCAACACTTAAGCAAAATCAGGTAATAAAGTAATGCAATACTTATTCGTTACCGAAGTGTGAGGCAGATCTGCATCATCGATGAAGTTTTCCTACCACGAAGGGCCTGACAAATTCATAAGGCCCACCTACCGATAAGGTTACCATTGAATGGTCAGCGAGTCCACCCGAACCTCCATACACCGATGAAATTTGCCTACCACGAAGGGCCTGACAAATTTATAAGGACCACCTGTCGATAAGGCTACCATCGAATGGTCAGCGAGTCCACCCGAACCTCCTTACACTGATGAAGTTTGCCTACCACGAAGGGCCTGACAAATTTATAAGGACCACCTGCCGATAAGGCTACCATCGAATGGTCAGCGAGTCCACCCGAACCTCCTTACACCGATGAAGTTTTCCTACCATGAAGAGCCGGACAAATTCATAATGACCACCTGCCAATAAGGCTACCATCGAATGGTCAACGAGTTCACCTCCTTACACCGATGAAGTTTGCCTACCACGAAGGGCCTGAAAAATTCATAAGGACCACCTGCCGATAAGGCTACCATCGAATGGTCAGCGAGTCCACCCAAACCTCCTTACGCCGTAGGGCATAGACATCAATGAATTAGAAGACGAATTGGAGAAAAGGATCTTTTATTGATGATGTTTCAAATATTTACAAACTTCCAGTATATTGACACTGTATCTACTGAAAGTACTTCTGAAGCCTGCCAACATGCCGAGTGTTCTTGATCTCTGATCCGTCCAATGCTCTCAACCGATAAGTTCCCAGCTTCGGTACTTCAACAACTTCATACGGTCCTTCCCAGTTCAGCATCAGCTTTCCCAATTTCTGAGGTGTAGACGCTTCGACTTCCCTGAGGACGAAATCTCCCACTTCAAATCTACGAAGCTTTACCCCCTTATTATAATGCTTAGCCACTCTTTGCTGATAGGCTGCCAATCTGATCAAGGTTGCTTCCCTGACTTCTTCGAGCAAATCAAGATTGACCTTCACCCTTTCATCAGATATATCTTTTTGAATCGACCGACCTGTAGACTTGGAGATCCAATTTCAACTGGGACTAAGGCATCAGTACCATAGGCCAGCCTGAAAGGTGAATCCCTTGTTGTAGTCCTCGATGTATTTCGATAAGCCCATAACACGCTGAGCAGCTCCTTTGGCCATCTTCCTTTAGCTTTATCCAGTCTACACTTGATTCCATTCAGCAGTGTTCTGTTGGTCACGTCGACCGCCTGCTCGATCGTGGATGAGCTATCAAGTCTTTCATCTTTGAACCCTCGCCTTCTTCAAAAATGCTTCAAACTTCGATCCCAGGAACTGGCGTCCGTTGTTCAATATCACCACCTTAGGAATTCCGAAACGAAACACTACTGACTCCTTCATGAACTTCAAGCATTCTTGTTCCGTTATCAACCTAAGTGGCTTCGTTTCTACCCATTTGGTTATATAATCAATAGCGACTATAACAAAACTGACTTGACCTTTAGCTTTCGGTAGTGGACCCAGTATATCTACCCCCCAGACAACAAAGGGTATATGAGATAAGATTGAGTATAGCTCTTCTGGTGGCTGATGTGGGATTGGACTATTGAGTTGGCACTTCTCACACTTCTTGACATACTTCGTCGCTTCCTTGAAGATTGTAGGCCAGTAGTACCCCTGACGAAGTAATTTGTAGGCTAATGACTTAGAAGCCATATGGTCGCCACAGATGCCTTCGTGAACTTCTCGAAGAGCATAATCAGCTTCGGACGGAGTCAAACACTTCAGCAATGGAGACGAAAAGGCCCTTCGATACAGATCCTCATCTATCACAACGAAGTTAGCACTCTTGTACTTAACTTTCTTGGCCAACATCTGATCCGAAGGAAGAACGCCATCTGCCAGATACTCCAGATATGGAGTCAACCAGCAGTTGGTACGATCAATACACATTACCGATTCATGTTGAACACTAGGATGCTGCAAAATTTCCAAGTAAACAGACCCATCGAAGATGTTAGCATCCGTAGTGGCCAGTTTTGATAGTGCATCGGCAATAAAATTTTCATTACGCTCGACCCCTTAAAATTCGTACGACAGGAAATACTGAAGCCGATCCTTCAACTCTGCTAAATACTTGACCATTCTCTGACCTTGAGCTTTGTATTCCCCTGAGACTTGCTTGACGACCAATTGAGAATCACTAAAGATGACTATCCTCTGCACTTTGAGACTCTTAGTCAGCCGTAACCCTGCTAACACTGCCTCATACTCTGCCTTGTTGTTCATTGCCCTGAAGCCGAATCTGATGGCCTACTGCACTTTGAATCCCTCCGGACTAGTCAAGATTATCCCTGCCCCACTGATGTCCGAAGTAGAAGACCCATCTGCATACAACGTCCACGAGCTTTGCTTCTGCTGAAGAACCGTAACCGCTCTGTCTGATCCTTCAGCTTCTACCACACCATCATCTGCTTCAGAAAATGAACACTCGACCATAAAATCAGCCAAGGCATGCCCCTTGATAGCTGTTTGGGGATGATATTCAATGAAAAATTGGGACAACTCCATTGTCCAAGCAGCTAATCTCCCAAAAACTTCTGGTTTGCTCAGAACCTTCTTCAGAGGCTGATCCGTATACACCATTAACAACCGACCCTAAAAATATTGCCTAAGCTTTTGACTAGCTATCATCAAAGCAAAGGCAAATTTTTCAATATTTGGGTACCTTATTTCAGCATCCCTAAGGACATGTCTTACATAATAAACCAGGTGCTACTTACCCCCAACTTCCCGCACCAAAACTGCTCCTATTGCCAAAGAACTAGCTGCCAAGTACAAATACAACGACTCAACATGAGCGGGCTTCACCAACAAAGGCGCCGAAGACAAATACAACTTGATTCCCTGGAATGCGTCTTCACAGTCCGAAGTCCACTGGAAGGTCTTCGCATTCTTCGGCCCTTTCAACGTGTCAAAAAACAACAAACACCTTTCTGCCGACTTGGACATGAACCTCCTCAAAGCTGCAATCCTCCTTGTCAGACGCTGAACATCTTTAAATGACTAAGGAGTCTTCATGTTCAAGATTGCCTGGATCTTTTCTGGGTTGGCTTCAATACCCCTCTGACTGACATCACAATTTAAGACTAAATCCGACGAAGTGCACCTTCGGTCTTGGTGCTGACAAGTTTCTGGGTTATCTTGTCAGTCAGAGGGGTATTGAAGCCAATCCAGATCGAAGGTGCACTTCGTCGGATTTAGTCTAAATGTCTTACTCCATTAGGCAACACTGCTACCCCTTAGCGAGCTTTCGACCAACGACTCCCAGACCATGAAAGACCTTAAGGCGCTAGGTGTAGAGACAATCCCCTCGGGCGTACTTACTCAAGTAGCCAGAGCCCCGAAATAAGACTAGCCACGTTATTACTATACATATATATATTTTTTTTATACATAGATACCCATGTTTTCCCAAAGTTTAAAAATCAATGTTATAAACCGTCAAAGTTCATTTTCCACATATTTCCCTTTTTAAAACTATATTTTCTATCGAGCAATGCAACACATCCTTCTTATACCTACAAGTGATTGTGAACACATTTGTGCAAACTGAAAGCATTTAAACATCATTATAAATTGCATTGTGTAAAACATTATATCTCAGCTCATATTATCCAAAATACTCAAAAATTGTTTAAAAATTCACTATCATCATCGGCTAGACAAAACTTTCTATACGGCAAGAACTGTGAGATATGCAAACTAAACATGAACATGCAACTATATATGCAAAAATAACTATATGATGCAAAAAAAAAATAATTAAACTAATCATACCAAAACTAAAAAAATTAAAAATTTAAACTAAACATGCAAAAACTAAATGCAATTACACTACTACCCCAATACCCCCAAACTTATAATATTCAATGCTCCATTGAATGAAGGTAAAGGGTAACGAAAAACTCCCCTAATGATCGGTGGTACCACCCTCTTCGGGTGGTGAATCTGGTGGTGGATATGGCGCCGCTGTTCCGAATTGAGGCCACTCTAGCGTCGTTCCTTGCTGCGCAAAAGCTTTGGCCAAGGCCCTCGTGAGTCCCGTCACAAACGTGCCCAGATTATCGTACATTGTATCGACTTTTCACTCCAACCTTCGGAGCTGGCGATCACCATGGGTGGCATGTGTTTGCGTGGACGGGCCGACCTCATCTGTCTGAGGGGGCTGCTGTGGTGGCTCTAAAAAAGTGGGCTGAATGATAAATTCTAGTCCGCATGGGTGTGGTACACTACCCGTCCAATCCTTGAACTTTGCAATAGTAGCATGAGTGATTGCATGGCTTAGGTGCTGCAGCTGTTCATTATTCCATTGGACTCCTTGTTGGGTACAAAGCATGGTTACCACAGATGCATGCGGAATAGTCCCAGTTCTGCTTCTTTGCATATAACACATCATGTTTTGATGAATTAAATGGCCTACATCAATGTACTTGCCTTTGATGATTCCCCACAAAATAATAAAGACGCTTCGGTGGTTATTGCATTATAGTGAGTCGTGATTTTAACTAGCTTGGCACAGATAAACAGGTTCCATGCTTGGGCATATCGATTCAAGGCGGACGATGGAAAAGATTTCGGTTCAGTTGTCCCTACCTTATACTTCCATTTGGTGCCCAGAATACACAAGTCAGTAATCATTACCGCTAGATCCGTTTCTAAATATGCACCGTCTATCCAATTGGTAGACCCGGTGGGTGGTGCGTGATAAATGTTAAAAACTGCTCTGATCGCTGGAGGTCGAAAATCCACCTGCTCTTCTCGAACCAGCGTTATTCCTGCTATTATCATCTCATTAGCATTCGCATAAAATTCATGAACAATCCCCATGGGGATAGGCATAGGAGGTGCAGTCAAGCCAACCCAGCCTCTTTCTCGTAGCATATACCAGAGTTGGCCATCCTGTTTCTCAGGTAGAAGTCCCTGTTCCTTCACAAAAGATTTGGCAACACTCCGATAATAGTCCTGCTGGGACTCTAAACTGATAAATTTACTCTCGTCCAGGACATCCTCTTCTTGGTTATCGGAAGAAGATGCTGATGAAGAAGAGATGGGGATTGAGCGTGCTCTTTTTGGACCCATGTGCGGATGATAGAGAGAATGCCGATGACTTTCTTGATGAGCGTACCCCAAAACTGACTACTACACAACCCAAACAGAACCCTAGATTTATGCCAGGGGAGAGATTTGTGGGTATGAACTTTTCTAAGAGTTGAGGAATCTTATGATTATGGGAGAACAGAAGAATACGCTTCTATTATATCAGCTGAGAGACCCGATTAAACCACGACTCGGTTTTTACACTTTTAAAAAATTTCTACGTCATTGTCATGTCATGCGACAAGCCCTTACCAATGGTTTTCAGGTAGGCGTGCGTGAGTGGCATTATTCTTGATCGAGATGTAGTAGCGCGGCGTGCGCTGATCTTGGTATACAATCATTGCGCGGTCAAGTGACCTCGCTTCTGCCTGACATCACGAGTTTACACCCAAACTGATTACACAATGAGATTTCACTTGAAGATTCCTACAGCCCACCATTTACCCGTATCAATGTGTGAATTCTGGAATAAACATAACTGAACAAATAGATTCTATACAATACTAAAACACTGTCCCATGCAGACTCTATTTCACATTCACTTATGCTCACATAGCCCTCTATTACGAATGAAATAAAGATAAATTAGCTAAATACATTACTGAATAAATAAAAGAAAATAGAGATACAGATAATGGGTTCTCTCCCATCAAGCGCTAAGTTATAGTCAATTAGCTTGACTGTCTCTGATGCTTATGTCGAAGAAAGAATTGAGGTGATTTTTTGTCAGTCTACCTCACCACCAAAGTAATGCTTCAAGCGCTGTCCGTTCACCTTAAAAGGCTTGTCTGGCAACGTATCGAATACTTCAATTACACCATGTGGAAAAATAGTTTTCACTGTAAATGGTCCTGACCACCTCGATTTTAGCTTCCAGGGAAAAAGTTTAAGTCTTGAGTTATAAAGCAAAACTGTAAGACCCCAGCTTTTATAAATAAAGATGAATTTTTCTATAAATATTATTTTTGAATATTATGGAATAAATTTGATATAATGTTATAGTTGTGGGTAATATTTATAAATTTTGCAAAGTATGCAAGTTGTTATAAAATATTCGTTTGGTCTGGGAATATTCTTTTTGTTAGGGAATATTCGCATAATGGCTCAATCATTGGTGGACCCCACAATGTAATTATTATTTGATTGAGAAAATGACAAAAATATTTTATAAAAATAACTACGGAGGTGTTACCGTTAAAACCGCTGAACTACCCTATGGTAAAAAGTACAAGAATACGCCAGAGTTGCATAGTAGTAACACTCAGATTGATTATCGATGCTTACGTGAGAAGTCACTCAACCTATGCTCAATTATTGCTACTACAGAATTGGTCACGATCATATCTCTTATATTATTGATTCAATTATTGTCACAAGATCATCCGTATAATATGTTATAGTATTAAATCAATAATTGAGACGACAAGTTATAAATGATTAATAATTGTTGAAAGATTAAATATGTGTTGATGAAAAAAAAATGATTTGTGGTAAGTTTGATTATTTTATGGGGGCTCATATGTCATCATCTAAGAGTCTCTTCACAATAGTATTTACCTTCACAATAGTAATTACCTTCGTCAATAGTAATTACCTTCACAATAGTATTTACCTTCGCCAATAGTAATTACCTTCACAATAATAGTAATTACCCTTATGAATAGTATTTACCTTCGCCAATAAGTAATTACCTTCGTCAATAGTAATTACCCTTGTGAATAGTATTTACCTTCACCAATAGTATTTACCTTCAAGTAATAGTAATTACCTTTACCGACGTCAACCACTTGTCGTTTCACATTACAAAAGGCCGAACCACTTGTCGCTTTCACATTACAAAGGCCAAACCAAATGTCAAGCCACTTGCCTTTTCACACTAAGAGTGCTAAGCTAGAAATCTTCTATAAATAGAGGCCTAGGGCTTCATTATTTTCACGAATTCATTCAAGCTTATAGAGAGAGTAGTATAGAGAATAAGAGAGAAAGAAGAAGAGTATTTTGTTACTACAATCGCCATAAAGATTCAATCTCCTACCAAATGTAAGGGGTGTTATTCTTTCTTATTCATGAAGAGAACTCGTTGTTATTCCATCGCTTATTATTCTCGCTGAATAACTCGTATAAGTGGTTTACCCTATACTTGGTGACATTCTTCTATTATTCTCGCTGGAACATCCTGTCTCGTGTGTTTTAAACCGGACTCGGTTCCGCTTTTTATTATTATTCTCGTTGGAACATCCTGTCATGTGTTTTTTACACCGACCGGTTCCATCTTTATATTATTCTGCTGAACATCCTCGCTCATGTGTTTTACACCTAATTCGGTTCCGCCTTTTATTATTCTCGCTGAATATCCTATCTCGCGTGTTTTACACCGGATCCGGTTCCATCTTTATTATTCTCGTTGGAACATCCCGCTTGCAGTGAATTTCACCGACCGGTTCCGTTATTTATTATTCTCGCTGAATAACTCGTCTGTAAGGGCTCTATCGCATGCATGGTGATTTCTTTTGTTATTCCATTCTTTATTATACCCAAATGGTTAAAACTTTGACTTCTATACTCCATGAAATTAGTAGAATATCCTCGATATTTGCGTTTCATCCAAAGATCTTTCATGGAAATATTCTTCCGATCATTCTTGAATTTTACTCTACAAAACAAAGATCATGTCGATAATTTGACGTTAATAATTCCTCGGATAAAATAATTCTTGAACTTGTTTTATTGAATTCTTATATCATTGTCATCATCCTCATGTTTATATTTTTTTTGAAAGTCATCTGTGGCCCTGTAGTGCATAGATGGACTTGGTATGATTATGACCGTAGATTATTCTTGGTAATCACGACCGTAATGTTACAAATGATGTGATAAAAATCCTCAAAGGTCAGTAGTGCATCGATGGACAGCTTGTTGGCATGATCATGACCATTAATGAATACACAAATATTCTCGGCCCGTAGTGCATGAATAATTATGGTCGTGATACTAAAGAATATCCTCGGTCAGTAAAGTGTGGGTGATTCGATGATGTGAAATATTTATTAAAGTCGAGTCTCAAATATATAAACAAAGATGAAAACCTTTAAAACCTAAAAGATAGTAGACTTTATTTTCTACTTGACTTTTTTAATGGATCACGATATTCACCGCAGCTTAAACCGGTTGTTCATTGTATTTTATCGCTTAACATTATCAAGACTATTGATAATTTATTCTCGCATTATCTTAGTCATAATATTTCTTCTTTGAGGCTAGTTGAGCTCACCCTTTCTTTCACCGTTTCTCTTCGTGAAATGATAATATAGCCGGGACGAAGCCTGGGAAACGAGTGATGGTCCTCAAGATAAGATTAGTAGTCCTCACTATTCGTAGTAAAATAGTGTGATAATAATCATAATGAGGACTTTTTATTTGAGTTTGTATAATATCTAGTAGACGATATATTTATTTAAACTCACGCTTATGTCGATTGCATACCTACGCTTATGTTAATAAGTTGTTTTTAAATTCGCATACCACGTAAGTGTCGCACCCAAGATGGGTGATGTATACCTAATTTTGGGGCGCCACAACAGTATCGAGCTTAGGATATGATCCTCGCTAAGATGTGAGAATAGTACTAGAGGGGAGAGACGGGAATACCTTCGCTAGTATTTACCTACCTAAGTTTATGTGATATTTTATTGGTTGGTCAAGATAGGGATAATTTGTTACATGTCAATTAACCTTTTGTTTTGTGGCGATCTCAAAATGACATCCGAGAATGTTGAGAATAGCAATGGAGCGCAGCGATCGTTGATTCACCACATATCAATAATCGTGATAATGTGCATCGTGAAGGCGATAATCCTCATGCAAACAACAACACCGACCAAATGATGAATGATCAAATGTTCGTGAGGCTTTATGCAATTTATGCAACAAAGAAAGTAGAGCGACTCTCGCCCAAAACGTAGGTGGAAACACGGAAACTCTCAAGGCACCGCTAAACAATTTAAGGAGCCGGGACCACCGGAGTTTAAGGGAGAGCCAAAACCACTTCGCTAAGTAAGCATGGATAAAGCAGATTACCAAGATATTTGATGTCTTGGATGCTCGAGGAGCAAAAGGTTCCTTTGCCGCTTTTATGTCATGCTTTTGAGAGGCGGATTATCGGTGGGAATCGGTAGAAACGACTCAACCAAATTGCATCAAGATATCTTGGGAGAAGTTCCAGAGTCGTTCAACGACAAATACTTTCCCAAAGTATTCGCCATATGAAGGAGGTGGAGTTTATCAAGTCGAACAAAACAATACGACCGTGTCGCAATACGAGGCAAAATTTGCGAGAGTTATCACTTGTTCATATCCCACTTGGTGGATAATGAAGAGAGAATGGCGCTAATGTTTTTAGAGAGGTTCAAGTCGAGATACGCCAACATCTTATTTCTCATAAACCGTGTTTGTATTCGGGAGTTGTTGTAATAGGGCTCGCTTAGTGGAGCGCGATAATGAGTCAACGAACTAAAAGAGAGCAAATAAAGCAAATTATAATACCAAATGAGAATAGTCATCGAGGCTGTGACAACAAGCGTGGAGGGAATCAACAGCCGATATATGGTAACCACTTCTGTGGTAATCGTACAAAACAATAAGAATGGACATTTCAAGAAAAGGAGATTCAACAATGATGGAAAGACGCCAAGACCAAAGACCCATTGTTAAGGAAGGAGAAAGACCACCTATCATATGCTTCAAATGCGAGAGAGAGGGACACATCACCAAATCGCACCATGCCGTCCAAAGCATGTTATAATTGTGGAAGAGAAGGTCACTTAGCTCGATTTTGTTGCCATCAAGACAAATTCAATTTAGGATGGAGGCACCAAAGGCCATCCCGTAAAATTCAAACCCAGAAGAGTGCAAGGGAGAGCATTTGTCATGACCTCCCAAAGAGCAAGGAACCGAATGAGGTCATCACGTAAGCTTATCATAAACTCTAATGAAGTCTATACTTTATTTGATACCGGTTTCTACCCATTCTTTTATTTCTCCTACTTGCGCCATCGATTAAATTTGACTCGAGAAATTAGACTTTGACTTATCTCGTGGAAACTCCGCTGGGAGAAACCTTCATTACATCCACCGCTTATAAGTCTTGTTTGGTTCAAATCGCCAGCACCCTCACATTACCCGTCGATCTTATTTCATTAAAAATACTTGCATTTGACGTGATTCTAGGGATTGATCGTTAACTACTTATCATGCAAAAATTGATTGTTTTCGTAAGGTTGTTAGCTTTCATATTCCTAATCAACCTATTATGCTAATTCAAACGACCAAACCATTAAAATCAATCACTACCATCTCAAGCCATAAAGCTATTCGCTTATTGAAAACTGGATGTCAAGCTTTCTTAGCTCATGTCACGATTTAAATAAAATACGCCGCTTTTAAACGATATTCCTATTGTTAATAAATTTCCGACGATTCCCAAGAACTTCCCGGCCTACCCCTGAGAGCGTGAAATTGAATTTTGTATCGACCTTGAACCCTAGACAAAACCTATTTCCAAAGCCCCATATCGAATGGCTCTATCAACTTCGTGAGTTAAAGACCCAACCGCAGGAATTGTTAGACATCGCTTTATTCGTCCCTAGTACTTCTCCTCGGGGTGCTCCTGCTCTATTCGTGAAGAAGAAAGATGGGAGTATGCGATTTTGTATTGATTATCTGGAGTCAATCACGCCACCATCAAAAATAGGTATCCATTGCCACGTATTGATGACCTGTTTGACCAACATTGCAAGGAGCCAAATTCTTTTCAAAGATCGATCTTCGCTCCGGATATCACCAATTGAAGATTAGAATCACGACATTCCAAAGACGGCTTTAACTCCTAAGACGGCATTATGAATTCCTAGTCATGTCCTTTGATCGACTAATGCTCCCGCCGCCTTTCATGGATATGATGAACCGAGTATTCAAGGAATATTTAGATCACTTTGTGGTCGCCTTTTTATCGATGACATCCTTATTTATTCCAAAAGCCGTGAAGATCATGAGCAACACTTGAGGTCGACACTCCAAAAGCTTCGTGAATATAAGCTTTATGCCAAGTCAAGAAATGCGAGTTCGGCTTGAAGAAGTAGCATTCCTTGGGCACGCGGTATCAAGTCATGGAATATCCGCTGACCCAAAGAAAGATCAAGCTATTCAAAGTCGGGAACAACCTAAATCAAAGGACCAAGTACGAGCTTTCTTGCTTAGCCGGTTATTATCGAGATTCGTGGAAGGATTTTCTCGAATCGCTATTCCATCGACTCAAATTTACTTTTAAAGATACAAAGTTCTATTGAGCGAAGAATGTGAAAGAGTTTTCAAGAACTCAAGAGGAGACTTATTTCAAAGACTGCTCGACAATACCATCCGCCCTTGAGGGATTTGTCATCTACAATGATGCTTCTGCAAAGGGTTGATGTGTTCTCTCATGCAACATGGAAAAGTAATAGCTTATGCCTCGCGACAACTCAAAGAATATGAGAGGAATTATCCTACTCATGATCTAGAGTCAAGCAAATGTTGTCTTTCAGCACTTAAAATTTGGAGGCATTACTTGTATGGGGAGAAAGTGGAGATCTTTACGATCATAAAAGCCTCAAATATTTCTTCACTCAAAAGGAACTCAACATGCGACAACGACGCTGGCTTGAACTCTGAAAGATTATGATCATACCATCCAATACCATCCCGAAAAGCGAACGTGGTAGCCGACGATCGAGTAGAAAAAATCATATGCAAGTACGAAAAGGCGATATTGTCAACGCAAAGGCCCATTTTGTGTGACTTGCAAAGGATGGAGATAGAATTAAAGACTCTGTGGACGCATGTGATGATAGCGAGTATACGAGTAGAACCGACTTTAATTGATAAAGTTAAAGTCGCTTGCTACGCACTGAGCCGATGCGATGATGAGGAAGAAAGTGCAAGAAGGTGCTATGCCGAAGCAAGAATCGATGAAGAAGGAATACTTCGAGTCAACTTGCAGACTTTGTGTTCCTAACGACCCCCGATTTAAAGTATAATATCATGATGGAGGCACACAACACACCATTTGCAATCCATCTCGGGAGTACCAAAATGTATCATGATATTCGGCCATACATTTTGGTGGAGCAATATGAAGAGAGAGAGAGCGCTATGCTTATCTCAAGGTGTCTAACTTGTCAACGAAGTTAAAGCGAGCATCAAGTACCAAAAGGTCCATTGCAACCACTTGAAATTCCGTAATGGAAGTGGGAGCACATTACCATGGATTTCAAGCACGGCCTTCCTAAAGGTTTCTCAAGGCATCGATGCGATTTGGGTCATTGTTGATAGATCGACCAAGTCCGCTCATTTCTTACCGATACGAGAAACTTATACACTTGAACGCCTTGCTCAGATGTACATAAACGAGATTGTAAGATCGCATGGTATGCCTAGATCCATAGTTTCCGATCGAGACCCAAGATTCACTTCACGATTTTGGGTTAGTTTGCAAAAAGCTATGGGCACAGACTTCACGATTTAGCTTTCGCATATCATCCTCGCATCGACGGACAATCTGAGAGGACTATTCAAACTCTTGAAGATCTATTAAGACTCGTGGTCCTTGATTTCAAGGGAGGGACAAGTTCTTACCATCGGTGGAGTTTTCCTACAACAACAGCTTATCAAGCAAGTATCGCATGGCTCCATTCAAGCGCCAGATGGAAGAAAGTGTCGCTTCCAAAGATGCCGGGATGAGGTGGGTGAAGCAACGTTGTTGGGACCGAGTTGGTACGTATGACTACTTTAAAAGATTCAAACGATCCGACAACGATAAAAACCTCACAAAATCGATAAAAGAGTTATGCCGATCTTCATCGAAAGGACGGGAATTCGATATAGAGATCATGTGTTGTTAAGAGTCGCTCCATGGAAAGGAGTTACAAGATTTGGAAAGAGAGGAAAACTTAACCCTCGATTCATCTGCCCATTTTAATCCTCGATCGAGTAGGAACTCGGCCTATAGACTCGCTTTTACCGCCAAATATGTCTCGTGTTCATAACGCTTTTCACATATCTATGTTACGTAAATATGTGAAAGACCCGAACCATATTATCGAAGTTAGAACCCATTTAAAATAGCGGAAGATTTGACGTATGAAGAGGTTCCTGCTCAAATTTTGATAAGAAGGAACATATTCTACGCCTCCAAGGTTATACCTCAAGTCAAAGTTTTGTGGAGGAACCACGATGTTGAGGAAATGACTTGGGAGTTAGAATCAAATGAAATCAAGGTATCCTTACCTCTTCTACATACCAGTATCGCACTCTAATTTCGAGGGCTAAATTTCATAAGAAGGGAGGTTGTAAGACCCCAAATTTTATAAATAAAGATGAATTTTTCTATAAATATTATTTTGAATATTATGGAATAAATTTGATATAATGTTATAGTTGTGGGTAATATTTATAAATTTTGCAAAGTATGCAAGTTGTTATAAAATATTCGCTTTGGTCTGTGGAATATTCTTTTGTTAGGAATATTCGCATAAATGGCTCAATCATCAGTGGACCCCACAATGTAATTATTGTTTGATCGAGAAAACGACAAAAATATTTTATAAAAATAACTACGAGGTGTTACCGCTAAAACTGCTGAACTACCCGGTGGTAAAAGTACAAGAATACGCCAGAGTCGCATAAGAAGCACACCTGATTGATTATCGATGCTTACGTGAGAAGTCACTCACCTATGCTCAATTATTGCTACAAAGAATTGCCGATCATATCTCTTATATTATTGATTCAATTATTGTCACAAAGATCATCTCAGATAATATGTTATAGTATTAAATCAATAATTGAGACGACAAGTTATAAAATGATTAATAATTGTTGAAAGATTAAATATGTGTTGATGAAAAAAATGATTTGTGGTAAGTTTGATTATTTTATGGGGGGCTCATATGTCATCATCTAAGAGTCTCTTCACAATAGTATTTACCTTCACAATAGTAATTACCTTCACAATAGTAATTACCCTTGTGAATAGTATTTACCTTCACCAATAGTAATTACCTTCGGCAATAGTAATTACCCTTTATGAATAGTATTTACCTTCATCAATAGTAATTACCTTCGCCAATAAGAATTACCCTTGTGAATAGTATTTACCTTCACCAATAGTATTTACCTTCAATAGTAATTACCTTTACCAGACGTCGAACCACTTGTCGCTTCACATTACAAAGCGCCGAACCACTTGTCGCTTCACATTACAAAGGCCAAACCAAATAAGTTGCCACTCACCTTTTCACACTAAGAGTGCTAAGCTAGAAATCTTCTATAAATAGAGGCCTAGGGCTTCATTATTTTCACTTAATTCATTCAAGCTATAGAGAGAGAAAGTATAGAGAGAATAAGAGAGAAAGAAGAAGAGTATTTTGTTACTACACCGCCGCAAAGATTCAATCTCCTACCAAATGTAAGGGTGTTATTCTTTCTTATTCATGAAGAGAACTCGTTGTTATTCCATCGCTTATTATTCTCGCTGGAATAACCTCGTATAAGTGGTTTACCCTATACTTGGTGACATTCTTCTATTATTCTCGTTGAACATCCTCGTCTCGTGTTTTTACACCGACTCCGGTTCCGCTTTTTATTATTATTCTGCTGGAACATCCTGTCTCATGTGTTTTACACCGGACCTACCGGTTCCGCTTTTTTATTATTCTGCTGGAACATCCTCGTCTCAGTGTTTTTACACCGACCGTTCCGCCTTTTTATTATTCTCGCTGAATATCCTATCTCGCAAGTGTTTTACACCGGATCCGGTTCCATCTTTATTATTCGTTGGAACATCCCGCTTGCAGTGAATTTCACCGACCGTTCCGTTATTTATTATTCTCGCTGAATAACTCGTCTGTAAGGCTCTATCGCATGCACGGTGATTTCTTTTGTTATTCCATTCTTTATTATACCCAAATTGGTTAAAACTTTGACTTCTATACTCCATGAAATTAGTAGAATATCCTCGATATTTGCGTTTCATCCAAAGATCTTTTCATGGAAATATTCTTCCGATCATTCTTGAATTTTACTCTACAAAACAAAGATTATGTGTTGATAATTTGACGTTAATAATTCCCGGATAAAATAATTTTTGAACTTGTTTTATCAATTCTTATATCATTGTCATCATCCTCATGTTTATATTTTTTTGAAAGTCATCTCATATTCAGAGTGCATAGATGGACTTGGTATGATTACGACCAGAGATTATTCTTGTAATCATGACCGTAATGTTACAAATGATGTGATAAAAATCCTCTCGATGGTCAGAAAGTGCATCGATGGACAAATTGTTGGCATGATCATGACCATTAATGAATACACAAATATTCTCGGCCCGTAGCGCATGAATAATTGTGGTCGTGATACTAAAGAATATCCTCGTCAGAAAAGTGTGGGTGATTCGATGATGTGAAATATTTATTAAAGTCGAGTCTCAAATTTATAAACAAAGGATGAAAAACCTTTAAAACCTAAAAGATAGTAGACTTTATTTTCTACTTGACTTTTTAATGGATCAGATATTCACCGCAGCTTAAACCGGTTGTCTATTGTATTTTATCGCTTAACATTATCAAGACTATTGATAATTTATTCTCGCATTATCTTAGTCATAATATTTCTTCGGGCTAGTTGAGCTCACCCTTTCTTTCACCGTTTCTTCGTGAAATGATAATATAGCCGGGACGAGCCTGGGAAACGAGTGATGGTCCTCAAGATAGCATTAGTAGTCCTCACTATTCTCGTAAAATAGTGTGATAATAATCGTAATGAGGACTTTTTATTTGAGTTTGTATAATATCTAGTAGATTTATATTTGTATTTAAACTCACGCTTTATGTCGATTGCATACCTACGCTTATGTTAATAAGTTGTTTTTAAATTCTGTACCATGTAAGTGTCGACCCAAGATGGGTGATGTATACCTAATTTTGGGGGCGTCACAAAAACCCTTTGTCCCGGTTCAAATGCTCTCTCAATGATTTTTCGGTCATGCCATTTCTTCACTTTCTCCTTATACAGCTTCGAATTCTCGTATGCCTGTAATATGAATTCATCCAACTCATTGAGTTGGTGTAGGCGTTTCTCCCTGACAGCTTTCAAATCAAAATTTAGCTTTCGAATTTCCCAATAAGCTTTATGCTTTAGCTCCATAGGAAGGTGGCAGGCTTTTCTATACATGAGCTGAAAAGGTGACATACCCAACGGCGTCTTATATGCTGTCTTATAAGCCCATACTGCATCGTCCAACTTTAATGACCAGTTCTTCCTTGTGGGATTCACAACTTTCTCCAGGATTCTCTTAACTTCTCGATTTGACACTTCAGCTTGGCCATTCATTTGTGGGTGATACGCTGTAGCAATGTGATTATTCGCCCCATATTTAGCCAACAAAGTCAGAATCAAAAGTGACCGCCTTTCACATCGATGATAGCCCTTGGAGTCCCAAACCTCGTGAAGATACTTCTGTGTAAAAATATGAGGACAACCTTGGCATCATTTGTCGTAAGAGCTGCCACTTCTACCCATTTCGAGACATAATCAACAGCGAACAGGATGTAGAGATTTCCGCAGGAAGAAACGAAATGTCCCATGAAATCAATTCCCCATACATCAAAAATTTCTACTTCCAGGATTGTATTCAATGGCATTTCATTCCTTTTAGAGATGTTCCCTACTCACTGACATCTATCACACCGCTTGACAAAACTGTATGCATCCTTGAAAATTGCCGGCCAGTAGAATCCTACTTGTAGTATTCTAGCCGCTGTTCTTTCACCACCATAGTGACCTCCATACACAGTGGAGTGACAATCCTGCAGAATCCCCTCGGTCTCGCTATACGGAATACACCTTCTTATCACTTGATTAGAACACTGTTTAAGCAAATAAGGCTCATCCCATATATACCATTTGACATCATGCAGAAATTTCTTCTTTTGATAACCCACCAAATCAGAAGGTAACATCTTACTCACCAAATAGTTTGTGTAGTCTGCAAACCATGGTACTTCCCCTTTCACCACAAACAACTGCTCATCTGGAAAGGATTCATTGATTAAAACTTTGTCATCTGCCTCCCTTTTCGGATTCTCAAGTCGAGATAAGTGGTCCGCTAGTTGGTTTTCAGTGCCCTTCCCGTGACGCCCCCAAAATAGGTATACATCACCCATCTTGAGTTATCAAATACATGGTACAAAATCCAAATACAATCTTAAATATACAACATGAGCTGTGAGTTTTAATACAAACATTGTCTTCTAGACATCATTAAAACTTAAAATAAGTCCTCAATACATTTATTAACACACTATTTCATAAAATAGTGAGGACTACTAATGCTATCCTCTGGACCGTCACTCCGTTCCCCGACTAGTCCCTGCTACGTTCTCATTTCCTCAAGAGAACAAAGAAAGAAAGGGTGAGCTCAACTAGCCCAAAGAAGAAATATTATGACTAAGATAATGCGTAATAAATTATCATTAGCCTTAAAATGTTAAACCGATACAATATAACAAACATCAAGTTTAATCGCAATGAACAAGCAATCCATTAAAAGAGTCAAGTAGAGAATAAAATCTACCATCTTTTATGATTTAAAAGGTTTTCATCACTTTTATCGGCGGGACTCGACAATAAATAATCCACATCATCGAATCACCCCTCGCACTACTGACCAAGGATATTCTTTAGTATCACGACCATAATTATCCATGCGACTACGGGCCGTGAATATTTTGTGCATTCATCAATGGTCATGATCATGCCAACAATCGTCCATCAATGCACTACGGCCAATGAGAACTTTTACCACATCATTTGTAATATTACGGCCATGATTACAATCCGAATAATCCTCGTCATAATCATACCAAGCCCATCTACATACTACAAAGTGCCACGATGACTTTCAAAAAAAAATATAAACTTGAGGATGATGATAATGATATAAGAATTCAATAAAACAAGTTCAAGAATTAATTTATTCAGGAACTAATAACGTCCAAATTGTCAACATGATACTTCTTTGTAGAGTAAAATTCAAGAATGCTCAGAAGAATATTTCCATGAAAAGATACTGGATGAAGCGCATATCTTCAAGAATATTCCACTAATTTCATGGAGTATAGAAGTCAAAACTTTAACCAACTGAGTATAATAAGGAATGGAATAACAAAAGAAATCACCGGTACATGCGATAGACCAAGACAGCAAAAGTTATTCCAATGTAATAATAATTAATCGAATTCAGTCCCACAGAAACGCATGCATACGATATTCCAATGTAATAATAAAGACGGAATCAGTCCGTACAAAATGCATGTATATGATATTCCAATAGAAATAATAAAGACGGAATCAGTTCTAAAAAGCGCATGCAGTATGATGATATTCCAAATGTAATAATAAAGATAAAATCGTGTCCTACAGAAAATGCATAGACAGGATATTCCAACAAAATAATAACGAATGGAATAACAAAAGAATTTCACCAAGTATAGGGTAGCCCGCGTATACAGGTTATTCCAACAGAATAATAAATAATAGAATAACAAAAGTTCTCTTCATGAATACAAAAGAAATAATACCCCTTACCGTAAAAGAAACTAGATATAAGAGTAGGAAAGTAGCAGAATACTTTTCTATAGTTTCTCTATAATTTCTCTCTCTGGAGTTTCAGTGAATTCGTAAGAAATAATGAAGGAATGAGCTTCTATTTATAGAAGAATGGAAAGGCACTGTGTTAGGAATCAATAATTATGCAAATTTACGGATGACAATTTTGATAACTCAAGATGCAAATTTTTCAAACCTCCAACCAATAAGAATAAAGCAAAAATAATAATACATATATATATATACAAACCACACATGTTATAAACATATATATATATATATATATATAATACTAACTACCTCTTTTATAAATCAACTTCATTCCCCCACCATTTCCCACTCACATAATAAACATATATACTATAATCATACACACATCACTTTCACTCTTTCTTTTCTCCCACCACTTTACACTTACACACATATTATATTATACACATCACAACCTTATATACATAAACTCCCTCCCCTATACGTATCTCTCTCCCACCCCCATTTTCAAAATTAGTTTTTTCACACATATGGGCCCCACATGTGGCCCCCATATGTGGGCCCCACTTTTAAATAATTTTCTACCGATTATTTTGAAAAATAGATAAATGGAGGTCCATAAAATAAGCAAAACTTCATAAAAAAGCACCTTAATAATTTTAACAACATTTATCACCTTTATTATAATTCACAATATTAATCGACCAGGTCGTTCCCAGGAAAGAGGGGGATTTCCAATAAGGATTTCTCCCTATTGGCGCGCAATTAGGTGACCAAACCTCTCCTTGATAGAACTTCTAGACATCGTTAATATTGCAAATAATAATATTAATAACTTTGTTGTCTCAATTATTGATTTAATAATATATAAAATATCGACAATAATTGAATCAAATAACGTGAGATACTATGCAACAATTACTATAGCAATAATTGAACAAAACTGAGTGACTTCTCACGTAAGCATCAATAATCAATCATACCGTGTGCTACTTATGCAACCACAGCGTATTCTTTATTTTACTACTACTAGAGTAGTTCAACGGTTTTAAGCTAATCAGAAAACCTCCGCCAGATTATTTTCATAAAAATATTTTTGTCATTTTCTCAATCGACAATAATTTCGTTGTAGGGGTCCACCAATGATTGTGCCATCGCATTTAAATATTCCTGTTAAAAACGAATATTCCCCACCAATCGAATATTATATAACAACTTGCGTGATTTTTGCAAAATTTATAAATATTACCCACAACTATAACATTATATCAAATTTACTCCATAATATTCAAAAATGATATTTATAGAAAATTCATCTTTATTTATAAAAGTTGGGGTCTTACACTTCCTGTCCTTGATTTCCAAATCAAATTCCTGCAGTAATAAAATCCATCTGATCAACCGAGGCTTTGCATCCTTCTTCGCCACTAAATGTCGAATTGCTGCGTGATCCGTATACACTATAACCTTTGTGCCGATCAAATATGCTCAAAATTTATCAAAGGCGTACACCACTGCCAATAACTCTTTCTCTGTGGTGGTGTAGTTCAACTGTGCATCTATAAGGGTCTTGCTTGTGAGACCCCAAATTTTATGAATAAATATTAAATTTTCTCGAAATAATTTTTTAATATTATGGTGTGTGTTATAGTTGTGGGTAGTATTTATAAATTTTGAAAAGTATGCAAGTTGTTGTATAATATTTGATTGGTCGGGGAATATTCTTTTTGTCGGAGAATATCCGTACGACGGTGCAATCATTGGTGGACTCCACAATGGAATTATTATCGGATTGAGAAAACGACAAAAAATATTTTATGAAAATAACGGCGGAAGTTTTACAAGTAATCTGTTGAAACACGGTGTTAAAAGTAATACGATGAATACGTGTGGTTGCATAAGTAGCACATACGATATTAATTATTGATGCTTACGTGATAAGTCACTCGAGCTTTTGTTGGTATTATTAATGTAATAATACAAAAAATCTTTTATATAAAATAGATTACTTTTATAAAGTTATTCTATAAATAGAATATATTATATTTTATTATGCATAGTGTTGCATAGTGTTTGCATAGTATTTTGCATAGTAAAATCTTTTTATATAAAACAAAATACTTTTATAAAGTTATTTGTTTTATTAGACAATAATTAGAATATATTATATTTTATTATGTATAGTGTTTGCATATAAGGCTCGTGATAAAGTGTTTACATAGTAAAATCTTTTATAAAGTTATTCGCTTTATTAGATTATAAATAGAATATATTATATTTTATTTAAAAGATTTTGCTTTAAATATGGACCGTCGATTAAAATAAATCAATCTGACCGTTCATGAGTTAGTTAGTTACTATGCGATCCATTTTTCTATAAATAGAAGCTCATTCCTTTATTATTTTCTTACGAATTCACTAAAACTCTAGAGAGATAAACTATAGAGAGAAAGAAGAAAGTATTCTGCTACTTCACTACACATATATCCAGTACTCTTCTTCTTAAGGTAGGGGATATTATTTGTTATACTCGTAGGGGATATTATTTGTTGTACTCGTAGGGGATATTATTTGTTGTACTCGTAAGAGGTATTCTTTCTTTCTTATTCATGAAGAGAACTTCTGTTATTCCATTCTTTATTATTCTATTGGAATAACCTGTATACGCGGGATACCTTATACTTGGTGAAATTCTTCTGTTATTCCATTCTTTAATTATTCTGTTGGAATAACCTGTCTGTGCGGTCTATCGCATTCATGGTGATTTCTGTTGTTATTTCATTCTTTATTATTCTGTCGAAATATCCTGTCTGTGCATTTACACCGGTCCTGATTCCATTATTTATTATTCTGTCAGAATATCGTGTCTGTGCGTTTACGCCGGACCTGGTTTCATTATTTATTATTCTATTGGGAATAACCTGTCTGTGCGGATTACGCACGCATGGTGAAATTCTTCTGTTATTCTATTCTTTATTATTATGTTGGAATAACCTATCTATGCGAAGTACTGCATACATGGTGAAATTCTTTTATTATTCCATTTTTTATTATTATGTTGGAATAACTTTGTCATGCATCTTGTCTCGCATACGTGGTGAAATTCTTTTATTATTCTATTCTTTATTATACTGTTGGTTATTGGTTTTACAGTTGTATGTCTTTGGCCTGTAGTGCAAAGATGATATGTTGTTGAATATCTTTGGCCTGTAGTGCAAAGATGATCTGTTGTTTGATAGCTTTGACCCATAGTGCGAAGATGGACAGGTGTATGACATGATCATGACCACTAGTGATACTAACGAATATCCTTGGCCGTAGTGCATGGATAATTCAATGATGTGATTGGCGGGATCACGACCAGTTAGTTAACAAATGAATGTCTTTGGTAGTAGTGTAATCGACATACAATTGATTGGTATGATCATGACCATTGGTTTTATAGTTGAATATATTTGGCCCGTAGTGCAAAGATAGACAACTGATTGGTATGATCATTGTTATTACATTTGAATATCTTCAGCCTTTGGGGTAAGGATATTGAGTAAACGTTCTATTAAGCCTTTGTGGCAAGAAGGAACTGTTAATTCACATTATTATAAATATGAATTGTGAATTTAACTAACATCTTTGGTGGTTCAGGTGAAGACAAGTGATGAAAGTTCTATTTGTCTTGAGTATAACAAAGAACTGTTGATGAGTAAAGACAGAATAAAATATCAACGATGGACTTTTAATCTAGAAGAGATAGTAGATATTATGTTCTACTTGACTCTTCTAATGGATTGCTTGTTCCGCTGCGGTTAAACTTGATGTTTGTTATATTGTATCAGTTTAACACTTTTTAAGGCTAATGATAATTTATTCTACATTATCTTAGTCATAATATTTCTTACTGGGCTAGTTGAGCTCACCCTTTCTTTCACTGTTCTCTTTAGGAAATGAGAATATAGCTGGAAAGAGTCGGGGAACAGAGTGATGGTCCTAGATGGTGCATTAGTAGTCCTCACTATTATGTGAAATAGTGTGATAATAATTGTAATGAGGACTCCTTTTGAGTTTGTATACTCTCTAGTAGACAATATTTGTATTCAAACTCACAGTTTATGTTTTGTCGTATTGTACACGACAGTTGTATTATTAAGTTGTATTTGAATTCTGTACTATGTATCTGGCGACTCAAGATGGGTGATGTATACCTAATTTTGGGGGCGTCACATTGCTGGCATAATAAATAACATGAAACATCTTCTCTTTCCTCTGCCCCAAAGCAGCCCCTACGGCGTAATCACTGGCATCACACATCAGCTCAAATGGAAAATCCCAATCTGGTGCAGTAATAATTGGTGCTGATGTTAATTTCCCTTTTAGGTGCTCAAATGCCGACACACAAGCCTCATCAAAGTTAAAATGCGCATCCTTCTCCAATAAACTGCATAGTGGTTTGGTTATATTGGAGAAGTCCTTGATGAATCTGCGGTAGAAACCTGCATGTCCCAAAAAGCTGCGAACACCTTTTACCGAAGTAGGTGGTGGCAATTTCTCTATAGTTTCCAGCTTTGCCCTATCTACCTCGAGTCCCTTCTTCGACACTTTGTGTCCCAGTATGATTCCTTCTTGTACCATAAAATGGCATTTTTCCCAGTTCAGTACTTGATTTGTTTCGACACACCGCTTCAAAACCATCACCAAATTCTCAAGGCATAGATCAAACGAGTCCCCAAACACTAAAAAGTCATCCATAAATACTTCTACATTCTGTTCCACCATATCTAAAAATATAGCCATCATGCATCTCTGAAAAGTGGCTGAAGCATTTCACAACCCAAAGGACATCCTTCTGAAGGCGAATGTGCCGTAGGGACATGTTAAAGTTGTCTTTTCCTGGTCTTCTGGAGCTATCATTATTTGATTATAGCCCGAATATTCGTCCAGAAGGCAATAGTACTCATGACCTGCTAATCTGTCCAACATCTGATCAATGAATGGGAGTAGAAAATGATCTTTCCTTGTAGCTTTGTTGAGCCTGCGGTAGTCCATACATACTCTCCACCCTGTCACTATTCGTGTTTGAATCAACTCATTATTCTCATTAGTCACTACGGTCACGCCACCCTTTTTCGGTATACACTGCACTGGGCTCACCCATGAGCTATCTGAGATCGGATAGATTATGCCTGCATCCAGCCATTTCAGTACCTCTTTCTTAACCACTTCTTTCATTATCGGATTAAGTCTCCTTTGTTGCTCAACTGACGGCTTACTTTCATCTTCCATCAGGATTTTATGCATGCAAAATGAAGGTCTGATCCCTTTGATATCTGCTATGGTCTAGCCAATAGCTGATTTAAACTCTCGAAGCACTCGTAGCAGTTTTTCTTCCTGAAAAGATGTTAATGCAGAAGAAATAATCACAGGTAGCTTCGAATCTTTATTTAAAAATACGTACCTGAGATGTTCTAGAAGTGGTTTAATTCACGTTTTCGAGGTTTCTCAAGAGATGGGTTTAATTTTACTGAGGATTCTCCAGCTTTTGTCAATGGCTCAATAGGTGTTCTGAATTTTCTGACTTGTGGAGTGGCATCCAGATATTTCACAAGTTCGTTAAGTTCCTTGTCCTCCAAATCTGAATTTTCAGTAATTACACTCCTCAAAGGTTCATCATCCAGTAGATTCTGTACTTCGTCATTTACGACTCGATCCACCAAATCAACCAGGAAACATTCCTCTTCATCTGCTGGAAACTTCATAGCTTTGAAGACATTAAAGGTGACCTCTAGATCATGAACACGCATAGTGAGTTCCCCTTTCTACACATCTATCAGAGTCTTTCCTGTGGCTAAGAATGGTATTCCCAATATGATTGGTATCTTTTTATCTTCCTCGTAATCCAAAATGATGAAGTCAGCCAGAAAGATAAATCTGTCCACCTTCACTAATACATCTTCAATAATTCCCCGTGGATACGTGATGGATCTGTTAGCTAGCTGCAAAGAAATGTTTGTTGCTGATTGAATACTGATAAAGGCATCAAATTTATGCTTGCCCCAAGATCACACAAACATTTTTCAAAATTCATCTTCCCGATTGTGCACGGGATTGTGAAATTTCTCGGATTCTTCAGCTTCGGGGGTAACTTCTGCTGAAGTACTGCACTGCATTCTTCTATCAAGGTTACTGTCTCAAATTCGTCTAATCTCCTTTTCCTTGATAGTATACCCTTCATGAACTTTGCATAGCTTGGCATTTGTTCCAATGCCTCGACGAAAGGTATATTAATTTGCAGCTTTTTGAATATCTACAGAAACTTGCTGAATTGCTTATCTTCCCTTTGCTTATTTAACCTTTGCGGATACGGAACTTGAGGGTGAAGTGGTGGTACTGAACTCTTAAGCTTCTCCTCTGAACCTGCTTTATCTTTCTCTTCCTGCTGAACCTCAGACTTTTCCAGATTTTCATTCTCAGTAGTTGGCTCCTCTGCCTCGTGCGGCCTCCTCCTGTACAACAGGCATGGGCGCGCGACTTGCAGTGTCTGCAATGTTTTTCCCAGATCTCAATGTGATTGCTTGACACTGTTCTTTCCCTTCTCTTCTTGGATTTGTCTCTGTATTATTTGGCAATGAACCCTGGGGCCTGTTAGTGAGCATGTTCGCCATCTGCCCCATCTGAGTTTCCAGATTCTTAATAGCCACTGCTTGGCTTTTGATCATAACTTCTGTATTTGCCATGTATTTCATCATCATCTCCTCCACTTTTGATTTCTTTTCTTGCTGAGGTGCAGCTGGAGTGTGATGTTGTTGTTGTTGTTGAGAAAATCCCGGCCGAAAAGGTGGTCTAGGATTAAACTGTGGATGCGCTGGTTGTGACTGAAACTGATTATTCGTCTAAAACTGATTCTGCTGATTCCCTTGGTTATTTGACCAACTAAAGATTGGATGTTTTTGGTTGTTGTGGGTGGTATGTGTTCTGAAACTGACCTTGATCTTTCCTGTAGTTGTTCACATACTGCACTGACTCTGAGCTGATAGCACATTGATCCGTCGAGTGTGACCCCGTACAAATCTCACATACAAAGGCAACCGTCTTCGTTTTACCTTTCGCCAATGTATCTATTTTCTTCGCCATCGCTGCCATCTGTGCCGACAACTGAGTAATAGCATCTACCTCCAACACACCTGCAACTTTGGGCTATGGCATTCGAGATGTAGGATTTTGAAAATCTTTCGATGCCATTGTCTCGATAAGGTTATAGGATTCTTCATAGCTTTTTGCCCATAATGTTCCTCCTGCAGCTGCGTCTACAATCGGTCTCGACTTCCATCCCAATCCATTATAGAACGTGTTGATCACCATCCAATCTGGCATACCGTGATGTGGACACTTTCTCAGCATCTCTTTGTATCTCTCCCATGCTTCATATAAGGACTCGCCCTGTTGTTGCTCAAACTGAGAGATAGCTGTCCTCATCTTTGCAGTCTTAGCCATTGGGAAGAACTTGGCTAAGAATTTCTACGCTAAGTCCTGCCATGTACTTATAGATCCTACTGGCAAAGAATGAAGCCAACTTCTTGCTTTATCCCTCAATGAGAATGGGAATAGCCTAAGTCTGATAGCATCCTCCGTTACACCGTTGTATTTGAATGTATCGCAAATTTTGATGAAACTCAACAGGTGTTCATTCGGATTGTCTGTAGCGGCACCCCCAAACTTCACCGAATTCTGTACCACTTGAATAGTGCCCATTTTTATCTCGAATGTATTGGCTGCTATCACTGGTCTGACGATGCTAGACTGTAATCCATTAATATTGGGCATGGAATATTCCTTTAGAGCCCTATGCTCCACTCATTGCTCTTCTCCTTGTGCCTCGGCTGCCATATTAGCTGTGGTACTTTCTAACTGTGCTTGTAAATTTCTACGAACACTAGCTTTCCAACCTTTCCCGTTTATGTTGTTCTGAATAGGTGTTAAGTCGGGGTTGGATGACCGCGTGCGCATAAAAATTTATCCAAGTTCTTGAAACTAAAACAAAAACTGAAATGAGATAAGAATGGATTTGTCTAAGTCATACAATATAGCTTAAAACTAATGATAATAATAATAATTTAAACGCCTTTCCCTGGCAACGGCGCCAAAAACTTGTTACCTCTTTTTTAGTTCTAACAAAAGAGCTCTAACTCATGCAAGCATACATGTGTCAACAAGTAATACAGAGCAAGTAAAGTATCGATACCACAGAGAAAGTTGTTTAATTTAAATCACTATGCATTAATTAAATCACTATATTATATGCTCAAACTAATGACTAAGATTGGTTTGTTACTCGAATCGCAAATAACAACTAAAACAAGAATAAAGATGTAATAAATCAAATATGGAAATAATGGGATTCTAACTTCATTTAATATTTCATTCAATCACCACGATCATGCATGACTTATTCACATATCACAGGAAAGTAGCTAAGAGCACTAAAAGAGTCATAGCCATTTTTCAATGCACTATGACCTACTTACACAGCATCCACAAATGATAAACTCTATGTAATCATCAATATAACCAAAATCACTACATGTCTATGTAAAATTGCAACTATATTGAATTTAAGTTCAAGCCCTTCTTCTAACTCATACGGTGAAATAGTATATATCTATCTAGTTCATGAAATACACAAGCCATATAAAACATTCCCATATACGTATACTATCATGATTACAATCCATACTTGCATGTTCATTGTCAATTCCATACAAGTACTAAAACGAATGGTGATCAAACATTCATACATGCAAAACAATCATGATAGACATCCCATATGATATGTAAAACAATCCAACATTCAAGCATGCAATCAAACTACATATTAAAATCCGTTAGAATCCCATAATGGAGTTTAGTTCATGACTGAACCAAAAGCCATTATGGGATCAAATCTAAACATGATTAATAAACAAACAATTGAAAGACGAAAGGTAGAAACGATCAAACCCAATTGCTGAATATAATCCACTATTCAAATCCTCATATGAATCCAGCAAATACTAATAATAATCCACTCTGGTAGAAAATCCCAAGAAGAAGTAGAAAAGTAGAGTTTTGGCCTCCTTCTACGTTGGAATCTCTCCCAGAGAGTAAACCCTAGTTACGATGTTAAAAATACGTAAAAACTGAATAATTCTCTCAATAATCCTCTTTGACACCAGTCAGATATATCGTTTTTAAAAACCAATTACAACCATTTTAATTAAACATTAAAATAAACAGCTCAGCGGTGATTAGGCATCACATACATGCACAAGGCTTCCCCCGATGTACTCCTCGGTAAGGCAAGAACTGCAGTGTCTCACGATGTCCAATGGGTGCTCACAAGGCGTCATGTTCCCATGTTTGTCTGTCGCTGGCACTTACTTCAGATCATTTGAGTCCTGGCTCACACACAGACCGATCTGTTCCTACTGCTCATTTCTTTGTTCATCCCTGCTGAGTCTCTGCTCCACTTGATCCTCATGCCATGCATCCACAGCTTGTGCTTCGCTTCATGCGTCCATTTGCATCGTGCCCTCTAAGTCCACCAAATTAGGCCGTTTCCATCACTTTTCCACCAAAAAGGAGTTTTAAGTATATGCAATTCTAACTAACATGAAATGCAACTAAAACACGCTAAATTGTACTTGAGATGGGCATAGTTTGCGTGAATTGGTACTTAATAAGTAGGTATAAAACCCACTTATCAATGAGCACTATTAGAAGGACCCAACCGATCCTTGGCAGATATTGATGGTGTAGATGAACTCACAGCCATCAGCTGACCTTCAGGTGTAGCTGTTCTACTCTTCACCATGGATTCTGACGTAGAACAACTAAGAATTGTGATTGAAAATACCAAGGACACTAGAACACAACCCTCCTTCTAGCGCCAATGTTAACGCCAAGATCCTTCCACACGTCCCAATCACGTAAGACGCGTCCAATCCTGCACAGTAAACACGACAACACCTAAAGCTTGATGGCTTGACCGTCGGGGGATAGCTCCGGCGTGAGAGTCAGTACAGGCAATCACAAGGTTAACAACAGACGCTAATTGTAGAGGAAATTAGAGGAAGTTCTCAGAGTGATTTTGATGATTTTCCAAAGGGTATGCGAGTTCTTGCTGTTGATGATGACCCCACTTGTTTGAAGTTATTGACTGATTCACTTCTTAAATGCCAGTATAATGGTTAGATTCTTCTCTGTTTCCCAGTTTCTTTGCTAGCATTACTCATTTTATGTCTAGTTAGTAGTTACTCTGAATTGGGGTTAATTTCAAGTCGCAGGGAGTGTTTTAGGAAAACACTAAAATTGCATTCTAGAGATATTGAGATAGAGTTATGCTACTTTGTCTAGCGGATATGAGAGGTCTTTTTTAGCTTACGCTACTTCGTCTGGCGTAAGGGCTGAGTTATTTTTTAATTTGAGCCCTTGATTTATAGAATGGACGGATATAAACGAAAGTGTCGTTCTCCAGTATGCTGGGACGAGGTGGGAGAAGCAACGTTGTTGGGACCAGAATTAGTACGCATGACTACAGTAAAGATCCAAATGATTCGACAACGTATTCAAACCTCACAAGATCGACAAAAGAGTTATCTTGATCTTCATAGAAAGGGACGTGGAGTTTAATATTGAGATCATGTATTGTTACGTGTTGCTCCATGGAAGGGAGTTACAAGATTTGGAAAGAGAGGAAAGCTCAATCCACGATTTGTTGGTCCATTTGAGATTCTTGACCGAATAGGAAATGTGGCCTATAGACTCGCATTACCTCCAAGTATGTCTCATGTTCATAATGTTTTTCACATATCAATGCTTCAGTAAATATGTGAAAGACCCGAACCATATTATTGCGTTAGAACCAGACTAGATAGCCGAAGATTTAACGTATTTAATAAGTACTGTTAAGATCTTGGATAGGTAAGAACATGTCCTACGCACCAAGGTTATACCACAAGTTAAGGTTTTGTGGAGAAACCATGCTATCAAGAAATGACCGGGAGTTGGAATCGAGAAATGAAAAACGAGGTATCCTCACCTTTTCAAACACTGTGTATCGTATGTCAATTTCGAGGACGAAATTTTATAAGGAGGGAGGTTGTAAGACCCCAACTTATTATAAATAAAATCAAATTTCCTCTAATTATTATTGTGAATAATAAGGTGTTAATTTGATATAATATTTTGGTTATGGGTGAAATGTGCAAATTTTGCAAAATAAGCAAGTGGTTATAAAATAATCATTGTTGTTTGAATATTCGTTTGGTCGTGGAATATTCTTGTTGTCGAGAATATTCGTGCAATGACGTAGCAGCAAATCATTTGTGGGCCCCATAATAGAATAATTGTCGGATGAAGAAAATGACAAGTTTGAGTTGTTATAAATAACGACGTAGTTGTTACCGTTAACACTGTTGGAATACCCGGTGGTTAAAATACAGTAATACACGTGGATGCACAGTATTGATGAATTATTGATCCTTACGTAAGAAGGCACTACTCAATAATTATTACAGTAGTTACTGTTTAATATTTTATTTTATTGATTCAATAATTGTTGCGTTGATATTTTATATTATTGTTGTTTTAATAATTGTCACTGCACAATATTTCCCATTATCAGATCAATAATTCATATTATTTGAATAATATTATTAGATAGCATTATTGGCAATGTCTAGAAAGTTCTGTCAAGGAGAGGTTTAGTCACCTAATCATGCGCTAATAAGAAGGAAAAACTCTTATTGGAAAGCCTCCTCTTTCCTCGAACTACGTCGGTCATGTCATAAATGTGATTCTGTAATATTATTTGTGAATAATTAATTATTGATTCATCCGATAAGGAAATATTTATTTTATGTGGATATAAGTGTTGGATATATTTATTGTGGTTTAAAATGAAAGAGTTAATGTTGAGGTGTTTTATCAGTATTTTTGTCGGAATGAAGGTATTAAAAAATTAAACCAGTGTTTTTGAGATATATTGCGTGAGTTATAATTTTTAATCCGACCGTTGGATCGTTGTAATTTTTGGATATGTTATACATATATAAGTTGAGTATATGTCCATAAATTTTGAACCGTTAAAAATGAATTTATGATTTGTTATGAATTTGAAGAGGTGACTGGTTCAGAAATTGTTGAAGTATCCGAATTTAGCATTTTGGTGGAAAATTCTAGAATTGAGTGGGCCCCACTTGTGGTTGGTGAAGAAATGTGCTGAATTTTATTTCAAATGTGGTGGGAGGGAATAGTAGCAGGTAAAGCCATCAGGTTGCAGGTCAAGTCTGCTAATATTTTCCTATAAATAGAGGGCTAAGTTAGAATTGATAATCACACCAGAAACATAAACTTTCTATCTTTCTCTCTCTATATTATCGAGCGTATTTTGTGAGTATTTAGATACTTTGTGAGTTTCTATTTTTTAGTACAAGTTTCTGTCAGCACTATATCCAAAATTCAGTCAGAAGTAATGTTATTTTGAGGTAAGGGATGTTATTTTCTTCATATATGATATTATTTCTTCAATATCATTATGCCAAAGTATTGATCTGAAATTTTATCAAATTTGGAACTTTTTGTGTCGGGGTTACTATTCATGTATACGACACTATTCACGTATACGGCACTATTCACGAATACGGCACTATTCACCGAAAAATGAAATTTTCTTCTTTTTGTCCAAGATGTCTATTATGGTTACTATCTTTGATTGTATCCATGTTTTGATCTTTATTCTTGAATTTTGCTTCAAAATTGGTTATTATGAAGTATTATTGATCTTGGATAAACTGTTATACGAATCCCTACTATTTGTTCTTCTGTCTCACTGGATTCGTTTTCTTTAAAATATTTTTCATCATCCTCAGTCCTAAATGATGATATTACTAAATATCTTTGGCCTGTAGTGCAAAGATAAATGATTAATTGATGAATATCTTTGGGCCCGTAGTGCAAAGATGAACAGTGTTGAGATGGACACGACCAACCGTGATATAAATGAATATCTTTGGCCTCAGTGCAAAGATGAATATTTGATTAAAGATGTATATTGATTGTTGTTACAGGATAAAATATTGATGATGGACTTTTAAATCTTAGAAGATAGTAGAACTCATTCTCTACTTGACTCTTCTAATGGATTCTTTGCTTTCATTGCAGCTTGTTGATCTAAAACTTGTTGTCTATTATATTTTATCGATTTTTCCTGTTGAAGACTAACGATAATTTGTTGTATATTATCTTAGTCATAATATTCTTTATCGGGCTAGTTGAGCTCACCCTTTTCCTTTTTGTTCCATTTTTCTCGTGGAGGTGAGAACATAAAGCAGAACTAGTTTGGTAATGCGGAGTGATGGTTCTAGAAAGATGTTTTAGCAATCCTCACTATTTCACGTAAAATAGTGTTTGAATAATTGTAATGAGGACTTATTTGAGTGTGGATATTGTCTAGAAGACAATATTTGTATTTAAACTCACAGATGATGTGTTGTCGTATTTTGCACGACAATTGTATTATCAAGTTGTAGTTTGCTTTTTGTACCATGTATTTGGCGACTCGTAATGGGTGTTGTATACCTATTTTGGGGCGCCATAGTTGATATCAAAGCTTAGGGATATGGTCTCCAAGCGGAGATCGTGGAATAGAACTAGGAGGGAGAGATGAGTAAATCCTTCACTAAGTGTGTCCTATCTAAGCTTATTTGTTGGTCACCATAATATAGGGATATTATGTGATATGTTAATTTAATTAATTAACCCTTGTTTTATGGCGAGATTTAAGAATGGTCACGAGAACGTTAACAATGGAGTGTATGAGGCTGTGGAACAACCTTTAGTTACAAACCCAGAGAACGTGCAACAGAAGGCAATAATCCTCCCAAAACAACACTACCGAGACAAATGATGAATGATGGGATGTTCAGAAGTTTTTACATTTTATGCAAAACCGCATTTAGGAAACTCATACACGAAATCACGAGTGGAAATGCTAGCAATGCGCGGCTTATTCTGAATGCAAGTAGTTCAAAGAGTTGGGACCACCGAATTTAAGGAAAGCCGGATCCAATCATGGAGGAAACGTGGGTCAAGCAAATTACCAAGATATTCGATGTCTTGGGATGCACAGAGGAGCGTAAGGTTCCATTCGCCACCTTTATGTTCCATGGTGAGGCGGATTCACGGGTGGGAGTCTCATGAAGCGTACTCACCACCGCACTTTTCTCAAAGATGTGTCTTCTTGGGAAACATTTGAAACTATTCAATGATAAGTACTTTCCTGAAAGTATTCGTCATATGAAGGAGGTGGAGTTTATCAGACTGGAACAAAACAACATGACGGTGTCCCAGTACGAGGCAAAGTTTGCAGAGTTATCCAGGTTTGCACCTCATTTGGTCGAAAATGAGGAACGAATGACAAGGATGTTTCTGAGAGGTCTAAAGGCTGAGATTCAGAAATATCTTATATCTCATAAATTTTCTTTATATTCAGATGTTGTAAACAGGGCTCAATTATTAGAGCAAGATAATGAGCATGTGCAACCGAGGGACCACAACCAGGGTCATACCAGTGACAACAGTCATCAGAACGATGATAACCAACGAGGAGGGAAAAATACGAACAAAGGCGGTAACCACTCGGGTGGTCATCGTGGCCATGATAATAGGAGAGGTGAGTCAAGTGGAAATTTTAGAAAGAGAAGATTTAACAATGACGGGAAGACATCAGCAACATCACCAGGACCAACAACAAATTCTAGGGGAGGAGAACGCCCGCCAGTTAGATGTTACAAATGCGGGAAAGAAGGACATATCAGCCCAAACTGTCCACAACAATCCAAGGTATGTTACAACTGTGGAAAGGAAGGCCACATAGCTCGAGATTGTTCTGTAGTAAAACCAAGTTCAACAGGGATGGTGACTCCAAGGGCTGTCCCGGATAAGTCGAAATCAGCGGTTCCTGGAAGAGCATTTGTCGTGACTGGCCAAAACGTGAGGAACCCGAACGAGGTGATTACGGGTAAGCTAATCTTGAACTCTTGCGAAGTTTATACCTTACTAGATACCGGTTCTATCCATTCTTTTATCTCTCCTGCTTGTGCTCAACGTTTAAACTTGACTCCGGAGAAATTAGACTTTGATTTATCAGTGGAGACTTCGTTAGGTGAAACTTTCGTTACATCCACAGTTTATAAATCTTGCATGATCCAAGTTGGCACTATCACATTACCTGTTGATCTTATCTCCTTAAAGATACTTGCTTTTGATGTGATTTTAGGAATTGATTGGTTAACCACTTATCATGCCAAAATTGATTGTTTTCATAAGGTTGTTAGTTTTCATATTCCTAACCAACCTGTCATACAAATTCAAACAACTAAACCACTAAAATCAGTCACTATCATGTCAAGCCATAAAGCTATTCGTTTATTGAAAAACGGATGTCAAGTTTTCTTAGCCAATGTTATGGATTTGAACAAAGACAAGTCAGATTTGAATAATATTTCTGTTGTTAGAGAATTTCCTGATGTATTTCCTGAAGAACTTCCTACCTACCCCGTAACGTGATGTTGAATTCTATATTGACCTTGAAGCCGCACAAAACCCATTTCTAAAACCCCATATCGAATGGCTCTTATTGAACTTCGAGTTAAAAGTCCAACTACGTGAATTATTAGACATAGGTTTTATTCGTCCTAAGTACATCTCCTTGGGGTGCTCCTGTTTTATTCAGAAAGAAGAAAGACGGAGTATGCGACTTTTGTATTGACTACCGAGAATTAAACCATGTCACCATCAAGAATAGGTATCCGCTACCTCGCATTGATGACCTGTTCGACCAACAGTAAGGAGAAAAATTCTTTTCAAAGATCGATCTTCGCTCGATATCATCAAATTTGAAGATTAAAAGCGAGGATATTCCAAAGACCGCCTTGAAACTCCTGATGACGGGCATTATGAATTCTTAGTCATGTCTTTTGGATTGACTAATGCTCCTAACCGCTTTCATGGATATGATGAACCGTGTATTCAAGGAATATTTGGATCAGTTTGTTGTTGTCTTTATTGATGACATCCTCATCTATTCCAAAAGCCATGAAGATCTTGAGCACCATTTGAAGCTGATACTTGAAAGGCTATGTGAAAACAAGCTTTATGCCAAGCTGAAGAAATGTGAGTTCTGGCTTGAGGAAGTAGCATTCCTTGGGCACGTGGTGTTAAAACATGGAGTATCCGTTGATCCCAAGAAAGATTGAGCAATCTGAAGTTGGGAGCAACCAAAAGTCGGACCGACCAAGTGCGTAGCTTTTCTGGGCTTAGCCGGTTATTATCGGAGATTCGTGGAAGGATTTTCTCGAATCGCTACTCCATTAACTCAGCGACTCGAAAAGATACAAATTTCAGTATGGAGCGAGGAATGCGAGAAGAGTTTCCAAGAGCTCAAGAGGAGACTCATTTCGATTTTTGTTCGGCAATACCATCCGTATGGATGGATGGATTTGTTATATACTGTGATGCTTCGTGCAAAGGGTTAGGATGCGTTCTCATGCAACATGGGAAAGTCATAGCCTATGCCTCACGACAACTCAAAGAATATGAGAGGAATTATCCTCATGATCTAAAGTTAAGCAACAAATCGATTCGCGTTGAAAATTTGGAGACACTACTTGTATGGGGAGAAAGTGGAGATTTATACGGACCATAAAAGCCTCAAATATTTCTTCACCCAAAAAGAACTCAACATGCGGCAACGACGTTGGCTTGAACTATTGAAAGATTACGATCACACTATTCAATATCATCCTGGAAAAGTGAACGTAGTAGCTGACACATTGAATAGAAGATCATATGCGAGTACGAATGCGATATTGTCAATACAAAGGCCCATTCTGTATGACTTGCAAAGGATGGAGGTAGAATTAAAGACTCTGTGGACCCACATGATGATGGCGAATATACGAGTAGAGAACCGACTTTAATCGATAAAGTTAAAGTCGCTTGCAAGCTCTGAGACTTGGAGCTGATACGTATGAAGAAGAAAGTGCAAGAAGGAGCTATTCCAGAAGCGAGAATGGATGAAGAAGGAATACTTAGATTCAACTCCAGATTTTGTGTTCCTAATGATTCTGACTTGAAGTATAGAATCATGATGGAGGCACACAACACCCCGTTTGCAATCCATCCTGGGAGTACCAAAATGTATCATGATATTTGACATACATTTTGGTGGAACAATATGAAGAGAGAGATCGCGGAGTTTATCTCGAGGTGTTTAACTTGTCAACGTGTAAAGGCGGAGCATCAAGTGCCAAAGGGTCCATTACAACCACTTTGAGATTCCAAAATGGAAGTGGGAACACATTACTATGGATTTCGTTACAGGTCTTCCCAAAGTTTCTCAAGGCATAGATGCTATTTGGGTTATTGTTGATAGATTAACCAAGTTTGCCCATTTCTTGCCGATACGTGAGATTTATTCCCTTGAACGTCTTGCTAGTATGTACGTGAATGAGATTGTGAGATTGCATGGCATGCCAGTATCCATAGTTTCGGATCGTGACCCAAGATTCACTTCACTATTTTGGGTTAGCTTGCAGAAAGCTATGGGCACGATTTAAAGATTCGATTTCTAAGATACCATCCTCAAACAGACGGACAATCAGAGAGGACTATTCAAACCCTTGAAGATCTATTAAGACTTTGTGTCCTAAATTTTAAAAGAAGTTGGGATAAGTACTTGCCACTGGTGGAATTCTCCTACAACAACAGTTATCAAACAAGTATAGGCATGGCTCCATTTGAGGCGTTGTATGGACGAAAGTGTCGTTCTCCAGTATGTTGGGACGAGGTGGGAGAAGTTATGTTGTTAGGACCAAAATTAGTACGCATAACTACAGAAAAGATCCAAATGATTCGACAACGTATTCAAACCTCACAAGATCGACAAAAGAGTTATGCTGATCTTCATAGAAAGGACGTGGAGTTTAATATTGGAGATCATGTATTGTTACGTGTTGCTCCATGGAAGGGAGTTACAAGATTTGGAAAGAGAGGAAAGCTCAATCCATGATTTGTTGGTCCATTTGAGATTCTTAACCAAATAGGAAATGTGGCCTATAGACTCAAGATTACCTCCAAGTATGTCTCGTGTTCATAATGTTTTTCACATATCCATGCTTCAGAAATATGTGAAAGACCAACCATATTATTGCGTTAGAACCGCATTTAGATATAGTCAAGATTTAACGTACGAAGAAGTACCTATTAAGATCTTGGATAGGAAAGAGCATGTCCTACGCACCAAGGTTATACCACAAGTTAAGGTTTTATGGAGAAACCATGCTATTGAAGAAATGACCTGGGAGTTGGAATCAGAAATGAAAGCGTGGTATCCTCACCTTTTCGAAACACCAGGTACGTATGTCAATTTCGAGGACAAAATTTTATAAGGATGGGAGGTTGTCAGACCCCAACTTATTATAAATAAAATCAAATTTCCTCTAATTATTATTGTGAATAATAAGGTGTTAAAATTGATATAATATTTTGGTTATGGGTGAAATGTGCAAATTTTGAAAAATAAGCAAGTGGTTATAAAATAATCATTGTTGTCGGGGAATATTCGTTTGGTTGTGGAATATTCTTGTTGTTTGAGGAATATTCAATACGATTTACAAGCAAGTCATTTGTGGGCCCCATAATGTAATAACGATTGATGAAGAAAACGACAAGTTTGAGTTGTTATAAATAACGGCGTAGTTATTATCATTAACAATCATTGGAATACCTAGTGGTTAAAATACGATGTCTACGCTGGGATGCATAGTATTGATGAATTATTGATCCTTACGTAAGAAGGCACTACTACTCAATAATTATTACGATAATTATCGCTCAATATTTTATTTTATTGATTCAATAATTGCTACGTTGATATTTTATATTATTGTTGTTTCAATAATTATCACTGCACAGTATTTCCCATTATCAGATCAATAATTCATATTATTTGAATAATATTATTAGATAACATTATTGGCAATGTCTAGAAAGTTCTGTCAAGGAGAGGTTTGGTCACCTAATTGCGTGCCAGTAAGGAGAAATTCTTATTAGAAAGCCCCCTCTTTCCTGGGAACGGCCTGGTTGTCATAATTGTGATTCTGTAATATTATTTGTGAATAATTAATTATTGATTCATATGATAAGGAAATATTTATTTTACGTGGATATAAATGTTGGATATATTTATTGTGGTTAAAAATAAAAGAGTTAATGTTGAGGTGTTTTATCAGTATTTTTGTCGGAATGAAGGTATTAAAAAATTAAACCAGTGTTTTTGAGATATATTGTGTGAGTTATAATTTTTAATCCGACCGTTGGATCGTTGTAATTTTTGGATATGTTATACATATATAAGTTGAGTATATGTCCACAAATTTTGAACCGTTAAAAATGAATTTATGATTTGTTATGAATTTGAAGAGGTGACTGGTTCAGAAATTGTTGAAGTATCCGAATTTAGCATTTTGGTGGAAAATTCTAAAATTGAGTGGGCCCCACTTGTGGTTGGTGAAGAAATGTGCTGAATTTTATTTCAAATGTGGTGGGTGGGAATAGTAGCAGGTAAAGCCATCAGGTTGCAGGTCAAGTCTGCTAACATTTTCCTATAAATAGAGGACTAAGTTAGAATTGAAAATCACACCAGAAATATAAACTTTCTATCTTTCTCTCTCTATATTATCGAGCGTATTTTGTGAGTATTTAGATACTTTGTGAGTTTCTATTTTTTAGTACAAGTTTCTGTCAGCACTATATTCGAAACTCAGTCTGAAGTACGATTATTTTAATGTAAGGGATGTTATTTTCTTCATATATGATATTATTTCTTCAATATCATTATGCCAAAGTATTGATCTGAATTTTTATCAAATTTGAAAATTTTTGTGTCGGGGTTACTATTCATGTATACGACACTATTCACGTATACGGCACTATTCACGAATACGGCACTATTCACCGAAAAATGAAATTTTCTTCTTTTTGTCCATGATGTCTATTATGGTTACTATCTTTGATTGTATCCATGTTTTGATCTTTATTCTTGAATTTTGCTTCAAAATTGGTTATTATGGAGTATTATTGATCTTGGATAAACTGTTATACGAATCCCTACTATTTGTTCTTTCCGTCTCACCGGATTCGCTTTTCTTTAAAATATTTTTCATCATCCTCAAATCCTAAATGATGATATTACTAAATATCTTTGGCTTCAGTAGTGCAAAGATAAATTATTAACTGATGAATATCTTTGGCCCGTAGTGTAAAGATGAACAGGTGTTGAGATGAACATGACCAACTGGTGATACAAATGAATATCTTTGGCCTGTAGTGCAAAGATGAATATTTGATTAAAGATGTATATTGATTGTTGTTACAGGGATAAAATATTGATGATGGACTTTTAAATCTTAGAAGATAGTAAAACTCATTATCTACTTGACTCTTCTAATGGATTGTTGTTTTCGCTGCAGTTGTTGATCTAAAACTTGTTGTGTATTATATTTTATCAGATTTTTCCCTGTTGAAGACTAACGATAATTTGTTGTATATTATCTTAGTCATAATATTCTTTACTGGGCTAGTTGAGCTCACCCTTTTCCTTTTTGTTCCATTTTTCTCAGGAGGTGAGAACATAGCAGGAACTATTCGGGGTACGGAGTGATGGTTCTAGAAAGATGTTTTAGCAATCCTCACTATTTCTGTAAAATAGTGTTTGAATAATTGTAATGATGACTTATTTAAGTGTGGATATTGTCTAGAAGATAATATTTGTATTTAAACTCACAGTATGTGTTGTCGTATTTTGCACGACAATTGTATTATTGAAGTTGTAGTTTTCTTTTTGTACCATGTATTTGGCGACTCAGAATGGGTGTTGTATACCTATTTTGGGGGCGTCACACACACACACACACACACACACACACACATATATATATATATATATATATATATATATATATATATATATAAATGAGGGAGTAACTTCCTTGAGTCAAAAGGGGCAGCTATATGTTGATTTTCCTCAATCTGGAGTACAAATTTTGGATACCATGTAAGAGGAGAAACATTAAGAAAAAAAGGGGAGAGATGTGCACGGTAGAGAAGCGAGGCAGCGTCTACATCTTAACGCTCACCGGAAACGATGATCACTGCTTGAATCCAACTCTCATCGACTCTGTTTTAGCCGCCCTCCGCCGCATCAGATCTGAAAGCACCACCATACCCGCCGCCGCCCTGTCACCACCGTATAGGGCAAATTCTTCTCCAATGGTTACGATCTCGAATGGGCCCAATCCGACAAAGAATGCTTTCTCCTTATGTCCTCCAAGTTCAAATCACTCATCACCGACCTCATCTCTCTCCCCATGCCCCAAAAAATATCTATGATGCTCCTCTGTTTTGACAAAGAGTTAAAAAAAAAGGCAGTCTTAATTTTGTCCAAATGACATAGGAAGCTGCGTATCGGGATAGTTGATGTAGAATTGATGTTTCCATAGATTTATCCTTTTTACCTATTTATTTGTAAGTCAATATTTTCTCTTGAATTAATATTGCTAGTGTGTCTTGGATCCTTGTTCCATTAATTGTTTGGCATTAATTTGAGAATTGTTGTTGAGTCCTGAAAAATAAAATCAATTAATGAAGAAAGCATATTTCACTTGCACAAGTAACAAATCAGTGACCTAACAGTGATTTTTATTGAGTAAAAGTTTCCCGTGCAAGGGTAAGTTAGCCTGTAATATTCTAAAATTTAATTAGAGAGAGAGAATGATTATCCTTCTCCTTGTGCAATAGTCTATTTATAAGAGTGGACTATGGATATTGTATAGGTTGGTGACTGAAAGAGCCCTAAGCTGGCTGCTGCCAGTCACTTGTTGTGGTGCCATGACGGTTGATTAAGATGTGTGTCTGTGTTCTATTGACCAATTGACGAACTTACTAAAAAAATAACTTTATTTTAACCGGATCCAAGAAAAGTATAGACAAAAACTCTATGAACACATGATGTCTATATCAAAAGAATTAAGTAGGTGAGAATAATCTTAATCAACCGTCATGGAACCACAACAAGTGACTGGCAGCAACTAGCTCAGGGCTCTTTCAGCCACTAACCTATCCAATATCCATAGTCCACTCTTATAAATAGGGATCCGGTTAACATAAAATTATTTTTTTAGTAAGTTGGTCAATTGGTCAATAGAATACTGACACACATACAACCTCGCATGCGTGTCAGTATTCTATTGGTCAATTGACCAACTTACCTCAAAATAAACTTCATACTAACCACTTCCACTTTTCTTATTTTGTAATTAAATCTTTTGGCTCATGTTTGTTTGTAAGAATTATAATTTCACAATTATAATTCATGTGAATATAATTCTAAGACTATAAATTTTAGGATTAAATAGTCATAAGCATATGTTTATTTTTATGGAATTATTCATAAAGATAACTTAAAATAATCTCATGTTATGTTTGTTTTTTCCAGGATTAATTAAAGGATTGGATAAAAAAAATATCGTTTGGACTATTATACCCTTACCAATAATATTATATTTTAAACTTGTTTATACATAAAAAAAATGATAAACACTTAATTAAAAACTTTTAAATAAGTGGTTATATTATTCAATCAAATGCTTATCGGAACTAATTATATAATTTAACTTTAAATATAATTATAATTTTATATAAACAATTTATGTAGTACCCACGTAATTTAAAATAACTTTTAAACATTTTAATTAATCCAAATAAACACACGTAATTTATTTTATCTAGCAAAAAACAATAAATTTTACCCCCATTTCCACACCAGCCATGGAGCCACAATAGCCCGATCAATCCTTATCATCACCATTACTCATTTTCTTTTTTTTTTTCCTTTTTATAATACCATAAGATTCCTTCAAGGCCAACAACCTTGGGACTTCAGTTCACTAAGAACTCTTCAAGGCCAGCAGCCTTGGAACTTCTCTAGTTCCCTAGGAACTCTTCAAGCCCAGCAAGTTTGGAACTTCATTTAGTCCCTCCGGACAAGGACCCCTCAGACCTTGGCTTCTTGTTGTTGAGTTGTTTGTTTGTTTGTTTATTGGAGTTGGTGCTGAGCTGCTACGATGTCTTTATGCTCTGAATATCTTCTGTACTTAGCAGCTTGGCGTGATCATCCTTGAAATGCAGTTGAGTGTTGCATGATGCTCAGCTTCTTTAGTTACTCAACCTCCTCTGATGATCCCTTGATGAACTGCCTTGAAGATCATTCCTCTTAATACGTTATGGCTGCACATGATGGATTTCTAAGATGACTGTAAGCTCTTCTTCTAGGTACTTAGAAACTTTCTCATGCTTGCCATCATGATGGCGTTTGTGATCTCCCTTCTTGATACTTGATGCCTTTTCATGTTGGACTTGCTAAGATGACTGTAAGCTCTTCTCTATGGTACTTAAAGTCTTCCCATGATGGACATCAAGATGACATGACGCTCTTCTTTCTCTCGGCAGTTCAGAACACTCTTCATGTAGTAGAACTCTCACTTCTACATTGTAGAACTCTCACTTCTACTTCTTTCTTTATTTGTCTCTAAGTGTTCTTGGTGGATCGTAGAGTGAGTCTTCAGACCTTCATTGGTCACTCACTATTTTCGTTGGTTAGATCAGTCCACCATCTCTCCAAACTCGACAACTCCAGCAACCTTCGATCTTTGAAGCTCTTGCTAATTTATACTCCTTCCCAATCCTTCCGTTGGAAAGTAGCCATTGAAGGCTATTCAAATATCTTCATAGATCTCGAGTTGACAGAGGTAGACTGCTGATGTGATAAGTCATACTTTCTCTGACACTGCAGTGTACTGTTTTACCTACCCCATCAGAGATGTCACTTTAATGTCTTAGGCAGGTCAAAGACTTTATTTCCTCCTTTTGATCTCTCGATCAGAGGTTGTCCTTTTGCATCGATGCTCTCAATAAGCTCTTGTTCGAATATTACCCTTCAGATTGAACCGTTGCCAATGCTTCAGTCTTCAGCTATTCAAACTCTATGATTTTGATGCATGTCTTCATGGACCTGATCGTAGTGTCTTGTTGACTGGTAGAGACAACACTACGATCTTGAAGAGTGTTGATTAGATCTTCAATGTAGAACACCTCTTCCTTCTTTTGTGCAGTGCTTCAACACTTCTGTTTGCTTCAACAGCTTTCAGATACTGATTGCTTGACTCCTTTGTTCTGGCATCTTCTGAATAGCAAGACACTTCAGATTTGTGGCGTGTCCAGCTCGCTTTCTCCTTGTGATCTCCCGTTCACTTATCATCAATGGATTGACCCAATGCTTAATCACTTTGGCCTTGTTCTTCTGAAGCTGTCCAGTATCTCTGTGTTCACTCCATCAGTTCTTTTTTTGTTTGGAAAACACTACGATCTTGGTTACTTCCAAGATCGTTGTCTTTTGTCTACTTGACAACTACTGCACTTGCTGACTTTCCTTAGTCAGCTACTGAGGTCTTCTTCTGATCTCCTTGTGGAAGACTTCATCTCGAATGGCTTCACAACTTAATCTTGATTCTGATTGGGTTGGTGCTTAGATCTTCTGTTAGATTCCATGCCATTCGTTGAGTGCTCTCTGGTTTCCTTCAAGATGGGATGTATCTTTGTAGTGCTAACCAAAGGCTTCATTCCTTTGGATATTCTGGGAGTGCTCATTCATTGAGAATCATACTTTCTCTACGATTCTGCCTTGGCATTGTGAGCACATCTGTTGAGGTCTTAGTTCGCACTCTCTGATTGACTTTGGGTACATGCGGACACTCTACGACTCCGAGATCAGATCTTGACACTCTACGATTTCTGCCTTGTGCTTGTTGTCTTCATCTGATTTTGCTCGACTACGATCTCTCCCAGTAGACTTTACGACTCTGAGTGTAGTCTACGATTCTTAACTTGGCTTCGATAGATACTCGGTCGGCTCGTAGGCAGGCTGTCTCTACGATTCTGAACATGACTTCCTCTCAAACTACACGACTTCCTCGGTAGTTCTCCTCGACACTCTCGATCATTCCTCCTCGTCTCTCCTGGCGCTCTACGAACTCCGAGATCTACTATCTTGCAGACTACGATTACGCCTCCGATAACTCTCGAGTTTTCCTTGACTTTCTCCGGCGATCTACGATTTACGGTGCGATGCTCGACGATCAGACAAGCTTATCTATTATATCATAAGATCAACCTAACATGCTTGATCTTTCTATGTTTATAGTCCTTGTACATCATTTTTTTTAAGGACTTTACAAAGCTGTTTTGCTTATGTAGGATCAACCTAACATACTTGATCAATTCATTCTAAGTCCTTGTACACATGTTTCTATTATCTATCAAAGGACTTTACATCTTTTCTTAATGCAAGCATACTTGCATATTCATTCATATATATATCATAATCAAATCATATATAAATAGGAATAACATTCACATGCTTATTCCTGACAATCTCCCCCTATTTGATTATGACAAAAACAATAAGTGCATATGCATGTTATGAATGAATCTTATATACAGTGAGCAGCTGTATTTCTAAAACAAATAATCATGAGTGTCATTTATAATGATGTGGAATTTAATACACTGACATTTTACATCTTGGATCCAGAACATACCTAACTAGTTAGAGATGTACCTCTTTTTGGCTCCATGTATATTTCCAGGATGTCTGTTGATCAGCTATTCATCTGTTTGACCTTCTTGCTCCTGCTTCCCTTGGGATGATGACTTTCCTACTTTGCTTTGTTCCCCCTTAGATGTATGTTTCTCTTCTCCTTCTGGCTCCCCCTCAGCTTCGGCATATATAGGCTCATCATTGTTTGGCTCCCCCTTAGATGATGACTCTACCTCTTCTTCTGCTGTCTTCTTCTTTGACTTATTTTCTCCTTTCCTTCTGCTCTTCCTTGACTGCCTCTTTCTATTCCTCTTTTTCTCCCCATTTTTGTCATTAATCATTTGGGAGAGCTGCTCCATGTTGGACATAAGCTGCTCCATCAGGTAGGAGGAGTTAGCAACTTCAAACTTGAGTTCTTGTTGGCCTAGCTCAAGTTTCACTGAGAAAGACTAATTCATGTTGTTAATCTTGTCAGAGAAGACTTGGATCTGCTCTTCATTGGCCTTGTGTGCTCGTAGAGCTTTTGTCTTCTGATCATGTATGGCCTTCAGATAGATGTTATCTCTCTCTTTGAGTTTGAGAGATACATCAACCATAGTAGCTTGAAGTCTGTTCTGAACTGAATTATCTCCTGCTGCTGTCATTACCATCTTTATCTCTTCATTAATTAGAGATATCTTTTCAATCAGCTCATCAGAATTCTTCAATAGTTCCTCCTCCATAGGGATTTGCTCATCTGGTTGGGCAGCCTCTGGTTGGACATCAGATTGGACTCTACGATTTTCATCCTTGGACAGATTTTCGAAAGCTTTGAGAATCTGAACAATCGTTGAGTACCAATAGCTATTTGAGGATGATGGAGTGTCAGATAGCAGTGCTTGGGCTAATGAAGGCTTCTGGTATTGAACTTGAACACCATCAACACTAGAGTGAACAGACTCTACGATCATCTCCTTGGTCATGATCCTTCTTCCTTGAGAGTCCACTCTACGATCATAGGGGATATAGTGGTTGCCAGCATGTTTGTAGACTTTATAGTGTGTCTGGTTTTTGATCATCATTGTAGCGAAACTCTTCATTCTTGGGAAGTTTTGTGCCACCAGCTCCATGCTTGGAAAATGAGAGTAGCACCAGCTGAAGTAACTTCCATCTCTTTCAGTATGGGCCTTTAGCCATGGCATCCATTGGAAGAACCATCTCATCAGCAAAACATCAGGATTATAGAGGATGGTCGTGCAGTCTAGCTCCATGTTGTTCCAGTTTTTAACTAAATCAAAGGTAGTCATCCTTACCACCTTGAGCTGTTCATCTCCATAGTTCACCCATCTTTCTGGTGGTGTTTCTGGTGGTTCATTCGAGACTTCTACCACTATTGTCCTGGTGATTTTTGCTGGAGAGAGGACATGATAGAATTCTGGTTCCTCTGATTCCTGATTTGTAGAATTGGAATCATTCTCTATTTCTTATCTTTCGGGGCCTGAACCAGTTTGATCATTTCCATCAATGAATCCTTCTTGCTCCATTTCATTTCCAGAACCTTCTTCAAGAAGATCTTCTTCTGATTCATCTTCTTCATCACTGGATCCTTCTTCAGCACTTACTTCCTGTGATACAGACTCATCATCACTTAAGTCAATGACAACATTAGAGTGATCACTTCTCTTTTTAGAGGCAAATTTGGTTTGTAGTCTGTAGCTCGTCCTTCTTGTTGGAAGTTCAGCTATAGGAGTGTCAGACTCTTCTTCCTCTTCAGACTCTGAAGCCTTTGGATCATCAAACGAACTTCCTTGAGGTTCAACATTGATAAGGGCAGACCCTTCTTCTTTGGACTCATCACCTCTTGAGCCGTCATGGGGGCTTTCAGGATTGGAAGGGGCATGCTCTTCTTCTTTAGAGACAGCATCATTTGACCCATCATCTGGACTTGTTGGAGCACTTGCAGTTGGGGATGGAGTTGGGTCAGCTTGTATCCTTTCTTCATCATTAGAGTGAATGCTCTGAGGGTTAGCCACATGTCTTGAGCATTCTTCTTCATCAGTTGATGATGCATTTTCTTCCATTACTCCAGCTTCACCTTCATTGCTGGATTTTTTCCGAGGGTACTCAGCCTTGAGACTATCAGTTTCCTTCTGACTCTACGTCCTCTACTTTGTTAGACGGACTTTCTTGGGAAGTTGGAGCTGGCTTGTTTTCCACCTTAGCTCTCTTTCTTAATGGCTCTTGAAGCAACCTGTTGCTTCTTCGCTTTGTGGTTTCAACAGTCAGGACTTTTTCTTCTTCATCCTTGTCTTTGGTGGAGAGACTTCTTGGTGGGGCCTTGGTTTTCTTCACACCTCTGGATTTCTTTCTAGCTGGTATGGGTGCTGCTGGTACAGAGTCATCAGACTCAGAACTTTCTACCTCTCATGCCTTCCTTTTCTTTGCAGAGGCCTTGCTGCTGCTCCCTGTTGTTAGTCTTCTATTTTCCTTGGGGTTTTTCTTCCAATTCACAAATAGTTGTGGAGACATTACTTTGTGAACATTAAGAAGTTCTCCCTCATCATCCTTGATTCTTCCTCCTAGCCTCTTCTTTATCACAATACTCAGTAGTCTTCCATGAAACACTTTTGTAAGTGGTTTTTTTGTAGACCTTTTCAACTCAGCCTTTTCCAGCCATTTGGATATTTGATCAAACAAGATAACTCCAAAGTTAATTCGTTTCTTCAGAACTATCGCAGACATGATCTTTAACTATTAATCAAGCACCGTGTCGTGTGCAGTGTCCTTGCATAGTATGCATTTTCTAACTATTTCAGCAAGGAACTCGTATTCCTCTAGAAACTCCTTCTTCTCCATATCCTTTAGATTAGGGTTCCTCTGGTACCACATTAGCCTCTTGCCTTCTTCAATGTCTACTTCATCCAAGTTTATCAGACCTTGGTTGGGAAACCTTAGGCATTGATTGATGTTTGAAGCTCTTATCTTCAGATTAAATCCTTTCACCTTCGTGGTAGGAAGTCCAAAATGTATCGAGGCATTTGAGTAGAACTGCTTCACTAGCTCTGTGTAGACTAGAGTGTCCACCTCCAAGCACTTAGAGAACCCAACCTTCTTTACGAGCTCAAGTATATCCTTGAACTTCGTTTCTGATTCTTTGAACTTTTTGAAGCCGAGTTGGATTCCTGTTATAACTCGCCATTCTGCCATTTGAAGAGTTCAAAGTATATGGGTATTTGATTCAGAGGAGTTATGAGAGATGGCTTTGATTTGGGTATGGCTCTGGAGAGTTAACTGATTTCGGCTTTTTGAGAGGATTCTAGGGTTTGAAAATGGGAGGGAAAAAAGGTTTGATGGTTTCTGATAACTGGTTGCAAGTTTTGAATTTGTCTTAATGGCAACTCCTTCTAACTATGCAAAATCAGTGATGTGTTAACCAACCATTGGTTGCACGATGTCCAGTAATGAGCTGTAACTCCCCATAACTTTTCAGTTAGATATTTCTTTTAGAAGAGTAGACGTTTAATTGACGTGGATTGACCGTTGACCTCTTTGGTTCGTAGAGTAGCATGGTAAGGCAGCTATGGACTCTACGTTTTCCTTTGTTAACTCAACGATCAATTTTTGAGAGATGTTGTAGTGAATGGTTGGTTTTGACATTAATCCTCATCTTGATGCAACAAAGGTTGATCACTGATATATTCGAACTTATCTCATCATAATCTGAATGGTTGAGCAATTGTCCGATTCTTTCGAACTCCTCATGAGCTAGATTATCCTTTGGTAGGACTGCGATCATCGAGTATGCTTCTACGATAGCTGAGGTTGCACTACGATCGTGGAGTTCTCTTTAACCTCGATTCTACGATCGTTGACTGACTTGGTCCTTGAGATGAACTTTACTTAGCATTCCTTCTGGGTCAAGGTAGCTCAGGAAGGGCCAACCTCTTAGAGTGAGCTAAGGGTCAGTTTTGTCCCTGAGGCGCTTTCCAGATGAAGTGCCTAGGAAGTGATTTGTACTGATATCTCATTTGACCTTTTATGCTGGGGAGATCCTTTACCAGCTTCAGACAATTGCATTTGAGGTAATCGCGGTGTCCTCCTTCTTTGCACTGCGATCAGATGTTTGATCGTATGCAGTCCACGATTTTGAGTTGGGTGGCTGAAAGGTTATCAGTAGTACGGTTTTAGACGTTCCTACTGACTATGGATCTTTATTTGGTTCATCAGCCACAAAGTTTTAGGACTCTGTAGCTGGTACATTGCTTCATAGTATATCTTAGTTTCTCAATAGATCACTGCTCCCCCATGGTTGATGCTGTCTTCTTAGATAGACGTGATTACTTTTTCTTTAGGTTCATTCGAAGGCAGCCTTGCATATCTCCTTTTGACTGGAATCACCATTATCACTTAGATCTCCTTGTATCGTAGGCATGTATATTTTTAGGACTGATCACTCTACGATCATTTGACAGCACTACGAACGTAGTCTTCTTTGACAGTTATGTGCGTGTGAAGTTATGCTCCCATAATGAGTTCCTCTTGACTGATGCTCAATGATCCTCTGATGTGAGCTTCCTTGAGGATTCTTCTCATATAACATGCTTGCTTGCTTTTGATCACATAAGACCCTTTTCATCTTTTTGGTTGAATGGCCTGCTTCCATATAAAGATTAGCAGCCATGTGAGCTCCATTCTGGTTAGCTCAGCAGGTCTTCAAGGACAGGCTTGGACATATGGAATTTTTATCGAATTACTTACGAATAGGTCCTTAGCCTTCTTTGTCGAGTCTTCTTGATCGAGTCATCTCGCTTTGACATTCCTTAGTATGATCGAATGACACTAAGTACCTACAGTTAGATACATTTCTATTTTTGGTACCCACAGTTAAATGGGTCATCCAAGGTTAGTTTTCTAAACCCCTGTTCCTCATATTTGGATAATCATCACATTTATCACCAACATTCATATTCATGCATGCAACTAGTTTTAGATAATACATTTTGAGATGCATGATGGTGAGTGTGTGTAAGATTCGTCATTTTAAACATACACTCTTTTTCCTTGATGGTTTCGTCATTTGCAGGGTTATGTTCACAAGGTTTAAGTGTTCACAGAGTGAGAATCAACTCTACGATTTAGGAGTATCTAGTTGATTCATGGAGGTGATCAGTTTCTACAAATCATCAAGATACTCTTGTAGAACTGATCATACTCTTTGTGTTGTTAAACACTTAGAACATAGGTTTGCACATACATACTAACCCACCAACAAAGATTACTTCACATAGAATAAATTTGGCCTGTGATGATCTTATGACCCATTTTAGATTTCTTTCAAGATGTCATTTTCAACCTAAAACTTGGATGGAGAAGGTTTATAGACACTTGAGTTTCCATCCTGAGGGTACTTTCTCTCTTCACCTTTTTAGGTAGATTATGACTCCTTGACAGAATATTGTCATAGTTCATAAGAAGGTGCATTCATGATGTACACATTTATGATAGTGAGGAACCGTACCTTTTTACTGTCAGTTTCTTAACAGTCATTTATCTTTAATATACTGAGTTTAGGCATTAATGTGCATAGCTTCACATTTGCTCCTGACAGCTTGTTGCTCTTGTTAGCCTTTAATCAATCAGTCATGGTCTTGAAGATGCAGGCTAGGAGAATCTCAACATCTTTAGTTCTTTGACATCCTTCAGCTCACAAAGTTTGCACCCAGCTATTAGTTGGCCAGACACATGTTTGAGAAGATCTTCTTTCTTCTCTGGATAAACATTTCTTGGCATGTATGGCCTTTTCATCTTTCAGGCTGGAGGATGCTTGACTCTTTGTTGTTGATGTCTCTTGGGCTATCTCGTCTGGTCTTCAGACTACAAGATTGACTGCAGGCAGGGATTGGTCTTGTTGATATAATACTTAAGAGCATGGACCAATCTGAGCAGCTTCAAATGTATATACACATTTAACCTATTCACAGTATTTCTAATGTGTGAGCTCATCTGCATATAACAAGTGACTTACTACTGAACTAAGTATAAAACAATGTTTGTGCCTAGGATCAGACTCAAAGCGATTAGCTTTTAAATATAGCATGAGAACCTGCTTTGATACCAATTGTTAGTTCCCAGTAGGCACAATAGATCTAGAAGCGGGGGTTGAATAGATCCTTTTTAATTTCAAATTCTTTTCTGGTTTATTTTGTATTGCTAATAATTTAGCATATGACAAACATAAGAATCTTTTTAAGCACAGCGGAATAAGTAAAAGATCTCCTTCATTGATATATTCATAATCGTACATACATTGTTCGTAGAGTTAGTTTAGTTGTAAGCAGTTAAAACATATATAGCAGTTATAGCAGTTAATATACATAATGTAAATGACTTAAAGTAAAAGACATAAGGAGTTTTAAGTGGTTCAGAGACTCAAGCTCCTAATCCACTCTTCTGCTTTCAACTAGCAGGATTTCCACTAAGGAAGGGCAGCACCCTGAATCACTAAGATTCCTTCAGGCCGCCAAAGCACCTTGGGACTTGATTCACTAAGAATTCTTCAAGGCCAGCAGCCTGGGAACTTCTCTAGTTCCCTAGGAACTCTTCAAGCCCAGCAGGCTTGGAACTTCATTTAGTCCCTCCGGATAAGGACCCCTCAGACCCTGACTTCTTGTTGTTGAGTTGTTTGTTGGAGTTGGTGCTGAGCTGCTAAAATATCTTTATGCTCTGAACATCTTTTATACTTAGCAGCTTGGCATGATCATCCTTGAATTGCAGTTGAGTGTTGCATGATGCTCAACTTCTTCAGTTACTCAACCTCCTCTGATGATCCCTTGATGAACTGCTTTGAAGATCATTCTACTTGATACGTGATGGTTGCACATGATGGGTTTCTAAGATGACTGTAAGCTCTTCTTCTAGGTACTTAGAAACTTTCTCATGCTTGCCACCATGATGGCGTTTGTGATCTCCCTTCTTGATACTTGATGCCTTTTCATGATGGACTTGCTAAGATGACTGTAAGCTCTTCTCTATGGTACTTAGAGTCTTCCCATGATGGACATCAAGATGACATGATGCTCTTCTTTCTCTCAGCAGTTCAGAACACTCTTCATGTAGTAGAACTCTCACTTCTACATTATAGAACTCTCACTTCTACTTCTTTCTTTGTCTGTCTCTAAGTGTTCTTGGTGGATCGTAGAGTGAGTCTTCAGACCTTCATTGGTCACTCACTATTTTCGTTGGTTAGATCAGTCCACCATCTCTCTAAACTCGGCAACTCCAGCAACCCTTGATCTTTGAAGCTCTTGCTGATTTATACTCCTTCCCAGTCCTTCCGTTGGAAAGTAGCCGTTGAAGGCTATTCAAGTATCTTCACAGATCTCGAGTTGACAGAGGTAGACTGCTGATGTGATAAGACATACTTTCTCTGACACTGCAGTGTACTGTTTTACCTACCCCATCAGAGATGTCACTTTAATGTCTTAGGCAGGTCGAAGACTTTATTTCCTCCTTTTGATCTCTCGATCAGAGGTTGTCCTTTTGCATCGATGCTCTCAATAAGCTCTTGTTCGAATATTACCCTTCAGATTGAACCGGTTGCCAATGCTTGATCTTGATTTCATTTATTCAAACTCTACGATTCTGATGCATGTCTTCATGGACCTGATCGTAGTGTCTTGTTGACTGGTAGAGACAACACTATGATCTTGAAGAGTGTTGATTGGATCTTCAATGTAGAACACCTCTTCCTTCTTTTATGCAGTGCTTCAACACTTCTGTTTGCCTCAACAACTTTCAGATACTGATTGCTTGACTCCTTTGTTCTGGCATCTTCTGAATAGCAAGACACTTCAGATTTGTGGCGTGTCCAGCTCGCTTTCTTCTTGTGATCTCCCGTTCACTTATCATCAATGGACTGACCCAATGCTTAATAACTTTGGCCTTGTTCTTCAGAAGCTGTCCAGTATCTCTATGTGCACTCCATCAGTTCTTTCTTTGTTTGGCAAACACTACGATCCTGGTTACTTCCAAGATCGTTATCTTACATCTCACTTGCGCAATCATCGCACTTGATGACTTTCCTTAGTCAGTTACTGAAGTCTTCTTCTTATCTCCTTGTGGAAGACTTCATTTCGAATGGCTTCACAACTCAATCTTGATGCTGATTGGGTTGGTGCTTAGATCTTCTGTTAGCTTGCATGCCATTCGTTGAGTGCTCTCTGGTTTCCTTCAAGATGGGATGTATCTTTGCAGTGCTATCCAGAGGCTTCATTCCTTTGGATATTCTGGGAGTGCTCATTCATTGAGAATCGTACTTGCTCTATGATTCTGCCTTGGAATTGTGAGTACATCTGTTGAGGTATTAGTTCTGCACACTACGATTCAGCTTTGGCTGTGCAGACACTACGACTCCGAGATCAGATCTTGACACTCTACGATTTTTGCCTTGTGCTTATTGTCTTCATCTGATCTTGTTTGACTACGATCTCTGCCTCTAGTATGATCAGTAGACTCTACGACTCTGAGTGTAGTCTACGATTCTTGACTTGGCTTCGGCAGATACTCGGTCGGCTCATAGGCAGGTTGTCTCTACGATTCTGAACATGACTTCCTCAGCAGACTACGTGTAAGACCCCGAAATTTTTAAATAAAAAGGAATTTCCTTTATTTTGAAATAGTAAGGGTTGATTTGATTAATGTGGATAGTTAAGGGTTAAATACGCAAATATTTCAAAATAAGCAAGTGGTTATAAAATATTCATTGTTGTCGGGAATATTCGTTTGGTCGTGGAATATTCGCATCGTCGGGAATATTCGTATTTATTTACGCAAGAACCCATGTGTGGGCCCCATAACTGAAAAGCGATTGGATGAAGAAAAACGACAAATATAAGTTGTTTTTAAATAACTACAGAAGTTGTTGCCAAGTATCACCGCTGAATACCCGGTGGTTAAAAACACACTAATACGCCATTGTTGAACAAGAAGACACCAGATTGCACCAATTATTGATTCTTACGTAAGAAGGCACTACTCAATAATGGTTACAAAGAATTACCGCTCAAAGATTTTATCGAGTTAATAATTGTTGCGTTGATATTTTATATTGTCATTGTTTCAATAATTGTCATTACACAAAGATTCATTATCGGCTAATAATTCATATTATCCTAATAATATTATTAGATAACATTATTGGCAATGTCTAGAAAGTTCTGCCTAAGGAGAGGTTTGGTCATCTAATCAAGCCACCAAGAAGAAGAAATTTTATCGAAAGCCCCTCTCCCTTGAACCGCCTCGTCACAATATTGTGATTCTCGTAATATTATTTGTGAATAATTAATTATTGATTTATATGATGAGGAAAATATTGATTTTATGTGGATATAGATGGAGAAAATTTTTAAAATGACAATTGTTGAAAATTAATATTTTATCTTTTCTCGATAAAATAATTCATTTAAATATATTATTTTAATAATATATTAACTCTGATATTTTTACAATGAATGTGGGATATATGAGTATATGAGGAGGAAGAGTATTTTTGTGGCATTAAATGTTTAACACATGTTTTGTGTGTTGGTGGACACAATTATCGATCAAATTTGATTATATAATGTAAAATCGCCTGCTTGTGGATTTCTTACGATTTTTGTTTGGAATTTGGAAAACTTTCTTCTGCAAAGTTGTAGAGAATTGAATTTCCTATAAAAACTCAAGCGAGATTCGAATTTTCTGATGAAAGGGCTATTTATTATGAATTATTGAAGTTCAAGTCTCAAATAATTGATTTTTGGGAGTTTAAATTATTTTTGTTAAGAAAAACGTTTTTGTATTTTTTTTTGGACATCATTAACATGTGTGGCTGGTGTTTTGACCAAAAGGTGGGCTAAGGAAAATTTGTATAATTATATTAATATTATATTAAATTTTCTCGCTTTGGTGTTCTAAGCATTTTCCTATAAATAGGTGCTTAGGTTAGAATCAAAATCACACCGTAAACCAAGTTTTCTCTATTTCTCTCTCGATATTTTGAGCGTATTCTTGTGAGTATTTTGAGTATACTTTGAGTATTGCTAGACGGTGCAAGTTCCTTTCAAAGACTATACCCTAGATTCTAGCTGTAAAGTACCGATCTTTCGAGGTAAGGGATATTATTTTTTTCAGTAATGATATTATTTCTTCAATATCATTATACCGAAATGTTGATCCAAGTTTTTATCAAATTTGGAACTTTTTCATGCTCTGGGTTACTATTCATGGGTTACTATTCATGAGTTACTATTCACGAAGTTACTATTCATGAGTTACTATTCACGAAGTTACTATTCACGAGTACTATTCATGAAGCGTGAAGATGTTTTTTTGGAATTTCTATCTTTTGTGCTCTGAGTTACTATTCACGATATTTACACTATTCACGATACTAAGACTATTCACGTATACTGACTATTCAATTTAAAAATAAAATTTCTTCTTTTCGTCTAAAATATCTATTCGGATACTAACTCGATCAGATCCATGTTTTGATCATTCTCAATTTTACACCACTATGATTATTTTTGAGGTATTTTTGGGCGTGATAAAACCAAGTACGAATCTTAATCCTTAATCCTTGTCATTTTGTTTCAATCGATTCGCTTTTTAAAAAATATTTTCATCATCCTCGCCTTAAATGATGATATTATTGAATATCTTTGGCCCAGTAGTGCAAAGATGAATGATTTCAAGAATATCTTTGGCCAGAGTGCAAAGATGAAAAAATTGAGATGAATACGACCGATTGATTAATATCTTTGGCTCAGAGTGCAAAGATGAACAGTGTTTAAATGAATACGACTTAATCGATGAATATCTTCGCCTCAGTAGTGCAAAAGATGAATATTTGATTCCGTATGTATATCGATTGATGTTACAGGATAAAATATTGATGATGGACCGTTAAATTCATAGATTATAGTAGATTTCATTCTCTACGAACTCTTCTATGAATTATTATTTCACCGCGTAATATTGATCCGAAACTTGTCAGTTCATCAGATTCTATCGATTTTTCCCCTCGTCAAGACTAACGATAATTTGTTGTATATTATCTTAGTCATAATATTCTTTATCGGGCTAGTTGAGCTCACCCTTTTCCTTGTTGTTCCATTTTTCTTCTCGTGAGGCGAGAATATAATGAGTACTAGCTTGGGGTATGGAATGAAGGTTTTAGAGAGGATTGTTTAGTAGTCCTCACCATTTTTGTAAAATAATGTAATCAATAAATGTGATGAGGATTTATTTGAGTATAGATATTGTCTAGAAGATAATATTTGTATTCAAACTCACGCTTTTACTCGCTGTAATAATAAAGTTGTAGTTGCTTCGCACTATGTATTTGGCGACTCGTAATGGGTGTTGTGTATACCTATTTTGGGGCGCCACAATTGGTATCGAGCTTAGGATATGATCTCCATGAGATCGGGAATAGAACTAGAGGGGAGACGACGAAAATCCTTCGCTAGTGTGTCCTACCTAAGCTTATTTGTTAGTTGGTCAAGATATAGGATATTATGTGATATATTGATTTCCTTAATTAACCCTTATTTTATGACAAGATTTTGAGAATGTCGAATCGAGAATATTAACAAAGGAGTAAATGAGACCGTGGAGATGCCTCAGTACTCACCAACGAGGAGAACGTGCAACAGTCGGGCAATGTTCCTCCCGTGAACAACACCACCGAAAGCGATGATGAACGAGGGATGTTTAGCTTTTTTGCAGCTCATGCAAAATCGATTTAGGAGACTCGTGTTCAAAATACAGAGGAGGAAATGATAGCAATTCACGAGTGGTCACAACCAAGCAGCTCAAAGAGTCAGACCACCGTAATTCTGGGAAAGCCGGATCCGATTAAGGCGAGACGTGGTCAAACAAATTACCAAGATATTCGATGTCTGGGATGCACGGAGGAACAGAAAGTTCCATTCGCCACCTTTATGTTCCGTGGCGAGGCAGACATCGGTGGAATCAGAAGCGCACCATCCAAATGCACTCAAAGATGTCATGGGAGACGTTTGAAATAGCTTCAATGACAAGTACTTCCCCGAAAGTATTCATTATATGAAGGAAGTGGAGTTTATTAGACTAGAGCAGTAATAACACGACGGTGTCCCAAAGACGAGGCGAAGTTCATGAGTTATCCAGTGTTTGCACCTCATTTGGTGGAGAATGAGGAACGATGACGCGGATGTTTCGAGAGGTTTGAAACCCCACATACGCCAAGATCTCATTTCTCATAAATTTTCTCTATTCATTCAGTCACAATGTGGCTCAAATTGTTAGAGCGAGATAACGAGTACGCTCAACCGAGGGACCATAACCAGATCATACCAAGATAAGCGAACCATCGTAATAACGATAACCAACGGAGAAAGAAGAATACGACAAAAGGCGGTAACCACTCGTGGTAATCGTGGCCATGAAAATAGAAGAAGCGAGCCTGGAGGAGATTTTAAAAAGAGGAGATTCAACAACGACCATGTGAAGACGCGTCACTTATAGAGAACTAGTTTTATGGGAGGAGAACGACCACCGGTCATATGTTACAAATGCGGAAAAGAGGGACATATCACCAAACGCCCACAACAGCTTTAAGGTATGCTATAATTGTGGAAAGGAAGGACATATCGCCGAGATCAGACGAGAGCAAAACCTAGTTCAATGGGGATTGTGACTCAAAAGATCGTCCCCAAAAAGTCAAAGTCAACGATTCCGGAAGAGCGCTTGTCGTGACCGGTCAAAATGCGAGGAACCCGAACGGTTAGCACGGTTAGTTAATTATAAATTCTTAAGTAAGTATATACCTTACTAGATATCGGCTTCTACCCATTCTTTATCTCTCTTACTCATACCAACGCTTGAACTTGACTACGAGAAATTAAACTTTGACCTATCTCGTGGAGACTCCATTAGAGAAACTTTCATTACATCCGTTGTTTATAAATCTTGCTTGATTCAAGTCAGCACTATCACATTACCTCGTTAACCTTATTTCTATAGAGATATTTGCTTTTGATGAGATTTTAAGGTTAACTACTCATCATGCCAAATTGATTATTTCGTAAGGTCATTAGTTTTCATATTCCTAAGCAACTCATATATTCAATTCAAGCAATCAAACCATCAGAGTCAAACATTTTCATATCAAGCCATGAAGTCATTCGCTTATTACGGATGTCAAATTTTCTTAGTCCATGTTATGGATTTGAATAAAGACACGCCGATTTGAATAATATTCCCGTTGTTATTGATTTTTTCCCGACGATTTCAAGAATTTCGCTTACTCCCAAAGCCCGATATTAAATTTTGTATCGACTTTGAACCCTAGACAAAACTCATTTCTAAAATCTCATATCGAATGGCTCCTATTGAACTTCGTGAGTTAAAATTCAACTATAGAATTTGGTACCGAGCCTTTATCTTGTGACTTTTTGTGGAATTCACCTGCCGCACTCTCCGTAGGGACGCCATATTCGCGCGATAGTAAATCGATAGGTGTCATTGTGACGTACTATCCAAGATTGGGATATGAGTCACAATTGAGAGCAACCTAAGTCGCTTATCGAAAGACGAGCTTTCAGGCTTTAGTTGGTTATTATCGAGATTCATTGAAGGATATTCTCAATCGCTATTCCATTAACGCAAATTGACTCAAAGAGATACAAAATTCGAATGGAGCAAGGAATGTGGAAAGAGCTTCAAGAACTCAAGAGGAGACTCATTTCAAAGACATATTCTAACCATACCCATCCTCGAAAAGCGAACGTGGTAGCCGACGCGATGAGTAGAAGATCATATGCGGAACGAAAAGGATGATGTCAAGTATACGACAGAGCCAACTTTAATAGAAAAAGTTAAGATTGCTCAAGCCACCGACTTGAAATCGATGCGTATGAAGAAGAAAGTACAAGAAGGAGCTATTCCTAAGCGAGAATTGATGAAGAAGGAATACTTCGAGTCCACTCTAGACTTTGTGTTCCTAACGACTGATTTGAAGTACAAGATTATGATGGAGGCACACAATACGCCATTTTTGCAATCCATCCTCGAAGTACTAAAATGTATCGTGATCTTCAACATACATTTTGGTGGAACAATATGAAGAGAGAGATTGCAAAGTTTATCTCGATGTGTTTAACTTGCCAACGTAAAAAGGCGAGCATCTTGTACCTAAGGGTCCGCTGAACCACTTGAGATTCCTGAAATGGAAGTGGAACACATTACTATGGATTTCATTATTAATCTTCCTGCGGTTTCTCAAGGCATCAATGCTATTTGGGTTATTGTTGATAGATTAACCAAGTCTACTATTTTCTTACCGATACGAGACTTATTCCTTGAACGCCTTTCTCGTATGTACGTAAATGAGATTGTGAGATTGCATGATGGCATGCCAAGATCCATAGTTTTAGATCGTGACCCAAGATTCACTTCATGATTTTTAGTTTGTAGAAAGCTATGGGCACGAATTTACGATTCGGGCTGGCATACCATCCTCAAACGGATGGGCAATCGTAAAGGACTACTCAAACTCTCAAGATATATTAAAACTCGTGTCCTAGATTTCAAAGGAAGTTGATAAGTACTTGCCATCGGTGGAATTCTCATACAACAATAGTTATTAAACAAATATAGGCATGGTTCCATTCAAGCATTATATGGACAAAATGTCGCTTCTCCAATATGTTGGGATGAGGTGGGGAAGCAACATTGTTGGGACCCGAAAGTTAGTACGTATGACTAATGATTCGACAACGATATAAACCGCACAAGATCGACAAAAGAGTTATGCGAATCTTCATCGAAAGGACGGGAATTTAGTGTAGGGGATCATGTATTGTCATGAGTTGCTCCATGGAAGGGAGTTACAAGATTTGGGAAGAGAGGAAAGCTCAATCCACGATTTATCTGGCCCATTTCAAATTCTTGACCGAGTAGGAAATGTAGCCTATAGACTTGCTACCTCCGAGTATGTCTCGTGTTCATAATGTGTTTCATATATCCGTATTTCAGAAATATGTGAAAGACCCGAACCACGCTATCGAAGTTAGAACCCATTTAGATAGTCAAGACTTAACGATGAGGAGGTACCGCCAAGATTTTGATAGAAGGAGCATGTCCCACGCCAAGAAAGGTTATACCACAAGTTAAAGTTTTGTGGAGGAATCATGCTATAGAGGAAATGACCGAATTGAAAACGAAAATGAAAGCGAGGTATCCTCACCTTTTCAAAACACTGTATCGTGACGCCAATTTCGAGGACGAAATTTCATAAGAGGGAGGTTGTAAGACCTCAAATTTTTAAATAAAAAGGAATTTCCTTTATTTTGAAATAGTAAGGGTTGATTTGATTAATGTGGATAGTTATGGTTAAATACGCAAATATTTCAAAATAAGCAAGTGGTTATAAAATATTCATTGTTGTTTGGGAATATTCGCTTCATCGTGGAATATTCAGATCGCTTGTGGAATATTCGTATTTACGCCACAAGCAAATGTGTGGGCCCCATAACTAAAGCGATTGGATGAAGAAAACGACAAATATAAGTTGTTTTTAAATAACTACGTAGTTGTTGCTAAGTATCACCGCTGAATACCCTTTGGTTAAAACACACTAATACGCCGCTTGTCGAACAAGAAGATACCAGTATTGCACCAATTATTGATTCTTACGTAAGAAGGCACTACTCAATAATGGTTACGTGAATTACCGCTCAAAGATTTTATCGAGTTAATAATTGTCATGGTTGATATTTTATATTGTCATTTGTTTCAATAATTGTCATTACACAAGATCTTTCATTATCGGCTAATAATTCATATTATCCTAATAATATTATTAGATAACATTATTGGCAATGTCTAGAAAGTTCTGCCTAAGAGAGAGGTTTGGTCATCTAATCATGCAACAAAGAAGAAGAAATTTTATCGAAAGCCCCTTTCCTGAACCGCCTCGTCATCAATATTGTGATTCTCAGAATATTATTTGTGAATAATTAATTATTGATTTATATGATGAGGAAAATATTGATTTTATGTGGATATAGATGGAGAAAATTTTTAAAATGACAATTGTTGAAAATTAATATTTTATCTTTTTCTCGATAAAATAATTCATTTAAATATATTATTTTAATAATATATTAACTATGATATTTTTTACAATGAATGTGGGATATATGAGTATATGAGGAGGAAGAGTATTTTGTGGCATTAAATGTTTAACACATGTTTTGTGTGTTGGTGACACAATTATCGATCAAATTTGATTATAAACAGTAAAATCGCCTCGCTTGTGGATTTCGGTTGATTTTTGTTTGGAATTTGGAAAAACTTTCTTCTGCAAAGTTGTAGAGAATTGAATTTCCTATAAAAACTCATGAGATTCGAATTTTCTGATGAAAGGGCTATTTATTATGAATTATTGAAGTTCAAGTCAAATAATTGATTTTTGGGAGTTTAAATTATTTTTGTTAAGAAAACGTTTTTGTATTTTTTTTTTGGACATCATTAACATGTGTGGCTGGTGTTTTGACCAAAAGGTGGGCTAAGGAAAATTTGTATAATTATATTAATATTATATTAAATTTTCTCGCTTTGGTGTTCTAAGCATTTTCCTATAAATAGGTGCTTAGGTTAGAATTGAAATCACACACCGTAAACCCAAGTTTTCTCTATTTCTCTCTCGATATTTTGAGCGTATTCTTGTGAGTATTTTGAGTATACTTTGAGTATTGCTAGATTTGCAAAGTTCCTTCAAAGACTATATACTTTATTTCTAGCTGTAAGTACCGATCTTTCGAGGTAAGGGATATTATTTTTTTCAGTAATGATATTATTTCTTCAATATCATTATATCAAATGTTGATCCAAGTTTTTATCAAATTTGGAACTTTTTCATGCTCTGGGTTACTATTCATGGGTTACTATTCATGAGTTACTATTCACGAGTTACTATTCACGAAGTTACTATTCACGAGTTACTATTCACGAGTACTATTCACGAGTACTATTCATGAAGCGTGAAGATGTTTTTGTGGAATTTCTATCTTTTGGTGTCTGAGTTACTATTCACGATACTTGACACTATTCACGATACTGACACTATTCATGATACTTGACTATTCAATCGAAAAATAAAATTTCTTCTTTTCGTCTAAAATATCTATTCGGATACTAACTCGATCAGTATCCATGTTTTGATCATTCTCAATTTTACACCACTATGATTATTTTTGAGGTATTTTTGGGCGTGGATAAAACCAAGTACTAATCCTTAATCCTTAATCCTTGTCATTTTGTTTCACCGGATTCGCTTTTAAAAAATTTTTTCATCATCCTCGCCTTAAATGATGATATTATTGAATATCTTTGGCCAGAAGTAAAAAGATGAATGATTTCAAGAATATCTTTGGCCCAGAGTAAAGTAAAAGATGAACAATGTTGAGATGAATACGACTGATTGATTAATATCTTTGGCCTCAGTAGTAAAGATGAACAGTGTTTAAATGAATACGACTAATCGATGAATATCTTTGGCCAGAGTGTAAAAGATGAATATTTGATTCCGTATGTATATCGATTGATGTTACAGGATAAAATATTGATGATGGACCGTTAAATTCATAGATTATAGTAGATTTCATTCTCTACGTAACTCTTCTATGAATTATTATTTCACGCTAATATTGATCCGAAACTTGTCATTTATCAGATTCTATCGATTTTTCCTCGTCAAGACTAACGATAATTTGTTGTATATTATCTTAGTCATAATATTCTTTACCGGGCTAGTTGAGCTCACCCTTTTCCTTGTTGTTCCATTTTTCTTCTCGTGAGGCGAGAATATAAATGCGAGTACTAGCTCGGGGTATGGAATGAAGGTTTTAGAAAGGATTGTTTAGTAGTCCTCACCATTTTTGCAAAATAATGTATCAATAAATGTGATGAGGATTTATTTGAGTATAGATATTATCTAGAAGATAATATTTGTATTCAAACTCACGCTTTACATGTTGTAATAATAAAGTTGTAGTTGTTTCGCATCATGTATTTGGCGACTCGTAATGGGTGTTGTGTATACCTATTTTGGGGGCGTCACACTACTGACCGAGGAAGTTCTCCTCGATAATAGGAATAACATTCAAATGCTTATTCCCGATGAAACACTTTCTTGTTAATCTTTAATGACCCCCAAAATAGGTCCATTCCATCCAACCCATTCTCGAGTCGCCAAATATATGGTACGAAAAACAACTACAACTTTATTACAACAATTGTCGTGTAAAATACAACAACACATATCTTTGTGAGTTTGGATACCAATATATACCAAATGTAACTCGGACACCAACTTGGATAACACGTCACCATGACACCTTACATAAAGGTATAGTCAAAAACTGCTTTTAGAAATTAGAATCTTTGGGAAGTGCTCAAGAAAACCTTCGTACATGGGAGGCCATGCTTTTAGGTTATGGTAGATATCGTATGGCCACGTAATTATCCTCCTTGTTGACCCAATAGACCCCAAAGAAAAACAAGAAGATTACTATCATATTCTTCCCAATGGCGAGTCTTCTCTTGACATATCATTATCTCCACTGCCTCTAATTTGATATTATACTCCAAACAAACACCAAGATTATATAGGTAGTGCTTGTAAATATACTCAAAGAAGTGGATGAGCACAACCATGTCTTATGATAACACGAGTTTGTATGTCATTAGACATCTTGTATGATAGTGACAAAACACCCTTCCAAAGTTGGGTTCGCCTCACCCTATTTAATTCACCAAAATAACTATTAAATGATGTATAAAATACAACACACTAAAGCCCTCAATAAAATTATTTTCATACTCTTTAGGGAGAACCTCAACAACTATAGACCACCGTTTCTATTCCTTTGTTATCCCCTCAACCCAAATTACACTTTTATTACACGAAGGAATTGTGAAACAAAAGGTGAGCACAACTAGCTCAAGAAAGAATATTATGACTAAAGATAAATAAATTATCAATAGTCTTCATCAAGAATGAATCGATAGATTTAGAACATATGGTAGATGATAAAACTTTTCAACCATAGTTGCAATGTGAACGAGCAATCCATTAAAAAGAGTCAAATAGACTATAAAGTCTATTGTCTTCTCCACGTTAAAAGTCCACCAACAATATTTTATCCTGTAAACATCAATCAACAGCCCTTTCCACAATCATATGAATAACTCATAATCATAATTGTGATTCTAAATTCTCTTCTCATCCGGACGAAGATAATTTTCATCACCTTTCTTTACACTCAAACATCAAATATCATGGTTATACCAAATCACGATTCCTGCTCATAATCATACTAATAAATTCATCTTTGCACCACGGGCCAAAGATATTCATCAACAGCCATCTTTACACTACAAAGCAAAGATATTCAATAACGAGTCATCTTTACATTACGAGCCAAAGATATTCATCAATAATTCATCTTTGCACTCACAAAGCTAAAGATATTCAACAACAGTCATCTTTGCATTACGAGCCAAAGATATTCATCAATAATTCATCTTTTGCACTACAAAGCTAAAGATATTCAACAACAGTCATCTTTGCATTACGAGCCAAAGATATTCATCAATAATTCATCTTTTACACTCTGAGCTAAAGATATTCAACAACAGTCATCTTTGCATTACGAGCCAAAGATATTCATCAATAATTCATCTTTGCACTACTGAAAGCAAAGATATTCAACAACAGTCATCTTTGCTTGAGCCAAAGATATTCATATATCAACGAAATACATAATCATTTCGGAAGTTATATAACAATAATTATAACCATGTTGATCAATTCACCTTTGCACTTAAGCTAAAAATATTCAATTGTAAATTCAATGGTCATGATCATACCAAAATCAACAATTCAACTTTTGCACCACTCGGCCAAAGAGAACCTATGGTCACGATCATACCAATAATCTACCCATCTTTACACTCAAGTCAAAGAGAAATATCATCATTAGGGTTATAAGAATGTTATATAAAAATAATATAATCAAAACATGGTTTTAATTTCAAGAGTAAGATTCATAAATCAACGATAATTTGGTGGGAGAAGAAACCAATTTGTTGTGAATAGTACCCGTATTCGAATACATAGTCCCGTATACGCGTAAGTAACCTCGACCACGAAAGATAAAGTTTCATAATAAAATTCATATCCATATTTATAACACCTTAATCCAAATGTTATAAATCACTTAGAAATCTCATAATCTAATATTATTAATATTATAATAATATTTTAATCATTTCTCAAACTTATAAATAATTTAATCCAATTATTTACACTTTAATAATTAATGCATTTAATCATCTAAAATGCCAAACTCATAAGATTTCATCATCATTAACCAAAACCCTCATAAAAATCAGTATATATCTCATATATGATTCTCAAGCCAATAAATCATATTTTCCAATTTTCTTACTTCACATAACATATTTAATTCATTTACTTATAACTAGAATATTTTCATGAAAAATACCAAATCGGTTCTAAAATATTTCTTTTTGGGATTTAGCATAAAATAGTCCCATATTGAACATATATTTTTCTCGAAATTTTAAAAATTCATTTACTATTTTTCATATGGCCAAAACCACCATAGAATATTTAAACATTTATCATAAATTGTACTTTTATCCAAAAATTCCGAAATTCACAGTACACCGATATTATATAGATGTACTCTCAATAAAAATTTCATCAATTTTGGAGTTAACCGCAAGGAGTTATAAATAGTTACTTATAAAATAGTCTTTTCATAAAATCCATAACTCCTAATCTATACATCCAAAATACCTCAAAATAATCATAGTGGTGTAAAATTCAAGAATGATCAAAACATGGATACACTCAAAGCTAGTATCCGTAATAGATATTTTGACGAAAAGAAGAAATTTTATTTTTCTATTGAATAGTCTTAGTATCGTGAATAGTGCCGATATCGTGAATAGTAACTCAAACACCAAAAGATAGAAATTCCACAAAAAACATCTTCACGCTTCATGAATAGTACTCGTGAATAGTAACTCGTGAATAGTAACTCATGAATAGTAACTCGTGAATAGTAACTCATGAATAGTAACCCCGACATGAAAAAGTTCCAAATTTGATAAAAACTTCGATCAACATTTCAAAGATAATGATATTGAAGAAATAATATCATTACTGAAAAAAATAATATCCCTTACTATCCTTTACCTCAAAAAGCGAAGACTTCCGACGGGATATCTGGATATATGACTGAAGGAAACTTGCAGCGATGAATATCAACTCACCAAGTATCTAAATACTCACAAATTACACTCAATAATCTAGAGAGAAAAGAGAAAAACTTTGTTTCTGGTGTGATTTTCAATTCTAACTTAGCCCTCTATTTATAGGAAAATGTTAGCCCGCCGAAGCAGACTTGACCTGCTACCTGATGGCTTTACCTGCTACTATTCCACCCACCAAAAATCAGCCATCTTCCCCAACAACCAAGAGTGGGGCCCACTCAATTCTAGAATTTTCCACCAAAACCTAATTTCCGAATCAGCTACCTCTTAAAATTCATAACAAATCATACGTTCATTTTAACGATTCAAAATTTGTGGACATATACTCAACTTATATATGTATAACATATCCAAAAATTACAACGATCCAACGGTCGGATCAAAATTTATAACTCACATAATATAGTGAAGAACACTGATTTTTGGACTATTAGTCCTTCTGACGATTTCATTCAAAATTTCACCACGAAATATCTACAAAGAATTTTGGGTGATTCAAATTTCTCTGATTAGCTTACTTCTAGGGCTTTCTTTTGATATATGGCTCATCTCTTAACTCATTATACACAAAGAGTTATGGATTTTACAAAATCAAGTAATAAACTAATTTTTCGAAAATCCCATATTTTGTTCTCCATTTCGACAAATAAATAAAACACCTCATCTTTAATTCCTTCACTTATAAATACATAAATAAATCCATCATTTATATCCACATCAAATAAATATTTTCTTATCATATAAATCAATAACTAATTATTCACAAATAATATTACGAATCACAATAATGACAACCAGCGGTTCTAGGAAAGAGGGGCTTTCCAATAAGAATTTCTCCTTCTTGGCCAAGTATTAGGTGACCAAACCTCTCCTTGATGTAACTTTCTAGACATTGCCAATAATGCTATCTAATAATATTATTCAAATAATATGAATTATTGATCCGATAATGGGAAATCTCATGCGGTGATAATTATTGAACAACAATAATAAAATATCAACACAAAGAATTATTGAATCAATAAAATAAAATATTGAGCAATAATTATCTTGTAACAATTATTGAGTAGTGCCTTCTCACGTAAGAATCAATAATTGAAAAAATACTGCAATACCTGCAGTGCTCTTTCTTGTGCAACAACAACGTATTACTTTTACTTTACCAACCGGGTATTCCAACAAAGTGTTAATTCCAGTAACGATTACGCTCGTTATTTATAAAAATTTAATTTTGTCGTTTTCTTCATCCGGCGCTTATTACATTATGGGGCCCAAAAATGGTCACAGGCACGTAATTTAATATTCCCCGACGAAAAGAATATTCCACGACCAAACGAATATTCCCAAACAACAATGAATATTTTATAACCACTTGTGTATTTTGAAAAAATTCATATATCACCCTTAACTTTAACTTTTATCAATTTAACCATTTACCTAATAGTAATTATAAGAAAAATTGAATACTTTTATTTCATAAAATTCGGGGTCTTACAATCTCCCTCCTTATGAAATTTAAGTCCCCAAAATTTACGTACAGTATTTCAAAGAGTTGAGAATACCTTGCTTTCATTTCAGATTTCATCTTTCCTGTCATCATGATTTCTCCATTGCTCATCTCCTGTATTTCAGATATCATTCTAGAATACAACTTCAAAACAAGGGTTAATTGAATAAATTAACATATCACATAATATCTCGATATTATGATTGACCAACAAATAAGCTTAGGTAGGACACACTAGCGAAGGATTTACTCATCTCTCCCCTCCTAGTTCTATTCCCCGATCTCCGCCAGAGATCATATCCCTAAGCTCGATACCACCAGTGCATATAACCCCAAAATAGGTCCATTCCATCCAACCCATTCTCGAGTCTCCAAATATATGGTACGAAAAACAACTACAACTTTATTACAACAATTGTCGTGCAAATACAACAACACATATCTTTGTGAGTTTGGATACCAATATATACCAAATGTAACTCGGACACCAACTTGGATAACACGTCACCATGACACCTTACATAAAGGTACAGTCAAAAACCTGCTTTTAGAAATTAGAATCTTTGGGAAGTGCTCAAGAGAAACCTTCGTACATGGGAGGCCATGCTTTTTAGGTTATGGTAGATATCATATGGCCACAGAATTATCCTTGGTTGACCCAATAGACCCCAAAGAAAAACAAGAAGATTACTATCATATTCTTCCCAATGGCGAGTCTTCTCTTGACATATCATTATCTCCACTGTCTCTAATTTGGTATTATACTCCAAACAAACACCAAGATTATATAGGTAGTGCTTGTAAATATACTCAGCAAGTGGATGAGCACAACCATGTCTTATGATAACACGAGTTTGTATGTCATTAGACATCTTGTATGATAGTGACAAAACACCCTTCCAAAGTTGGGTTCGCCTCACCCTATTTAATTCACCAAAAATAACTATTAAATGATGTATAAAATACAACACACTAAAGCCCTCAATAAAATTATTTTCATACTCTTTAGGGAGAACCTCAACAACTATAGACCACCGTTCTATTCCTTTGTTATCCCCGCCAACCCACTACACTTTTATTACACGAAAGGAATTGTGAAACAAAAGGGTGAGCACAACTAGCTCAATAAAGAATATTATGACTAAAGATAAATAAATTATCAATAGTCTTCATCAAGAATGAATCGTAGATTTAGAACATATGGTAGATGATAAAACTTTTCAACCATAGTAGTTGCGTGAACGAAGCGATCCATTAAAAGAGTCAAATAGACTATAAAGTCTATTGTCTTCTCCACGTTAAAAGTCCACCAACAATATTTTATCCTCAGTAACATCAATCAGCAGTTCCTTTCCACAATCATATATGAATAACTCATAATCATAATTGTGATTCTAAATTCCTCTTCTCATCCGGAGACAAAGATAATTTTCATCACCGCTCTTTACCTCGAAACATCAAATATCATGGTTATACCAAATCACAGCTTCTGCTCATAATCATACTAATAAATTCATCTTTGCACCACGGCCAAAGATATTCATCAACAGCTTCATCTTTACACTACAAAGCTAAAGATATTCAATAACAGTCATCTTTGCATTCTGAGCCAAAGATATTCATCAATAATTCATCTTTGCACTACGGCTAAAGATATTCAACAACAGTCATCTTTTCATTACGAGCCAAAGATATTCATCAATAATTCATCTTTGCACTACAAAGCAAAGATATTCAACAACAGTCATCTTTGCATTACGAGCCAAAGATATTCATCAATAATTCATCTTTGCACTACAAAGCAAAGATATTCAACAACAGTCATCTTTGCATTACGAGCCAAAGATATTCATCAATAATTCATCTTTTTGCACTGAAAGCAAAGATATTCAACAACAGTCATCTTTGCACAACGAGCCAAAGATATTCATATATCAACGAAATACATAATCATTTCGGAAGTTATATAACAATAATTATAACCATGTTGATCAATTCACCTTTGCACTTAAGCTAAAAATATTCAATTGTAAATTCAATGGTCATGATCATACCACCAACAATTCAACTTTTGCACTCTTCGCCAAAGAGAACCTATGGTCACGATCATACCAATAATCTACCCATCTTTACACTCAAGTCAAAGAGAAATATCATCATTAGGGTTATAAGAATGTTATATAAAATAATATAATCAAAACATGGTTTTAATTTCAAGAGTAAGATTCATAAATCAACGATAATTTGGTCGGAGAAGAAACCAATTTGTTGTGAATAGTACCCGTGATTCGTACATAGTCCCGTATACGTGCGTATAAGTAACCTCGATACCTAAAAAGATAAAGTTTCATAATAAAATTCATATCCATATTTATAACACCTTAATCCAAATGTTATAAATCACTTAGAAATCTCATAATCTAATATTATTAATATTATAATAATATTTTAATCATTTCTCAAACTTATAAATAATTTAATCCAATTATTTACACTTTAATAATTAATGCATTTAATCATCTAAAATGCCAAACTCATAAGATTTCATCATCATTAACCAAAACCCTCATAAAAATCAGATATATCTCATATATGATTCTCAAGCCAATAAATCATATTTTCCAATTTTCTTACTTCACATAACATATTTAATTCATTTACTTATAACTAGAACATTTTCATGAAAAATACCAAATCGGTTCTAAAAATATTTCTTTTAAGGGATTTAGCATAAAATAGTCCCATATTGAACATATATTTTTCTCAAATTTTAAAAATTCATTTACTATTTTTCATATGGCCAAAACCACCGAATATTTAAACATTTATCATAAATTGTACTTTTATCCAAAAATTCAAAAATTCACAGAGTACACTGATATTATATAGATGTACTCTCAATAAAAATTTCATCAATTTTGGAGTTAACCGCAAGGAGTTATAAATAGTTACTTTTAAAATAGTCTTTTCTCATAAAATCCATAACTCCTAATCTATACATCCAAAAATACCTCAAAATAATCATAGTGGTGTAAAATTCAAGAATGATCAAAACATGGATACAATCAAAGCTAGTATCCGAATAGATATTTTAGACTAAAAAGAAGAAATTTTATTTTTTGATTGAATAGTCAGTATACGTGAATAGTCTTGATATCGTGAATAGTCAGAGTATCGTGAATAGTAACTCAGACACCAAAAGATAGAAATTCCACAAAAAACATCTTCACGCTTCATGAATAGTACTCGTGAATAGTAACTCGTGAATAGTAACTCATGAATAGTAACTTCGTGAATAGTAACTCATGAATAGTAACCCAGACATGAAAAAGTTCCAAATTTGATAAAAACTTCAGATCAACATTTCAAAGATAATGATATTGAAGAAATAATATCATTACGAAAAAAATAATATCCCTTACTATCCCTTACCTCAAAAAGAGCAAAGACTTCCGACAGATATCGGATATGATGACAAGGAAACTTGCAGACCGATGAATATCAACTCACCAAGTATCTAAATACTCACAAATTACACTCAATAATCTAGAGAGAAAGAGAGAAAAAACTGTTTTCGGTGTGATTTTCAATTCTAACTTAGCCCTCTATTTATAGGAAAATGTTAGCCCACCAAGGCGAGACTTGACTTGCTACCGATGGCTTTACTCGCTACTATTCCACCCACCAAAAAATCAGCCATCTTCCCCAACAACCAAGAGTGGGGCCCACTCAATTCTAGAATTTTCCACCAAAACCTAATTTCCGAATGCTATTTACCTCTTAAAATTCATAACAAATCATACGTTCATTTTTAACGGTTCAAAATTTGTGGACATATACTCAACTTATATATGTATAACATATCCAAAATTACAACGATCCAACGGTCGGATCAAAATTTATAACTCACATAATATATAGTGAAGAACACTGATTTTTCGGGACTATTAGTCCTTCTACCGATTTCATTCAAAATTTCACCACGAAATATCTACAAAAGAATTTTTGGGTGATTCAAATTTCTACAGTTAGCTTACTTCTAGGGCTTTCTTTTGATATATGGCTCATCTCTTAACTCATTATACACAAAAGAGTTATGGATTTTACAAAATCAAGTAATAAACTAATTTTTCCTAAAATCCCATATTTTGTTCTCCATTTCGACAAATCTTGATAAAACACCTCATCTTTAATTCCTTCACTTATAAATACATAAATAAATCCATCATTTATATCCACATCAAATAAATATTTTCTTATCATATAAATCAATAACTAATTATTTACAAATAATATTACGAATCACAATAATAACAACAAGGTGGTTCCTGGAAGAGAGGGGCTTTCCAATAAGAATTTCTCCTTCTTGGCGCCGCAATTAGGTGACCAAACCTCTCCTTGTGAACTTTCTAGACATTGCCAATAATGCTATCTAATAATATTATTCAAATAATATGAATTATTGATCCGATAATGGGAAATCTTGTGCGGTGATAATTATTGAACAACAATAATAAAATATCAACACAAAGAATTATTGAATCAATAAAATAAAATATTGAACAATAATTATCGTAACAATTATTGAGTAGTGCCTTCTCACGTAAGAATCAATAATTGAAAAAATCTTGTCTGCAATACCGGTGTAACTTCTTTGCAACAACGCCAGTATTACTTTACTTTACCAACCGGGTATTCCAACGATGTTAATTGAGAACGATTACGCCTGTTATTTATAAAAACTTAATTTTGTCGTTTTCTTCATTCGACAGTTATTACATTATGGGGCCCAAAAATGGTCTGCTGCTGTGAGTAAATATTTAATATTCCCGACGTAAAAGAATATTCCACGACCAAACGAATATTCCCAAGACAACAATGAATATTTTATAACCACTTGTGTATTTTGAAAAAAATTCATATATCACCCTTAACTTTAACTTTTATCAATTTAACCATTTACTGAATAGTAATTATAAGAAAAATTGAATACTTTTATTTCATAAAATTCGGGGTCTTACAAATGCACTTCAACTTCATCCTTCCGGTCGTTGATAGTCGTCGCATAAATTCTGGTCACTGGGATGCACATCAGTGACCACTATTAGCGACCAAATTATCTGCAACCGATATTAGCGACCGGGATCATCGCTAAGCTGAGTTAGGGCCTAAGGCTGACGTGGGCCACGTGTCAGCGATCGCTAGTAGTGACCGCGTCGGTCGCTAACACCCTAATCCAATTAGCAGTCGCTAATGAGTATTAGCGACCGTTTGTAGTCGCTGATGTATAAAATTAAAAAAAATATTTTTTCCTATTTTACAGATTTCCCAAAAAACTGTACCTATTTTGTACCTGCTTTATATCCCAACACACAACATACAGTATATATAAACTTCTAATTAAGTTTTATATAACCCACCATGCGATGCCCCCAAAATAGGTATACATCACCCATCTTGAGTCGCCAAATACATGGTACAAAATTCAAATACAACTTAATAATACAACTGTCGTGTAAAATACGACAAAACATAAACTGAGAGTTTTAATACGAATATTGTCTTCTAAACAGTATTCAACTCAAATAGAGTCCTCAATACATTTATTATCACACTATTTCATAGAATAATGAGGACTACTAATGCTATCATCTAGACCGTCACACCGTTTCCCGACTAGTCCCAGCTACGTTCTCATTTTCTGAAGAGAACAATGAAAGCAAAAGGGTGAGCTCAACTAGCCCTGTAAGAAATATTATGACTAAGATAATGCAAAATAATTTATCGTTAGCCTTCAACGATTGTTAAACCGATAAAATATAACAAACATCAAGTTTAAGCAGTATTTAACAAGCAATCCATTAGAAGAGTCAAGTAGAGCATAAAATCTACTATCTTCTATGATTTAAAAGGTTTTTCATCACTTTTATCGCGAGAGACTCAAACAATAAATAATCCACATCATCGAATCACCCCTGCACTACGGCTAAGGATATTCTTTAGTATCACGACCACAAATTATCCATGCACTACGGGCCAAGGATATTCGTGTATTCATCAATGGTCATGATCATGCCAACAACTGTCCATCAATGCACTACGGGCCAATGAGGACTTTTACCACGTCATTTGTAACATTACGATCATGATTATACTGAATAATCCCCGATAATAATCATACCAAGTCCATATATGCATTACAGGCCACGAATGACTTTCAATATAATATAAACATGAGGTTGATGACAATGATATAAGAATTCAATAAAACAAGTTCAAGGATAAATTTTTAAAGATTTATAATTTAATTTATCCAGAATTCATTATTGTCCAAATTATCAACTTGATACTGCTTTGTGGAGTAAAATTCAAGAATGATAATGTATCAAAAATGATTTGGACCGAAAAGAAATTAATTTTTGTTATGAATAGTACTCCGGGTGAATAGTACGCGAGTGAATAATACCCTATGAATAGTAATTTATGAATAGTACTTTGTGAATAGTACCCGTGAATAGTATTTTTGTGAATAGTACCGTATAAATGGATAGTACTTATGGACAGTACTCCGACATGAAAAACTTAAAATTTAAAAAGAATGTGCAGAAAATATCCTTGTGAAGCGATACTAGATGAAGCGCAAATTTAAAGGATATTCTACTAATTTCACGGAATATAGAAGCAATACTTTAACCAAATGATGGTATAATCAGGAATACGAGAATGAAATAATATTACTCACATACTACAGAGTATGGAAGAAAATATTATTCCTATGAATATTGAACAAAATAATATCTCTTACCTCAGAAAAAGACTGGATACTGGAATAGTGAGGTAACAGACTTCTCTTTTACTTTCTCTCTAAAGCTTCTCTCTCTATAAATGCTCTTGTGAGTCTTAGTGAATTGGTGAGAATGAAAGAAGAATGAGCTTCTATTTATAGGAAAATATAGTTTCGATAATTTAACGTTTTGGGGCTCGAAATATTATAGTATAATACCTTCATCTTTTTCTTCATTTTTAATTTAGTCCTGCAAGTATTATCAAACTTGCACCACCTCCCCTAATAGTACATCTTGTGAATCAATAGTAAAATCATGTGAATCAATAGTACAATCATGTGAAAAAAATAATTATAGTACAATACCTTCATCTATACCTCCATTTTTAATTTAGTCATGCAAGTATTATCAATCTTGCACCACCTCCCCTAATAGTACATGAATGTGAATCAATAGTACACACATGTGAACACATAGTTATAATCATGTGAATTAATAGCAATTAATTGCTCATTTATCCGATTAATTACTCGATTGGTCAATATAACCTCCAAACATCCATTATTATCGAAATAGATGTCGATTCCAACTAACACTAATAATCCCAACACAATGGAGCTATCAATTTCATCTTTAATCAACACGAACTTATTCATTATTAATATTATGACTCACAATATTTACAATCGTTCGTTCCTGTGAAAGAGGGGCTTTTCGATAAGGATTTCTCCTTATTGCGCCATGATTAGGTGACCAAACCTCTCTTTGTAACTTCTGTACATTGTCAATATTGCAAATAATAATATGAATAACTTTGTCGTCTTAATTATTTATTTAATAATATAAAATATTATCACGAGATGATCTTTGTGACAATAATTGAATCAATAATATGAAAGATATTATGCAAAGAATTCTCGTAGCAATAATTGAGTATAAGCGAGTGACTTCTCAAAGTAAGCATCAATAATCAATACCGTGTATACTACTTGTCTGAACCACGCCTATTATTGTACTTTTTTACACCGGGTAGTTCAACAGTTTAATGGTAAAACTTTCGTAGTTATTTTTATGAAAAGACAATTACGCCATTTTTAACTATGATGATACTTTCGTTGTGGGGTCCACTAATGATTGTCTTGCCGTCATTCTAATATTCCCCTCAAGTTAAAACGAATATTCCCCACCAATCGAATATTATATAACCACTTGCTTACTTTGCAAAATTTGTAAATAATACCCACAACTATAACATTATATAAAATCCACACCATAATATTCAAAAATATATTTCGAGAAAAATTAATCTTTATTCATAAAAGTTAGGGTCTTACAACCTCCCCTTCTTATGAAATTTCGTCCTCGAAATTAGGGTGCGTACCTGGTATGTCGAATAGGTGAGGATACCTTGACTTCATTTCAGATTCTAACTTCCAGGTCATTTCCTCAACATCGTGGTTTCTCCACAAAACTTTGACTTGAGGTATAACCTTGGAGCGTATAATATGATCCTTCTTATCCAAGATTTTAACAGGTACCTCTTCATACGTTAAATCTTCCGCTATCTCGTTCGGTTCTAATTCAATAATGTGGTTCGGGCCTTTCACATATTTACGTAACATAGATATGTAAAAAACGTTACGAACACGAGACATACTTGGCGGTAAAGCGAGTCTATAGGCCACAGTTCCTACTCGATCGAGGATTAAAAATGGGCCAATGAATCGAGGATTGAGCTTTCCTCTCTTTCCAAATCTCGTAACTTTTTTCCATGGAGCAACACGTAACAACACATGATCTCCAATATCGAATTCTACGTCCTTTCGATGAAGATCAACATAACTCGTTGACAAGTTAGACACCTTGAGATAAATCCCGCTATCTCTCTCTTCATATTTCTCCACCAAAATGTATGTCGAAGATCACGATACATTTTGGTACTCCCAAGATGGATTACAAATGGTGTATTGTGCGCCTCCATCATGATTTTATACTTCAAGTCAGAATCGTTAGGAACACAAAGTCTGGAGTTGACTTGAAGTATTCCTTCTTCATCGATTCTTACTTCCGGAATAGCACCTTCTTGCACTTTCTTCCTTATACGCATCATCTCCAGGTCTGTAGCTTGAGGTTCTACTCGTATATTTTCCATCATCACATGGGTCCCTGGAGTCTTTAACTCTATCTCCATCCTTTGTAAATCATACAAAATGGGCCTTTGCGTTGACAATATCGCTTTCATACCCAAGATATGATCTTCTACTCAATCGTCGGCTACTACATTAAATTTTCGGGATGGTATTGAATGGTATGATCGTAATCTTTCAATAGTTCAAGCCATCATCGTTGCCGCATGTTGAGTTCCTTTTGAGTGAAGAAATATTTGAGGCTTTTATGATCAGTATAGATCTCCACCTTCTCTCCATATAGGTAATGCCTCCAAATATTAAGCGCAAAAACGACAGCTGCCAACTCTAGATCATGAGTAGGATAATTCCTCTCATATTCTTTGAGTTGTCATGAGGCATAGGCTATGACTTTCCCATGTTGCATGAGAACACATCCTAACCCTTTGCCTGAAGCATCACTGTAGATGACAAATCCCTCCGAACCAGATGGTATTGTCAGAACATGTGCTGAAATGAGCCTCCTTTTGAGTTCTTGAAAACTCTTCTCACATTCCTTGCTCCAACCGAATTTTGTATCTTTCCGAGTAAGCTGAGTTAATGGAGTAGTGATTCGAGAAAACCCTTCTACGAATCTCCGATAATAACCAGATAAGCCGAGAAAGCTACGTACTTCGGTCACTGACTTAGGTTGCTCCCAGCTTTGAATTGCTTCAATCTTTGCCGGGTCAACAGATATTCCATGATTTGATATCACGTGCCCAAGGAAAGCTACTTCCTCAAGCCAGAACTCGCATTTCTTTAACTTGGCATATAACTTATTTTCACGAAGCTTTTGGAGTATCAGCCTCAAGTGTTGCTCATGATCTTTACGACTTTTGGAGTAAATGAGGTTGTCATCAATAAAGACGACCACAAAGTGATCCAAATATTCCTTGAATACTCGGTTCATCATATCTATGAAGGCAGCAGGAGCATTAGTCAATCCAAAAGACATGATTAGGAATTACGTAATGCCCGCATCTGAAGTTCCGAAGTTACGGCGCGTCTTTGGAATGTCATCAGTTTTAATCTTCCATTGATGATATCCAGAACGAAGATCGATCTTTGAAAAGAATTTGGCGCCTTGCAACTGGTCAAACAGGTCATCAATGCGAGGCAACATGTACTTATTTTTGATGGTGACATGATTCAACTCCCGATAATCAATACAAAGTCGCATACTTCCATCTTTCTTCTTCACGAATAGAACAGGAGCACCCCAAGGAGACGTACTAGGTCGAACGAAACCGATGTCTAATAATTCCTGCAATTGGGTTTTTAACTCCTGAAGTTCAATAAGAGCCATTCGATATGGGGCTTTGGAAATGGGTTTTGTATCGGGTTCAAGGTCGATACAAAATTCAATTTCACGCTCTAGGGGTAGGCCAGGAAGTTTTTCAGGGAATACATTAGGAAATTTATTAACAATAGAAATATCATTCAAAACTGACGTATTTTTGTTTAAATCCGTGACATGAGCTAAGAAAGCTTGACATCCATTTTTCAATAAACGAATAGCTTTATGGCTTGAGATGACAGTGATTGATTTTAATGGTTTGGTTGTTTGAATTCGCATAATAGGTTGGTTAGAAATATGAAAGCTAACAACCTTACGAAAATAATCAATTTTTGCATGATGAGTAGTTAACCAATCAATCCCTAGAATTACGTCAAATGCAAGTATTTTCAATGAAATAAGATTGAGAGGTAATGTGAGGGTACCAATTTGAACCAAACAAGACTTATAAACAGTGAATGTAATGAAGGTTTCTCCCAACAGAGTTTTAACAGATAAGTCAAAGTCTAATTTCTCCGGAGTTCAATTTAAATGTTGAGCGCAAGTAGGAGAAATAAAAGAATAGGTAGAACCGTATCGAATAAGGTATAGACTTATTAAGCGTTTATGATTAACTTACCCGTGATAACTTCGTTCGGGTTCCTCGACAAATGCTCTCACTTAAACTACCGACTTTGACTTATCTGGGACATCCTTTGGCGTCACAATCCCAGTTGGACTTAACTTTGCTATAGAGTACATTCCACCCTTAATTGCTTCGTTACATTCCTGATCCATGATTCGAATCATTACTCTCTGATCCATATCGAATTGGGGTTGACCGATCTGCACAGGGTAATTCTGAACTCAATGTTGGATTCTCCCAATTGCTGTCCAAAAAGCGAAATCCATTTCATCTATTTTGGCCTTATTGGATCGGACATCTTTTTCTACAACATCAACGCGTTGTGCGGCTTTTACCCATGCATAATCTATTCTCATTCGTTCAGTTGCTTCTTCTTTCATTAGAACTTTGATAATATAATTCTCAGATTCCAGCTCTAATATCTTATACTCTGCCAAAGAGTGCTTCTGTTCAAGCATCGCACATCGGGTAACACAACTTTGAATTGTTGCATCCCTTTGCTCCATGACCGCCTGCCGTTCTTCAGCCTGTTCTTCTAACTCATGAATACGATTTTGCAATTCTACATTTTGATCATAAAGTTCTTCTAATAATTCCTCAGGTTCCTCTTCTTCCTCACTCTCAGCTGCTACCTCTGCGACTAGCTCGGGTGCAACTATTAGTTCTTCATTCACCACGTAGATATCTATAATTTCTTCTTCACCTGACATCACATTAACCTTGTTGGTGATTAAAGGTGTCTCACCGGTCTCATTCACTCCATTGTTAACATTTTCAGCTGTCATTCTCAAATACTGCCACAAAACAAGGGTTAATTGACATATCACATATTATCTCTATACTCTGACCAAACAAATAAATATCAAATAACTTTAGGTAGGTCATACTAGCGAAGGATGTTGGGAGAATGCATATGTTGATTTGATGTTTAAATACTAATGCTCATGACTATTTGTAGAAGTCCTTCAAAGAATATATGTACAAGGACTTAGTGATAGATCAAATTTGTTAGGTTGATCTAAGCTCTTAATGTGTATCATTCTGTAAATGAATGTATAGATAGAAAGATCAAAGCTGTTAGGTTGATCTTGAGATGTAATAGATAGGCTTCGAAGAATTCATAGTGCATCAATCTGATCAAGATTGCAGAAGTCAAGGCAAAAACGTGGAGATTCAAGAATCGTAGTGTGCCTGCCTTGAAGGGCCTCTTCGGAAATCGTAGAGTAGTCCCAATGTTTGCCGAGCCAATTTAGAGATCGTAGTGTGCTCTCGGAAATGTAGAGTTTATAACTCAAGCAAGCAAAGATCGTAGTGTGCAAGTATCTAAGAGAAATCGTAGTGCTCTCGGCTGATAGCATCAGACCAAGCACCAAGGCGACAAGTCACCACGATCTGAATCGTAGAGTACCACGATCTGAATCGTAGAGTATCATCCGTCTTGTGTCAGAAGCATTAAACTTCACACTTTATGTGGAGAAAAACTCTAACATATGAGGAATGGATTCTAAACGTTGTAGTACTCACCAGTCCCAAAGACATAAGAGATATACTTAGTATGCAACAAAGAAGCGTATTGAAGAAGCTAAGGAAGGTACCATTGGTAAGGGGGAAAACACCTTTTCAGGTGTTAGGTAAGAAAGCAGTCTGCTGTGTCAGTGGGCTATAATGCAATTTAGAAGATGTGCAGAAAAGTCTCCATCAAAGAACAGAAAGGTCAAACGCATTTAATGCTTCAACGGATGGATCCAACGGATAATTTTCAAGATCATATATATGCAAATCAAGCAGATGAGAGAAGTAAGCAAGCATTGAACAAAAATATACAAGAACTCTCAACGCTTGCTCAGTTACTCAGTTCTTTCAAACAAGTGCTTAAACAACAACTGAGTAGCAACCATCAAGAACTCAACATCTACCAATCAACTGAAGAAAAAGTTCTAAGTCAGAAGGACTTGAAGAGTTCTAAGTGAACTGTAAGAGAGTCATGTTTGTTGGAATTGAAGAGTTCAAGAGTGAACTAAGAAGTTCCTAGACTGCTGGTCTAGAAGGAATCTAAGTGATTCAGAAAGTGTAAAAGACATCCTTAGTGGATTTCCTACTCGAGAAGTAGAAGAGTGGACTATGAGTTTTAAGTGCTCTGAACCACTTAAAACGACTGTGTCTCTTACATTCTTACTATAACTGCTATATCTGTTATAACTGCTATATTTGCCTCACTCTCATAAACTCACTATCTTAAGAGAGATTAAAACTAATTTTAATTTCGCTAAAGTTTTAATCAGTATCCAACTAACAAGTTAAAACGAAAAGATTTTTAAATATCTAGTCAACCCCCGCCCTTCTAGATAACTATTGTGCCTCCGTGAACTAACAATTGGTATCAGAGTAGGTTCTATTATACAGCCTACAAAGCTTTAGTAGATCCAATGGCACACTTACCAAGTGAATCAAGAACTGGAGGAGGCAGCAAGTCACCAATGTGCAATAAAGATAAATATGCTAACTGAAAGGTTCGGATGCAAGCATACATGGACTCAATAGATGAAGATCTATTTGAGACCGTTCAAAATGGGCCCTATATTCCAACAAAGCTTGCACCAACTATAAACGATCCAAACAGAATACAAATCAAAGAAGAATGGGCTGACAACGAAAAGAGAGCTGTCCAACTTGACAAGAAGGCCAAGAACATCCTGTTTCAATCCTTAGAAGACGATCTGTTCAAAAATGTTGTCAACATCAAAACAACGAAAGAGGTTTGGGAAGCACTGCTCATCATGCACGAAGGAACGGAAGAAGTCAGAGAAAACAAATAATCACTCCTGACATAGCAGTATGAAATGTTTGCTCATGTTCAAGGAGAAAACGTAACTGCCACCTATGAGAGATTCAACGTTCTGCTCAACTCTCTACGAGCATATGGGAAGATCTATCCAAACAAAGATCTGATCATAAAGTTTATGAGAGGCCTACCGAGTAGGTGGGATGCCAAAACCACTGCTATTAGAGAGTCAAAGAATCTTCATGAGATGACAGTTCAACAACTATATGGCAATCTTCTGACATACGAACTGAAGCTGACTCAACGAGCTGAAACCCTATCAGAAGGAAGAAAGAAGGATAAGGGTGTTGCTCTCAAAGCAACTGAAAGTGCATCTAAGGTCAACACTGAGATTGACTCTGATTATGATGAAGACGATGATGAAAACTTTGCTATGCTGGTAAAATGACTAAGAAGGTTCATGCGTCAAGGCAAAACCAGCAAGCCAAAGAAGGTCAGCAACTACAACAGCCAGGAGCAAATGAATGATTTATGCTACAACTATAAGAAGCCTGACCACTTCATTGCCAACTGCAACAAACCTCTCAAAGAAGAACTAAAGAAGAGATCACATGCAAAGAAGGAATACAAAGGCAACAAAAGACCTCAGAAGAGAGACAAAGGCCTGGTAGCTGGAGGATCGTGGAGTAATTCAGACAATGACTCCAATCCTAATTCTGGAGATGATGAAGAACCACAAATGGCTAATCTGTGCCTAATGTGTGAGACCCCGAATTTTATGAAATAAAAATATTCAATTTTTCTATTTTGGTAAATAGTTAAATTAATAAAAGTTTAAAGTTAAGGGTAATATGTGAATTTGTTTTTTCCAAACTAAGCAAGTTGATATAAAATATTCGTTGTGTCGGGGAATATTCGATTAGTCGGGGAATATTCTTTTTATCGGGGAATATTCGTACGACGATACAATCATTGGTGGACCCTACAACGGAATTATTGTCGGATTGAGAAAATGACAAAAATATTTTTATGAAAATAACGGCGGAAGTTTTACCGTTAACTGTTGAATCACCCGGTGTTAAAAGTACAGTAATATGCGTGGTTGCATAGTAGCACACGGTATTGATTATTGATGCTTATGTGATAAGTCACTCAGTTTTATTTTATTGGTATTACTAATGTAATAAAACGTAAAAACTTTTATATAAAATGTAATACTTTTATAAAGTTATTCGCTTTTATTAGGCTAATAGTAAAATCTTTTTATATAAAAAGAATACTTTTATAAAGTTATCTGCTTTATTAGACAATAATTAGAATATATTATATTTTATTATGATAGTGTCTCGCATAGTGTTTGCATAGTAAAATCTTTTATAAAGTTATTCATTTTATTAGATTATAAATAGAATATGTTATATTTTATTTAAAAGATTTTGCTTTTAAATATGGACCGTCGATTAAAGTAAATCAATCTGAACTGCTTCATGAGTTAGTTACTATGCGCATCTATTTTTCTATAAATGTAAGCTCATTCCTTCATTATTTCTTACTTAATTCAATTTGAAACTCTAGAGAGATTAACTATAGAGAGAAAGAAGAAAAGTATTCTGCTACATCACTACTCATATATTCAGTACTCTTCTTCTTAAGGTAGGGGATATTATTTGTTGTAATCGTAGGGGATATAATTGTCGTACTCGTAAATGATATTATTATTATTATTATTATTATTATTATTATTATTATTATTATTATTATAGTAAGGGGTATTATTTCGTTCGTATTCATGAAGAGAACTTCTGTTATTCCATTCTTTACTATTCTGTTGGAATAACCTATATACGCGGACTACCGTATACATAGTGAAATTCTTCTGTTATTACATTGTTTATTATTATGTTGGAATAACCTGTCTATGTGAAGTACTGCATACATGGTGAAATTCTTCTATTATTCCATTCTTTATTATTGTGACGCCCCCAAAATAGGTCCACACGACCCATTCTGAGTCACCAGATATCACATTATAAAAATCAAATACAAACTTCATTTATACAACTGTTGAATCGTCAAAGTAGTATGATTGACAGCTTAACTGTGTGAGTTTTAATACAATATTGTCTCATAGACCGTATCCAAACTCAAATTATTACAATGCCATATATAATACAGCAGTAAATAATGCTTCCAAAGTCGGGTTCACTTCACCCTATTATAGTTCACCAAAATTAAATATTACGTGACGTATAAAATACGACACCCACATCTTAGGTCCTCAATACAATTATATATTGTATGTCATGCCGTTTTATAATGTATTGAGAAACTTCGACAGTCTTGAACCATCTCACTATTTCCCTGTTATCCCCGCTCGACACAGCTACACTTTTATTACCTGAAAGGAATTGTGAAGCAAAAGGGTGAGCACAACTAGCCCAGTAAAGAATATCATGACTAAAGATAATTACATTATCAATAGCTTTCATTAATAATAAATTAGAGATTTAGAACATATGGTAGATGATAAAACTTTTCAACCATAGTTGCAGCGGAACGAGCAATCCATTAGAAGAGTCAAGTAGAACATAATGTCTACTATCTCCTCCAAATTAAAAGTCCATCGTTAATATTTCATTCATGTAATACTCATTAACAGTTCTTCGTTGTAACCAAAACAAAGAGAACTTTCATCACCTGTCTTCACCTGAACCACTAAAGATTATAATTAAGTTCACAATTCATAAATAATGTGAATTTAACAGTTCTTTCTTGCCACAAAGGCTTAATAGAACATTTACTCAATATCCTTACCCAAAAGGCTGAAGATATTAAAATGTAATAACAATGATCATACCAATCAGTTGTCTATCTTTGCACTATGGGCCAAAGATATTCAACTATAAAACCAATGGTCATGATCATACCAATCAATTGCTGTCGATTACTTCTGACTGCCAAAGACATTCAATCGTTAACTAATGGTCATGATCCTGCCAATCACATCATTGAATTATCCATGCACTACGGCCAAGGATATTCGTTAGTATCACTAGTGGTCATGATCATGTCATACACCTGTCCATCTTCGCACTACGGGTCAAAACTATCAAACAACATATCATCTTTGCACTACCGGCCAAAGATATTCAACTACATATCATCTTTGCACAACATGCCAAAGACATACAACTGTAAAACCAATAACCAACAGTATAATAAAGAATATATGAAACTGTAAATGGATTTTCACCCGCCATGCGGTAATCCACGTATACAGATCATTTCCACAATTTAATAAGGAATGAATACAAAGGATCATTCACCATGCATGCGATAGAGACCGCATGCATGTGTTATTCCCAAATGTAATAATAAATACTAATAATAAATGATGGAACCAGTCGTGAAATTCACACCGGCAGGATATTCCGGCCGAATAGTAAATACTTAATAATAAATGATGGAACCAGTCGTGAAATTACACCTGCAAGCGATATATTCCGGCTGTAATAAAGTAAATACTGAATAATAAAAGAAGATCACCAAGTAATGGGTAAACCGCATATACAGTCATTCCACCAAGTATAGGGTAAACCATAAGATACATGTTATTCAAAATGTAATAATAAAGAATTGAATAACAAAAGAAGATCACCATGAATAGGGTATGCCACAGTATCAAAGTTATTCCAATGTAATAATAAAGAATGAAATAACGAAGTTCTCTTCATGAATAAGAAAGAATAACACCCACTACACTGCAGTACAACAAATAATATCCCTTACTATAATAATATCCCTTTACCTTTCAAAGAAGAGTATTCCGACTAGTAGGACGAGGATATACTCGAAGGAAACTTATACTACGCTCAAAGCTTTCTTAAACTCTAAAGAAATACTCTCAAGATTATAGAAGAAGAATTCTCTCTATAGTTTCTCTCTCTAGAGTTTCAGTGAATTCGTAAGAAATAATGAAGGAATGAGCTTCTATTTATAGAAGAATGAAATGCATTGTAACTAATCCATGAACGGTCCAGATTGATTTACTTTAATCAGACGGTCCAGATTTAAAGAAAAATCTTTTAAATAAAATATAATATATTCTATTAATGTAAAAAGATTTTTACTATGCAAACACTATGCAGGCATTATGCAAACACTATGCATAATAAAATATAATATATTCTATTTATAGAATAACTTTAATAAAGTATTACGCTTTTATATAAAAAATTTTACTATGCAAAATACTATGCACAATAGAATATAATATATTTTATTTATAGAATAACTTTATAAAAGTATTCATTTTATATAAAAAGATTTTACTATGCAAAACTCTATGCACAAATGTAATATAATATATTCTATTTATAGAATAACTTTATAAAAGTATTCTGCTTTTATATAAAAAGCTTTTACATTATATTTTCAACCAACGGTCTAAAAAATTAGTACATCTCTTCATAGAATAATATTGTACCCAAAAATGATTTGGACCGAAAAGAAATATATTTTATTCGGGTGAATAGTACCCCATGAATAGTAACTCGTGAATAGTACTCCGACACAAAAAGTGTCCCAAATACTCGAGTGAACAATACTAGAGTGAATAGTAATTTGGGTGAATAGTAACTCGTGAATTGTAATTCATGAATAGTAACTCCGACACAAAAAGTGTCCCAAATACTCGAGTGAACAATACTAGAGTGAATAGTAATTTGGGTGAATAGTAACCCGTGAATAGTAACTCATGAATAGTAACTCATGAATAGTACTCCGACACAAAAAGTGCCCCAAATACCCGAGTGAATAATACTAGAGTGAATAGTGACCAGGTATTTTATGACAACTTGTTTATTTTGAAAAAATTTCACATATCACCCTTAAATTTAACCTTTTATCAATTTAACCATTTACTAAAATAGAAAAATTGAATACTTTTATTTCATAAAATTCGGAGTCTCACAATTATTCTGTCGAAATATCCTCGTCTCGCGTGCGTTCTATGCACGACCGATTCCATTATTTATTATTACGCTGGAATAACCTCGCATCATGCGATATCGCACGCGTGCACGGTGAATTCTTACATTATTTCATTATTTATTATTCATTTGGAATATCCTCATACGTGCGTTTACGCATGACCTGGTTTCATTCTTTATTATTCGATCTGTTGAAATAACCTGTCTGTGTGGATTACCGCATGCATTGTAAATGATCCTTCGTATTCATACGAATAGTATTTTTATTAAAAAGGGGTTTCTACCAGGGGTAGTTTCGTAATTTTTTTGACCCTAAAAAATTCTGGAAAAATTTGAAATGATAATTTGATGAGTTTTCTATATTGTGTCCAAAAATGGCGATTTTTGGATGTATAGATTAAGAGTTATGGATTTTATAGGAAAAGACTATTTTGAAAGTAAACCCTTATAACTCTTTGTGGTTAACTCCAAAATTGGTGAAATTTTTATTGGGAGTACATGTATATAACAGGAGTATACCCTATAAATTTCGGAATTTTTGGACAAAAGTACAATTTATGATATTTGTCTAAATATTCGGCAGTTTTAGCCATATGAAAAATAGTAAATGAATTTTAAAAATTCTGAAAAAATATATGTTCAAGATGAGACTATATTATGCTAAATCCCAGAAAAAAAATATTTTTGGGACTGATTTGGTATTTTTCATGAAAATGAACTAGTTATGAGTAAATGAATTAAATATGTTATGTGAAGTAATAAAATTGGAAAATAGGATTTTATAGCTTAAGAATACTATATAGGGTATATGCAGATTTTTGATGAGGAATTTGATCATTGATGATGAATTATGAGTATGACATTTTGAATGATTAAATGCATTATTTGATAAAGTGTAAACAATTAAAATAAATTGTTTATAAGTTTAAGAAATGATTAAAATATTGTTATAATATTAATGATATTAGATTATGAGATTATTAAGTGATTGATAACATTTGGTTATTATTGAATCGATAAATTGTATTATAAATGTTTAATATTTATCCTTTATCTCATTTGATTGATTCTTATATCATTGTCATCATCCTCATGCTTATATTGTGTTGAAAGTTATCTTTGGGTCAGTAGTGCATAGATGGACTTGGTATGATTATGACCGGTGATTATTCTAAGATAATCATGGTAGTAATGTTATAAATGATGTGGAAAAAGTCCTCATTGGCCCGTAGTGCATTGATGGACAGTTTTTGGTATGATTATGGCTATGGATTCTCTTCAGTCAATGGTGCAAAGATGAATTGTTTTATGACATGATCATGACCGTTGATGAAAACACGATTATCTTTGGCCCGTAGTGCATGATAATTCGTGGTCATGATACTAAAGAATATCCTTGGCCTGTAGTGCAGGGATGATTCGATGATGTGGATTAATTATTGAGCTGAGTCTCAGCAATGAAATATTAATTCATGGATGTGTTAATAACGAATATCCTTAGCCGTATGCATGGATAATTCAGTGATATGGATTGATTATCGAGCTGAGTCTCAGCGATGAAATATAAATTCATGGATGTGATATTAACGAATATCCTTGGCCGTAGTGCATGGGTGATTCGATGATGTGGATTATTTATTAAGTTGAGTCTTTGCGATAAAATATTTATTATACACTTTTAATTCGTAGAAGATAGTAGATTTCATGCTCTACTTGACTATTCTAAAATATAGTTGTATGTCTTTGGCATGTAGTGCAAAGATGAATGGTTAATGAATATCTTTGGCCGTAGTGCAAAGACAAATTTATTAGTATGATTATGAGCAGGAATTCTGATTTGGTATAACCATAATTTTTGATGTTTCAGGTGAAGATAGGTGATGAAAATTATCTTCGTCCTGGTTGCGAAGAGGAATTTAGAACCACAATTATGATTATGAGTTATTCATACGATTGTGGACAGGAACTGTTGATTTATTTTCAATGGATAAAACATTATTGGTGGACTTTTAACATAGAGAAGATAATAGACCTTATGGTCTATTTGACTCTTCTAATGGATTGCTCGTTCCGCTGCAACTATGGTTGAAAAGTTTTATCATCTACCATATGTTCTAAATCTCTGATTTATTATTGATGAAAGCTATTGATAATTTAATTATCTTTAGTCATGATATTCTTTCTTCGGGCTAGTTGTGCTCACCCTTTTTTGCTTCACAATTCCTTTCGAATAATAAGAGTGTTCTTGTAAGAGTGTTGCTGGTTGAGCGGGGATAATGTGGGAATAGAAACGGTGGTCTCTATCTGTGGAGGTTCTCCTAAACAAGATTGAAAAAGTGTGTTGTATTCTATACATCATTTAGTAGTTATATTTGGTGAATCAAATAGGGTGAGGCGAACCCAACTTTGGAAGGGTGTTTTGCCACTATCATACAAGATGTCTAATGACATACAACCTCGTGTTATCATTAGATGTATTTATGCATCTCACTTCTTTGAGTATATCTACGGGCACTACCTATATGATCTTAGAGTTTATTTGAAATATAATATGCACTTGGAGACAGTTGAGATAGTTATATGTCAAGGAAAGACTCGCCATTGGAAAGAAGATGATAGTAATCTTCTCGTTTTTCTTTGGGGTCTATTGGGTCAACCAAGTATAATTCCGTGGACATATGATATCTATTATAACCTAGATGCATGGCCTGCCATGTACGAAGGTTTCCTTGAGCACTTCCCAAAGATTTTAATTTCTAAAACAGTTTTTGACTATACTTTTATTTAAAGTACCATTGTAAGGTTGTGGTCGAGACACCATGAGAGTTATATACATTTATATTAAAACTCATAATTAACTGTGGTCGTATTCTATACGACATTTCAATAGTTGTATAAATGAAGTTATATATGAATTTTGTACCATGTATCTGGCGACTCATAATGGGTGATGTATACCTAATTTTGGGGGCGTCACATTTGGTATCAGAGCTTAGGGATATGGTCGCTGGCGGAGATAAGAGTCTAGAACTAGGAGGGGAGAGACGAGTTATATACTTCGCTAGTGTGTGACTTACCTAAGCTGAATGTGTTTACTTGATAAGTTGACAAATTATGATATGTCAATTAACCTTTGTTTTGAAGATATATTCTAGAATGATATCTGAAATACAGGAGATGAGCAATGGAAAAATCATGATACAGAGGATATAACCGGGAAGGTACAATCCGAAAAGAAAGCAAGGTATTCTCATCTCTTCGAATATCAGGTACGTACATAAATTTCGAGGGAAAAATTTCATAAGGAGGGGTAATTGTGAGACCCCAAATTTTATGAAATAAAAATATTCAATTTTTCTATTTTGGTAAATAGTTAAATTGATAAAAGTTTAAAGTTAAGGGTAATATGTGAATTTTTTTTTTCAAAGTAAGCAAGTTGATATAAAATATTCGTTGTGTCGGGGAATATTCGATTAGTCGGGGAATATTCTTTTTGTCGGGGAATATCCGTACGATGGTACAATCATTTGTGGACCCCACAACGGAATTATGGTCGGATTGAAAAAATGACAAAAATATTTTTATGAAAATAACGACGGAAGTTTTACAGTTAACTGTTGGAACACCCGGTGTTAAAAGTACAGTAATACGCTTGGTTGCATAGAAGCACATGGTATTGATTATTGATGCTTATGTGATAAGTCACTCAGTTTTGTTTTATTGGTATTATTAATGTAATAAAATGTAAAAGCTTTTTATATAAAAATGTAATACTTTTATAAAGTTATTCATTTTATTAGGCTAATAGTAAAATCTTTTTATATAAAACAGAATACTTTTATAAAGTTATCTGTTTTATTAGACAATAATTAGAATATATTATATTTTATTATGCATACTATTTGCATAGTGCCTGCATAGTGTTTGCATAGTAAAATCTTTTATAAAGTTATTCGTTTTATTAGATTATAAATAGAATATATTATATTTTATTTAAAAGATTTTGCTTTAAATATGGATAGTCGATTTAAAGTAAATCAATCTGAACCGTTCATGAGTTAGTTACTATGCAGTCTATTTTTCTATACATAGAAGCTCATTCCTTCATTATTTCTTACGAATTCACTGAAACTCTAGAGAGATGAACTATAGAGAGAAAGAAGAAAATATTCTGCTACTTCACTACTCATATATTCAGTACTCTTCTTCTTAAGGTAGGGGATATTATTTGTTGTAATCGTAGGGGATATAATTATCGTACTTGTAAAGGATATTATTATTATTATTATAGTAAGGGGTATTATTTCGTTCGTATTCATGAAGAGAACTTCTGTTATTCCATTCTTTACTATTCTGTTGGAATAACCTGTATACGCGGACTACCGTATACATAGTGAAATTCTTCTGTTATTACATTGTTTATTATTATGTTGGAATAACCTGTCTATGCGAAATACTGCATACATGGTGAAATTCTTCTATTATTCCATTCTTTATTATTACGCTTTAATATCACATCGTGTATGCGCTCTGCATGACTGATTCCATTATTTATTATTACGTTGGAATAACTCGTCTGCATTTGGCCTATCGCATGCACGGTGAATTCTTTTGTTATTTCATTATTTATTATTCATTGAATATCACGTGCATGCTAGCTTACGCATACGACTGAATTCCATTCTTTATTATTCGATATGTTGAAATAACCTGTCTGTGTGGATTACCGCATGCATTGTAAATGATCCTTCATATTCATACGAATAGTATTTTTATTAAAAAGGGTTTACGCCAGGCGCTTTCATAATTTTTCCGACTCTAAAAAATTCTCGGAAAATTTGAAATGATAATTTGATGAGTTTTCTAGATTGTGTCCAAAAATGGCGATTTTTGGATGTATAGATTAAGAGTTATGGATTTTATGGGAAAAGACTATTTTGAAAGTAAACCCTTATAACTCCTTGTGGTTAACTCCAAAATTGGTGAAATTTTTATTGGGAGTACATGTATATAACGAGAGTATACCTCAAATTTCAAATTTTTGGACAAAAGTACATTTTATGATAATTGTCTAAATATTCGCGCTTTTAGCCATATGAAAAATAGTAAATGAATTTTAAAATTTTGAGAAAAATATATGTTCAAGATGAGACTATATTATGCTAAATCCCGAAAAAAGAAATATTTTTGGGACCGATTTGGTATTTTTCATGAAAATGAACTAGTTATGAGTAAATAAATTAAATATGTTATGTGAAGTAATAAAATTGGAAAATAGGATTTTATAGCTTAAGAATCCTATATAGGGTATATCTTGATTTTTGATGAGGAATTTGATCATTGATGATGAAATCTTATGAGTATGGCATTTTTGAATGATTAAATGCATTATTTGATAAAGTGTAAACAATTAAAATAAATTGTTTATAAGTTCAAGAAATGATTAAAATATTGTTATAATATTAATGATATTAGATTATGAGATTATTAAGTGATTGATAACATTTGGTTATTATTGAATGCTGGATAAATTGTATTATAAATGTTTAATATTTATCCTTTATCTCATTTGATTGATTCTTATATCATTGTCATCATCCTCATGCTTATATTGTGTTGAAAGTCATCTTTGGCCGTAGTGCATAGATGGACTTGGTATGATTATGACCAGGGATTATTCGGTATAATCATGACCGTAATATTACAAATGATGTGTAAAAAGTCCTCATTGGCTCGTAGTGCATTGATGGACAGTTTTTGGTATGATTATGGCTATGAATTCTCTTCGGCCAAGGGTGAAAAAGATGAATTGTTTTATGGCATGATCATGACCGTTGATGAAAACACGATTATCTTTGGCCCGTAGTGCATGATAATTCGTGGTCGTGATACTACAGAATATCCTTGGCCTGTAGTGCAGGGATGATTTGATGATGTGGATTAATTATTGAGCTGAGTCTCAGCAATGAAATATTAATTCATGGATGTGATAATAACGAATATCCTTAGCCGTAGTGCATGGATAATTTAGTGATATGGATTGATTATCGAGCTGAGTCTTAGCGATGAAATATAAATTCATGGTTGTGATATTAACGAATTTCCTTGGCCGTAGTGCAGGGGTGATTCAATGATGTGGATTATTTATTAGGCTGAGTCTCAACGATAAAATATTTATTATACACTTTTAATTCGTAGAAGATAGTAGATATCATGCTCTACTTGACTCTTCTAAAATACAGTTGTATGTCTTTGGCATGTAGTGCAAAGATGAATGGTTAATCAATATCTTTGGGTACAGTCAAAAGAGACGAATTTATTTAAGATAATTATGAAGCGTGAATTACGATTTGGTATAACCATGATTTTTGATGTTTCGTGAAGATAGGTAATGAAAATTATCTTCGTCACAGTTGCGAAGAGGAATTTAGAACCACAATTATGATTATGAGTTATTCATATGATTGTGGATGTGGAGTCATTGATTTATTTTACATGGATAAAACATTATTGGTGGACTTTTAACATAGAGAAGATAATAGACCTTATGGTCTATTTGACTCTTCTAATGGATTGCTCATTCCGCTGCAACTATGGTTGAAAAGTTTTATCATCTACCATATATTCTAAATCTCTGATTTATTATTGATGAAAGCTATTGATAATTTAATTATCTTTAGTCATGATATTCTTTACTAGGTTAGTTGTGCTCACCCTTTCTGCTTCACAATTCCTTTCAGGTAATAAGAGTGTTGCCGTAAGAGTGTTACCGGGTTGAGCGGGGATAACAGGAGAATAGAACGGTGGTGTCTAGCTATGGAGGTTCTCCCTAAACAGTATAGAAAAGTGTGTTGTATTCTATACATCATTTAGTAGTTATATTTGGTGAATCAAATAGGGTGAGGCGAACCCAACTTTGGAAGGGTGTTTTGTCACTATCATACAAGATGTCTAATGACATACAACCTCGTGTTATCATAAGACAGGGTTGTGCGCATCCACTTGCTGAGTATATCTACGGGCACTACCTATACGATCTTAGAGTTTATTTGAAATATGATATGCACTTGGAGACAGTGGAGATAGTTATATGTCAAGAAAAGAATCACCATTGGAAAGAAGATGATAATAATCTTCTCGTTTTTCTTTGGGGCCTATTGGGTCAACCAAGTATAATTCCGTGGACATATGATATCTATTATAACCTAGACGCATGGCCTGCCATGTACGAAGGTTTCCTTGAGCACTTCCCAAAGATTTTAATTTCTAAAACAGTTTTTGACTATACTTTTATGTAAAGTACCATTGTAAGGTTGTGGTCGAGACACCATAAGAGTTATATACATTTATATTAAAACTCATAGTTAACTGTGGTCGTATTCTATACGACATTTCAACAGTTGTATAAATGAAGTTATATTTGAATTTTGTACCATGTATCTGGCGACTCATAATGGGTGATGTATACCTAATTTTGGGGGCGTCACATATTGGCCAAACATGCAAAGGACAAATAAAACTCCAACATATATGAAGTAAGTCTCGATGAGGTATTTGACTTCAACTCTCCTCATGTAGACATTAATGATTTGAGAACTGCACTGCATGGCATAACAACTGATCTACATCAATACATGAAGTGGTTCAGAGTTCTGTCTAAGGATCAATCACTTATTCAAGAGGAGAAAAAGAAATTTCAAGAAGAGCTTGAAACAGCTCTTCTAAGTACTAACCTTCTCTCCAAGCTTGAGGCTAAGAATGAGATCTTAAAACAGACAAATGAACTCAATGCACAAAGAGAGTCTAATCTAACCTCTAAAATTGAAGAACTAGAAAAGACTATCTCTACATGGAACAAATCCTCATCATCCATGGACTCCCTGCTCTCTAGTCAGAGAAGTGCATTTGACAGAACATGCCTAAGCTTTGGGGAATCCACTTTAGAGCCAAGTGCAAAAAAGACAAAGAAAACTAGCACTAGTAATGCCTCAAGTTTTAGTAGAAGCATTACCTTTGTGAAATCCTCACAGACGGAAGAACCAGCCCAACCTTGTTCCATTGTTTCCATCCATACTCTACTCACCAACCTCGAAGGATCGTAGAGTTAAATAAAACCAACTCTACGAACCAACTGGGAAGGTACAGTAGAGGTAAGATACACTTGTGACGCCCCCAAAATTATGTATACATCACCCATCTTGAGTCGCCAGATACATGGTGCAAAATTCAAATACAACTTAATAATACAACTGTCGTGTACAATACGACAAAACATAAACTGTGAGTTTGAATACAAATATTGTCTACTAGAGAGTATACAAACTCAAAAGGAGTCCTCATTACAATTATTATCACATTATTTCACAGAATAATGAGGACTACTAATGCACCATCTAGGACCATCACTCTGTTCCCTAATTCTAGTCCCATTTACGTTCTTATTTCACAAGAGAACGGTGAAAGAAAGGGTGAGCTCAACTAGCCCAAAGAAGAAATATTATGACTAAGATAATGCGAATAAATTTATCGTTAGCCTTCAACAAAGGTTAAACCGATAAAATATAATAACTATCAAGTTTAATCTGCAGCAATGAAAAGCAATCCATTAGAAGAGTCAAGTAGGGAATAAAATCTACTATCTTCTATGATTTAAAAGGTTTTTCATCACTTTTATCATTGGGACTCAACTTTTAATAAATAATCCACATCATCGAATCACCCCCGCACTACGACTTACCAAGGATATTCTTTAGTATTGCGACCACGAATTATCCATGCACTACATTAAAGATAATCATGTTTTCATCAATCTATCCCCGATCATGCCATAAACAATTCATCTTTTGCACTACGGCCAAAGAGAATCCATAGCCATAATTATACCAAAACTATCCATCAATGCACTACGACCAATGAGGACTTTTTCCACATCATTTGTAACATTACGGTTATGATTATACCGAATAATCCTCGTCATAATCATACCAAGTCCATCTATGCACTACCTACCACGTATGACTTTCAACATAATATAAACATGAGGATGATGATAATGATATAAGAATTCAATAAAACAAGTTCAAGAATTAATTTATCTAGGAACTGATAACGTCTACATTGTCAACAAGATACTGCTTTGTAGAGTAAAATTTAAGAATGCTCAGAAGAATATTTTCATGAAAAGATACTGGATGAACCGCAAATATCAAGGATATTCCACTAATTTCATGGAGTATAGAAGTTAAAGTTTTAACCAACTGAGTATAATAAAGAATGGGATAACAAAAGAAATCACCATGCATGCGATAGACCGCACATGCAGGTTATTCCAACAGAATAATAAATAACCCGTCTCCAGGCGTAAAATGCATGTATAAGATATTCCAATGTAATAATAAAGAATGGAACCAGGTCCCACGTAAATGCATGTAGATGAGGATATTCCGATAGAATAATAAATAATGGAACCAGTCCCACAGTAACGCATACGCATATATGATATTCCGGTAGAATAATAAATAATGGAGTAACAAAAGAATTGCACCAAGTATAGGGTAGCCCGCGTATACATATTATTCCAATAGAATAATAAATAATGGAATAACAGAAGTTCTCTTCATGAATACAAAAGAAATAATACCCCTTACCGTAAAAGAAACTGAATATAAGAGTAGGGAAGTAGCAGAATACTTTTCTATAGTTTCTCTATAATTTCTCTCTCTAGAGTTTCAGTGAATTCGTAAGAAATAATGAAGGAATGAGCTTCTATTTATAGGAAAATAGACTAAATAGTAACTAATTCATGAACGGTCCAGATTGATTTACTTTTAAACGGACGGTCCATATTGGTTTACTATTAAAACTTAAAGCAACAGTCCATACTGATTTACTATTAAAACTTTAAACCAACGATCCATATTGATTCACTATTATAACTTTCCACCAGCGGTCCATATTGATTTACTATTATAACTTCAACCAACGGTCTGAAAAATTAGCACATCTCCTCATGGAATAATATTGTACCCAAAAATGATTTGGACCGAAAAGAAATATATTTTACTAATTGATCAATAGTACCTCGTGAATAGTAACTCGTGAATAGTAACTCGTGAATAAGAACTCGTGAATAATAACTCGTGAATAGTAACTCATGAATAGTAACTCATGAATAGTGACTCGTGAATAGTACTCAGAACACTAAAAAAAGTGTCCCCTAATACCGATTGAACAATACCGAGTGACTTCTCACATAAACATCAATAATCAATACCGTACTACTACGCAACCATGCCATTCATCGTACTTTTAACATCGGGTGTTTCAACAGTTAACGGTAAAACTTCCGCCGTTATTTTTATAAAGTATTTTTGTCGTTTTCTCAATCCGAAAATAATTTTGTTGCGGGGTCCACCAATGATTGTACCGTCGTACGGATATTCCCCGACAAAAAGAATATTCCCCGACCAATCGAATATTATATAACCACTTGCTTACTTTGCAAAATTTGTAAATATTACCCACAACTATAACATTATATCAAATCAACACCATAATATAAAAAAAATTATTTCGAGAAAATTAAATCTTTATTCATAAAATCTGGGGTCTCACAATCTCCCCTCCTTATGAAATTTCGCCCTCGAAATTTATGTACGTACCTGGTATGCCGAATAGGTGAGGATACCTTGACTTCACTTCAAATTCTAACTCTTGAGGTATAACCTTTGAGTGTTGAATACGATCCTTCTTATCAAAGATTTTAACATGTAGCTCCTCATTCCTTAAATCTTCTGCTATCTCGTCTAGTTTTAATTCAATAATTTGGTTCGAGTCGTCCACATATTTACGTAACATCGATATGTGAAAAAAAAATGTTATGAACACGCGACATACTTGGCGGTAAAACGAGTCTATAGGCCACAGTTCCTACTCGATCAAGGATTTCAAATGGGCCAATAAAATCGAGGGTTGAGATTTCCTCTGTTCATCGATTCTTACTTCTAGAATAACGCCCTCTTGAACCTTCTTCTTCATATTTATCAGCTCTGAGTATGTAGCTTGAGCAGCTTTAACTTTATTGATTAAAGTCTATTCTAATTGTATATCCGTTATCTTCACGTGGGTCCCTAGAGTCTTTAACTCTATCTCCATCATTTGTAAGTTATACAAAATGGGTCTTTGTGTTAATAACATCACACTCGTAAACGCATACGATCTTCTACTCAACGCGTCAGCTACCACGTTCATTTTTCCCACGATGATATTGAATGGTTCGATCGTAATCTTCAACAGCTTGAGCCAACGTCTTTGGCACATTACACGTTCGTTTTAGGTGAAGAAAATATTTGAGGGTTTTAGAAATGGGTTTTGTATTGGGGTCAATACAAAATTCGATTTCACGCCTAGGGGTAGGCTAAGAAGTCTTCAAGAATACGTCGAAATTTATTAACAATAGAAATACCATTCAAAATCGCGACTCTCATCCAAGACTTGGATAACATGTCACATTGATACCTATCAACTTGCCATCGCTCATTCACGACGTTAAGCATGCATGAAGTCGGCTTCGGTTGCATTCCACACAAGAAAGTCAACAACGAAAGGATCGGGGCTCTTTATTTATGGCTTGATATGACAATGATTGACTTTAGTGGTTTGGTTACTTTGAATTCGCATAACAGGTTGGTTAGGAGTATGAAAGCTAACAACCTTACGAAAAGCATGATGAATAGTTAACCAATCGTTTCCAAAAATCACATCAAAGGCAAGTATTTTCAAAGAGATAAGATCGACAGGTAACATGAAAGTGTTGATTTGAACAAGATTTATAAATAGTGGAGGTAACAAAGGTTTCTCCCAACTGAATTTAAACATATATATCAAAGTTTAACTTCTCTGGAGTTAACTTCAAACATTAAACACAATTAGGTGCAATAAAAGAGTGAGTAGCACCGGTATATAACACGATATAGACTTCGCAAGAGTTTATGACTAACATACCCATGATAATTTTATTCAGGTTCCTCGTCACGAAAAAAAACGCTCTCTTTTAAATTACTGGCTTTGGCTTGTCTGGGACATCCTTTGGTGCCTCCATCCTAGCTGAACTTGTCTTCGGTGAACGACAAAATCGGGCTAAGTGACCTTCTCTTCCACAATTACAACATGCTTTGGACGGCATCGCACAGTTTTGACTGATGTGTCCCTCCCCTCCACATTTAAAACATATGATAGGTGGTCGTTCTCCTTCCTTAACAACGGTTGTTGGTGCTGACGTCTTTCCATCATTATTGAATCTCCTCTTCTTGAAATGTCCATTCTTATTGCTTTGGCCCTGATTACCACCGAAGTGGTTACCATTTCTGGCATGTTGATTCCCTCCATGCTTATTATCATCGCTTTGATGATCATTATCACCGGTAGATATCATTTTTTCGGCTTACTCTTTTTTTAGTTGCGTTGACTCGTTATCGCTACTCCACTAACTCGAGCCCTATTTACAACATCCTAATATAAACACAGTTTATGAGAAATAAGATATTGACGTATCTCCGGCTTCAAACCTCTTAAAAACATCCGCGTCATTCTCTCTTCATTATCAACCAAGTGGGATGCAAATCAAGACAACTCGACAAACTTGGCTTTGTACTGCGATACGGTCATGTTGTTTTGCTCCAACTTGATAAATTCCACCTCCTTCATGTGACGAATGCTTTCAGAAAAGTACTTGTCATTGAACAGCTCTTGGAACTTCTCCCAAGATATCTTGAGTGCGTCAGGCTGGGTACGTTTTATAGATTCCCACTAGTGATTTGCCTATTCACACAACATAAAGGTGGCAAAAGGAACATTTTGCTCCTCGGAGCATTCGAAGACATTAAATATCTTGGTGATCTGCTTTAACCACGTCTCCGCCTTAAGTGGTTCTGGCTTTCCCAAAAACTCTGGTGGTCCGAGCTCCTTGAATTGCTTAGCGGTGACCAACCGTGGGTTGCCATTGTTTCCTTCTGCATTATGCAAAGGAGCCGCCTTCGCCTGAAGTTGCATGAGTTCTAAAAAGCTTTTAAACGTACCGTCGTTCGTCAATTGATCAGTGTTGTTGTTTACAAGAGGATTATCGCCATCCTGTTGCACATTGTCCTGATTATTGATCTGTGGAGAATCAACGGTCGCCTATGCTCCATTGCTATTCTCAACATTCTCGGATGTCATTTTTAGATACTGCCACAAAACAAAGGTTAATTGACATGTAACATATTATCCCTATACTCTGACCGACCAGTTAAATACCAAATAAATTTAGGTAGGTCATACTAACGAAGGAATTCCCCGTTTGTCCCCTTCTAGTTCTATTCTCACATCTTAGCCAGGGATCATATCCCTAAGCTTTGATACCAACTGTGACGCCCCCAAAATTAGGTATACATCACCCATCTTGAGTCGCCGATACATGGTACGTAATTCAAATACAACTTAATAATACAACCGTCAGGTACAATACGACAAAACATAAATCGTGAGTTTGAATACAAATATTGTCTACTAGAGAGTATACAAACTCAAAAGGAGTCCTCATTACAATTATTATCACACTATTTCATAGAATAGTGAGGACTACTAATGCACCATCTAGGACCATCACTCTGTTCCCGACTAGTCCCATTTCGTTCTTATTTCCTCAAGAGAACAAAGAAAAAGAAAGGGTGAGCTCAACTAGCCCAAGAAGAAATATTATGACTAAGATAATGCGTAATAATTTATCGTTAGCCTTCAACAATGTTAAAACCGATAAAATATAATAACTATCAAGTTTAACTGCGCAATGAACAAGCAATCCATTAGAAGAGTCAAGTAGGGAATAAAATCTACTATCTTCTATGATTTAAAAGGTTTTTCATCACTTTTATCGCTGGGACTCAGCTTAATAAATAATCCACATCATCGAATCACCCCTGCACTACGGCCAAGGATATTGTTTAGTATTGCGACCACGAATTATCCATGCACTACAGCTAAAGATAATCATGTTTTCATCAACGGTCCTGATCATGCCATAAACAATTCATCTTTGCACTACGGCCAAAGAGAATCCATAGCCATAATTATACCAAAAACTATCCATCAATGCACTACGGGCCAATGAGGACTTTTTCCACATCATTTGTAACATTACGGTTATGATTATACTGAATAATCCCTGGTCATAATCATACCAAGTCCATCTATGCACTACCGGCCACAGATGACTTTCAACATAATATAAACATGAGGATGATGACAATGATATAAGAATTCAATAAAACAAGTTCAAGAATTAATTTATCTAGGAACTGATAACGTCCACATTGTCAACAAGATACTGCTTTGTAGAGTAAAATTTAAGAATGCTCAGAAGAATATTTTCATAAAAAGATACTGGATGAAGCGCAAATATCAAAGATATTCCACTAATTTCATGGAGTATAGAAGTCAAAGTTTTAACCAACTGAGTATAATAAAGAATGGAATAACAAAAGAAATAACCATGCATGCGATAGATCAATGCATGCAAAGTTATTCCAATGTAATAATAAATAATCTACACAGTCCCAGTAAAAACGCATACATACTGATATATATCCAATGTAATAATAAAGAATGGAACCAGGTCCGACGTAAAACACACAGACAGGATATTCCGATAAAATAATAAATAATGGAACCAGGTCCGGTGTAAACTCACAGACAGGATATTCTGACAGAATAATAAATAATGGAGTAACAAAAGAATTTCACCAAGTATAGGGTAGCCCGCGTATACAGGTTATTCCAACAGAATAATAAATAATGTAATAACAGAAGTTCTCTTCATGAATACAAAAGAAATAATACCCCTTACCGTAAAAGAAACTAAATATAAGAGTAGGGAAGTAGCAGAATACTTTTCTATAGTTTCTCTATAATTTCTCTCTCTAGAGTTTCAGTGAATTCGTAAAAAATAATGAAGGAATGAGCTTCTATTTATAGGAAAATGGACTGAATAGTAACTAATTCATGAACGGTCCAGATTGATTTACTTTTAAACGGATGGTCCATATTGGTTTACTATTAAAACTTAAAGCAACGGTCCATACTGATTTACTATTAAAACTTTAAATCAACGATCCATATTGATTCACTATTATAACTTTCCACCAACGGTCCATATTGATTTACTATTATAACTTCAACCAACGGTCTGAAAAATTAGCACATCTCCTCATGGGATAATATTGTACCCAAAAATGATTTGGACCGAAAAGAAATATATTTTATGGGTGATCAATAGTACCCCGTGAATAGTAACTCGTGAATAGTAACTCGTGAATAGTAACTCATGAATAGTACTCCGACACGAAAAGTGTCCCGAATACCCGATTGAACAATACTGAGTGACTTCTCACATAAACATCAATAATCAATACCGTACTACTACTAACCACGCCAGACATCGTTCTTTTTTTAACACCGGGTGTTTCAACAGTTAACGGTAAAACTTCCGCCGTTATTTTCATAAAGTATTTTTGTCGTTTTCTCATTCCGACAATAATTCCGTTGTGGGGTCCACCAATGATTGTATCGTCGTACGGATATTCCCCGATAAAAAGAATATTCCCCGACGAATCGAATATTATATAACCACTTACTTACTTTAAAAAATTTGTAAATATTACCCACAACTATAACATTACATCAAATCAACACCGTAATATAAAAAAAATTATTTCGAGAAAATTAAATCTTTATTCATAAAATCTGGGGTCTCACAACCGTCCTCACATTTCATGAGACCCAAGGACATGTGGAAGAAGGAAAATCAGTTTAACAGAAGAATGACTAAAGAACCACAAAAGTCCAAATGGAGAATGAACCCTCACACACACACAGACATGTATCACACCAAATGTTTTGTGAGTAATAGGGTAGGTCACAAGGCTACAAGATGCTATTATAATTCCATGAATGTGAGACTCAAGATCAGACAAATTTGGGTCCCCAAGGGTACTAACAAAATAGGACCCATGCAAATATGGGTACCAAAAATGAAGGTTCAATGTTATGACAGGAAAAGAGCTCAATGATCACAACCTGGTATCTGGACAGTGGATGCTCAAGACGCATGACTGGGAACAAAGCTCTTCTATCTAACTACATAAAGAAGGAGGTCCCCTCAGTCATCTTTGGAGACAACGGCTCAGACAAGACAAGAGGATATGGCTCTGCTGGTAATGGTGCAGTATCTTTCAACAAGGTAGCATATGTGGAAGGTCTCCAACACAACCTTCTAAGCATCAGCCAACTCTGCGACAAGGGTCATCAAGTAACATTCCTCAACAACCAGTGTCAAGTCAGAGATTTGAAGACATCTGCTGTAAAGCAAACCGGGACAAGAGAAGGAAATGTCTACACAGTGAATCTTGGTCAACTAAGCTCAGACGAGACAATATGCTTTCTAGCAAAAGCATATGAAGAAATGAGTTGGCTATGGCATAGACGGTTGTCCCACTTAAACATCAAAAGCATGTCCAAACAGGCATCAAAAGATCTAGTTGCAGACCTACCTAAGTTCAACTTCGTAAAAGAAAGGCCATGCAATGCCTGTCAGCTTGGAAAGTAAACCAGAAGCTCATTCAAGAGCAAAACTGCCAACTCTATCGACAAGCCCCTGCAGTTGCTCCACATGGATCTATTTGGGCCAATTCCAACAACAAGTCTTGGAGGAAAAAGATACTCTCTAGTTATAGTCGATGACTTCACCAGATTCACATGGGTATTCTTCCTAACCTCAAAGGATGAAACGAGTTCCCAATTGGTCAAGATGTTCGGACTGGTGATGAACGAAAAAGGAGAGAAAATCAAGGCTATAAAGAGTGATTATGGAAGAGAATTCGACTTCTCAGAAATGGACCAGTTCTGCTCAGACAATGGCATCAGTCATAACTTCTTAGCTCCACGAACTCCTCAACAAAATGGAGTAGCTAAAAGAAAGAACAGAACCTTGATAGAGGCCGGAAGAACTCTATTAGCAGCAGCTCATCTACCTAAATACTTCTGGGTAGAAGCCGTCAACACTTCATGTTACACACAGAATAGATCACTGATACACTCTACGATCAAGAAGACACCCTACGAACTGTGGAAAGGAAGAAAGCCAAATGTCAGCTACTTTCATGTATTCGGCTGTGCATACTACATTCTCAACAATGGGAAGCAGTACTTGATAAAGTTTCAACCCAAGTCAGACAAATGAATCTTTTTTGGATATGCCACAGACAGTAAGGCCTACCGAGTGTTCAACAAGAAGACACTGAGTGTTGAAGTCTCAATTCACATCATCTTTGATGAAACAGACTTAGACAAAACAGTCCTTCAAGACACTACGACCAATAGTGCAGACACTATGAATGAAGTCGTCGAGCTCAACACTACGATCGTAGTGCCAGATAGTGAAATCGTTGAGCAAGAAAATGAAATCGTAGAGAGGTCTATGCAAGACAACGAACCTCCACACCAAGATAAAGAAATAGATCTTGAAGATTTAAGACAAGAAGGTATCAGGACAGATGTTCCAACCGAAAATAGTTGGGCAAGAGATCACACTTAAGATTTAATCATTGGAGATCCGAGTGCAAGAGTCAAAACAAGAGCTGCCACGCAAAATGAATGTTTTTATCTAAGCTTTCTGTCACAAATGGAACCAAAGAAGATAGAGGATTCTATGGAAGACTCCAGCTGGATAGAAGCCATACAGGAAGAACTCAACCAATTTGAAAGAAGCAAAGTATAGAGATTGGTACCAAGACTAAAGAGTCATCCTGTCATTGGAACCAAATGGGTCTTCAAAAATAAGATGGATGAAGATGAGTAATAACCAGGAACAAGGCAAGATTAGTGGCCAAGGGCTACTCTCAGGAAGAAGGCATTGACTACGATGAGACATTTATACCTGTTGCCAGACTAGAAGCCATCAGAATCTTTCTTACCTTTGATGTACACATGAAGTTCAAGGTCTTCCAGATAGATGTCAAAATTGCATTCCTGAATGGAGAACTTCAAGAAGAAGTCTATGTAGAGCAACCTCCAGGTTTCATCAATCCGTCCCTTTCCAATTATGTTTATAGATTAGACAAAGCCTTATATGGTCTTAAACAAGCACCTAGAGCATGGTATGAAACACTAACTAACTTCCTGACTGAAAATGGGTTCACTAGAGGTAGAGTAGATACCACATTATTTCTTAGAAAAGCATAAAGACAAAGTCTTATTGGTTCAAATATATGTTGATGATATTATTTTTGGTTCTACTGACGAAAATTTATGCAAGAGATTCTCCAAGCTAATGCAGAGCAAGTTTGAAATGAGCATGATGGGTGAGCTGAATTTCTTCCTTGGACTGCCTGATGAAGGAATCTTCATAAACCAAGTCAAGTACATCAAAGATTTACTTAAGAAGTATGGCATGAAATCAGCCTCTCCCATGAAAACCCCAATTGCTCCAACAACCAAACTTGACAAAGATGAAAAAGGTAAAAGTATTGATATAACTCAATACAGAGGTATGATAGGCTCTCTTTTATATCTAACTGCCATGAGACCAGGCATAATGTTTGCAACATGCATATGTGCGAGATTTTAGGCTAACCCTAAAGAATCACATTTATCTGCTGTAAAGAAGATTTTTAGGTATCTCAAGGGTATACCTTACTTGGGGCTTCGGTACCCCAAGGAATACGCATTTGAACTAACAGGATACACAGATGTTGATTTTGCAGGCTGCAAAATAGATAGAAAGAGTACCAGTGGCACCTATCAATTGCTAGGAAACAAACTTGTGTCCTGGTTTAGCAAAAAGCAAAACTCAGTATCTATGTCAACTGCGAAGGTTTAAATACATTGCTTTGTTGGCAAATGGCAATGTTTCGAGATCCTATGGATGAAAAATCAACTAGCTGATTATGGGTTTGATTTCAAGTCCATTCCCATTCACTGTGATAACACAAGTGCCATAACAATAAAACATAATCCTGTTATGCATTCTAGGACTAATCATATAGAAATAAGGTATCAGTTCATTAGGGATCATGTGCAGAATGGAACTATATCTTTACAATATATCCCTACTGAAGGTTTCTCCCAATGGAGTTTCAACAGATAAGTCAAAGTCTAATTTCTCCAGAGTTAAATTTAAACGTTGAGCACAAGTAGGAGAAATAAAAGAATAGGTAGAACCGTATCGAATAAGGTATAGACTTCGTAAGCGTTTATGATTAACTTACCCGTGATAACTTCGTTCTGGTTCCTCGACAAACGCTCTCACTTAAACTACCGACTTTGACTTATCTGGGACATCCTTTGGCGTCACCATCCCTGTTGGACTTAACTTTGCTATAGAGTACATTCCACCCTTAATTGCTTCATCACATTCCTGAGCCATGATTCGAATCATTACTCTCCGATCCATATCGAATTGGGCTTGACCGATCTGCACAGGGTTATTCCGAACTCGATGTTGGATTCTCCCAATTGCTATCCAAAAAGAGAAATCCATTTCGTCTATTTTGGCCTTATTGGATTGCACGTCTTTTTCTACAATATCAACGCGTCGTGCGGCTTTTACCCATGCATCATCTATTCTCATTCGTTCAGTTGCTTCTTCTTTCATCAGAACTTTGATCATAGAATTCTCAGATTCCAGCTCCAATATCTTATACTCTGCCAAAGAGTGCTTCTGTTCAAGCATCGCACATCGGGTAACATAATTTTGAATTGTTGCATCCCTTTGCTCCACGACTGCCTGTCGTTCTTCAGCCTGTTCTTCTAACTCATGAATACGATTTTGCAATTCTACATTTTGATTATAAAGTTCTTGTAATAATTCCTCAGGTTCTTCTTCTTCCTCACTCTCAGCTGCTACCTCTGCGACTAACTCGGGTGTACCTATTAGTTCTTTATTCACCACGTAGATATCTATAATTTCTTCTTCGCCTGACATCACATTAACCTGGTTGGTGATTAAAGGTGCCTCACCGGTCTCATTCACTCCATTGTTAACATTTTCAGCTATCATTCTCAAATACTGCCACAAAACAAGGGTTAATTGACATATCACATATTATCCCTATACTCTGACCAAACAAATAAATATCAAATAACTTTAGGTAGGTCATACTAGCGAAGGATGTTGGGAGAATGCATATGTTGATTTGATGTTTAAATATTAATGCTCATGACTATTTGTAAAAGTCCTTCAAGGAATATATGTACAAGGACTTAGTGATATATCAAATTTGTTAGTTTGATCTAAGCTCTTAATGTGTATCATTCTGTAAATGAATTTATAGATAGAAAGATCAAAGATGTTAGGTTGATCTTGAGTTGTAATAGATAGGCTTCAAAGAATTCGTAGTGCATCAATCTAATTAAGATTGCAGAAGTCAAGGCAAAAACGTGGATCTTCAAGAATCGTAGTGTGTCTTCCTTGAAGGGCCTCTTCAAAAATCGTAGAGTGGTCCCAATGTTTGCCGAGCCAACTCAGAGATCATAGTGTGCTCTCAGAAACGTAGAGTTTACAACTCAAGCAAGAAAAGATCGTAGTGTGCAAGTATCTAAGAGAAATCGTAGTGCTCTTGGCTGTTAGCATCAGACCAAGCACCAAGGCGACAAGTTACCACGATCTGAATCATACAGTACCACGATCTGAATCGTACAGTACCACGATTTGAATCGTAGAGTATCATCTGTCTTGTGTCAGAAGCATCAAACCTCACTCTTTATGTGGAGATAAACTCCAACATATGAGGAATGGATTCTAAACGTTGTAGTACTCACCAGTCCCAAAGACATAAGAGATATCCTTAGTATGCAACAAAGAAGCGTATTGAAGAATCTAAGGAAGGTACCATTGGTAAGGGGGAAAACACCTTTTCAGGTGTTAGGTGAGAAAGCAGTCTGTTGTGTCAGTGGGCCAGAATGCAATTTAGAAGATGTGCAGAAAAGTCTCCATCAAAGAACAGAAAGGTCAAATGCATTTAATGCTTCAATGGATGGATCCAACGAATAGTTTTCAAGACCATATATATGCAAATCAAGCAGATAAGAGAAGTAAGCAAGCATTGAACAAAAACGTACAAGAACTCTCAACGCTCAACTCTACGATCTGAGAAAAAGCTCAGCTACTCAGTTCTTTCGAATAAGTGCTTAAACAGCAACTGAGTAGCAACCATCAAGAACTCAACATCTACCAATCAACTGAAGAAAAAGTTCCAAGTCAGAAGGACTTGAAGAGTTCTAAGTGAACTGTAAGAGAGCCAAGTCTGCTGGACTTGAAGAGTTCAAGAGTGAACTAAGAAGTTCCTGGGCTCACCGGTCTAGAAGGAATCTAAGTGATTCGAGAAGTGTAAAAGACATCCTTAGTGGATTTCTACTCGAGAAGTAGAAGAGTGGACTAGAGCTTTAAGTGCTCAACCACTTAAAACGCAGCGGTGTCTCTTACATACTTACTATAACGCTATATCTCTGTTATAACCGCTATATATATCTCGCTCACTCTCATAAACTCACTATCTTAAGAGAGATTAAAACTAATTTTAGTTCCGCTAAAGTTTTAATCATTATCCAACTAACAAGTTAAAACGAAAAGATTTTTAAATATCTATTCAACCCCCCCCCCCCCTTCTTGATAACTATTGTGCCTCCTGAACTAACAAAGGAATTTCCCGCCTCTCCTCCTAGTTCTAGTCTCACATCTCGGCCAGGATCATATCCCTAAGCTTTGATACCAACTGTGACCCCCCCAAAATAGGTATACATCACCCATATTGAGTCGCCAAATACATGGTACAAAATTCAATTACAACTTAATAATACAACTGTCGTGTAAAATACGACAAAACATAAACTGAGAGTTTTAATACGAATATTGTCTTCTAGACAGTATTCAACTCAAATTGAGTCCTCAATACATTTATTATCACACTATTTCATAGAATAGTGAAGAATACTAATGCTATCATCTAGACCGTCACACCATTCCCCGACTAGTCCCAGCTACGTTCTCATTTCCTGAAGAGAACAATGAAAACAAAAGGGTGAGCTCAACTAGCCCAATAAAAAATATTATGACAAAGATAATGCAGAATAATTTATCGTTGGCCTTCAACAGTGTTAAACTGATAAAATATAACACACATCAAGTTTAATTGCAGCGGAACAAACAATCCATTAGAAGAGTCAAGAAGAGCATAAAATCTACCATCTTCTATGATTTAAAAGGTTTTTCATCACTTTTATCGCTGAGACTCAGTTTAATAAATAATCCACATCATCGAATCACCCCTGCACTACGGCCAAGGATATTCTTTAGTATCACGACCACAAATTATCCATGCACTACGGGCCAAGGATATTCGTGTATTCATCAATGGTCATGATCATTCCAACAACTGTCCATCAATGCACTACGGGCCAATGAGGAATTTTACCACATCATTTGTAACATTACGGTCATGATTATACCGAATAATCCCTGGTCATAATCATACCAAGTCCATATATGCACTACAGGCCACGAATGACTTTCAACATAATATAAACATGAGGATGATGACAATGATATAAGAATTCAATAAAACAAGTTCAAGGATAAATTTTTAAAGATTTATAATTTAATTTATCCAGAATTCAATATTTTCCAAATTATCAACACGATACTGCTTTGTTGAGTAAAATTCAAGAATGATAATGTATCAAAAATGATTTGGACCGAAAAGAAATCAATTTTTGTTATGAATAGTACTCCGGGTGAATAATACCCGAGTGAATAATGCCCCATGAATAGTACTTCGGGAATAGTATTTTGTGAATAATATTCATGAATAGTACTTTGTGAATAGTATCATATAAATGGATAGTACTCATGGACAGTACTCCGACATGAAAAACTTAAAATTTAACAAGAATGTTCAGAAAATATCCTTGTGAAGCGATATTAGATGAAGCGCAAATTTCAAGGATATTCTACTAATTTCACGGAATATAGAAGCAATACTTTAACCGAATGATGGTATAATCAGGAATACGAGACGAAATAATATTACTTACATACTACAGAGTATGAAATAAAATATTATTCGTATGAATACTGAACAAAATAATATCCCTTACCTTAGAAAAAGACTGGATACTAGAATAGTGAAGTAGCAGACTTCTCTTCTACTTTCTCTCTAAAGCTTCTCTCTCTATAAATGCTCTTGTGAGTCTTAGTGAATTGGTGAGAATGAAAGAAGAATGAGCTTCTATTTATAGAAAAATAGAGTTTCAATAATTGCACGTTTTGGGGCTCGAAATATTATAGTATAATACCTTCATCTTTTTCTTCATTTTTAATTTAGTCCTGCAAGTATTATCAAACTTGCACCACCTCCCCTAATAGTACATATTGTGAATCAATAGTAAAATCATGTGAACTCAATAGTACAATCATGTAAAAAAAAATAATTACAGTATAATACCTTCATCTATACCTCCATTTTTAATTTAGTTATACAAGTATTATCAATCTTGCACCACCTCCCCTAATAGTACATGAATGTGAATCAATAGTACACACATGTGAACACATAGTTATAAGCATGTGAATTAATAGCAATTAATTGCTTATTTATCTGATTAATTACCTGATTGGTTAATATAACCTCAATACATCCATTATTATCGAAATAGATGTCGATTTCTACTAACACTAATAATCCCAACATAATGGAGCTATCAATTTCATCTTTAATGAACACGAACTTATTCATTATTAATATTATAACTCACAATATTTAACAACCAGGTCGTTCCCAGGAAAGAGGGGGCTTTCTGATAAGGATTTCTCCTTATTGGCGCCCAATTAGGTGACCAAACCTCTCCTTGACAGAACTTCTAAACATTGTCAATATTGCAAATAATAATATGAATAACTTTGTCATCTCAATTATTGATTTAATAATATAAAATATTATGCAGATGATACTGTGACAATAATTGAATCAATAATATGAAAGATATATGCAGCAATTCCTGTAGCAATAATTGTGTATAACTGAGTGACTTCTCACTTAAGCATCAATAATCAATACAGTGTGCTACTATGCAACCACGCGTATTACTGTACTTTTACCACCGAGTAGTTCAACAGTTTAACGGTAAAACTTTCGCCGTTATTTTTATAAAAAGATAATTCTGTCATTTTCTAACTACGATAATACTTTCGTTGTGGGGTCCACAAATGATTGTGTCGTCGTATGAACATTCCCTGTTAAAACGAATATTCCCCGACCAATCGAATATTATATAACCACTTGCTTACTTTGCATAATTTGTAAATAATACCCACAACTATAACATTATATCAAATCCACACCATAATATTCAAAAATATATTTCGAGAAAAATTAATCTTTATTCATAAAAATTGGGGTCTTACACACCACATGCACAACAATATAAACATCCATCAATATACCGACATATACACCAAAATAGTATAAATTATATAAACATTAAAAAACCAATATGAACTGAAGAAATATAAACAAATCTTATCTTTAAGTAACATACAGTCATCCAAAGAATGAATATAAAAGTACAAGGCTCATAAAGTACTAGAAAACAAGACTAGGTCGGTCGTCATGCATCATTGTCCAAATTAGTTTCTCGTTGATCACCAGCCTGTAATTAACAAAATAATAAAACAAGTTACATATATATATTATATATGTTGATACTGGTATTACAATAATATATAACAAATTAAACACAACAATATATGATTGATTACCTCATCGCTATCTTCATGTTGTGATGCTGCTGCTACCCCCACTGCATCAACTAACTCATCAGGACAGAGCCGCCAGATGCCCGCCCAATATACGAAGAAGATCGTGATCTCGACATATAGCTCTCACACAGTCAGCAGGAGTATGAATAACTTGATGACTCAATGATTGTGAAGACTGGGTAGTAGAGCTGCCTGAGTGTAACACCCCAGTCCCATATCGAAAGATAGGGGAAAAATTTGTCTGCATATAAGGAAATAAGTTACTACCAATAGTACCTTCAAGTCATGACCTTTTGGGAGCCTGTGGTGGGCTAAGATGACCTAAGAAGATACTATTGGGCCAGTAGTTTGAGGCCTTATTTTGATGGATTTGATTCAATTCGGACTTGGGATTTGACCCGAGATTTGATTTGGACTCGGGATTTGACCAGGGTTGTTTCATATGGTATCAGAGCCGACTCTCGAAAGCTTGGGTCGGGTCATCCAATCGAGTTGTCAAAGGTGGGGACACGAAGGCTGGTGGTATTATCCCACAATGGAGAGATAGAGGTTCGGAGGTGGGGACACGAAGCTAGCCGGTATTATCCCACAATGGCTAGAGAGGCAAAGATCTTTGGGCCCGTGTGTGTGATCGGTTCTGACGGGACGTCAAAAATTTAAGTGGGGGAGTTTGTAACACCCCAGTCCCACATCGAAAGATAGGGGAAAATTTATCTGCATATAAGGAAATAAGTTACTACCAATAGTACCTTCAAGTCATGACCTTTTGGGAGCCTGTGGTGGGCTAAGATGACCTAAGAAGATACTATTGGGCCAGTAGTTTGAGGCCTTATTTTGATGGATTTAATTCAATTCGGACTTGGGATTTGACCCAGGTTGTTTCACTGAGCCACTGAAGGTTGGGCGTCATCGTTATCCTTGACCTTTGACGTAGTTCTTTTTCACAACAGACGCCCTGTGATAACCCGGGATTTCGAATATTCAAAATTTATATTGATTATCAATTTGGTGATAAGTATCTGTGATACGAGTCTCAGGAAGGTCAATTTGTGTATTGACTAATAAAATTAGAGTAGAGTTGTGCTTAACAAGATTAGAAAACCTAAGTTCGGATAAGGATTCGATAGAAAATATAATTAAAATAATTATATTGATGAGAATGTGTTTGTACTGTATAGAAATTTTGATCAATGATTGATCGGATAAGGTTTAAAATTAATAAACCCTAATAAGGGATTAGAAACCCTAATCTCAGATTTAGAAAACCAATTATGCAGGTTAAAAAAAAACCCTAATTATGCAGAAAACCCTAATTTTATATTCGGGAATCTTAAACCCTAAATTAGGAAACCCTAATCCTAATTGGCAAGACTAAGGTGTTTATTTAACTTAAATATGATTAGAAAACCCTAATTATATTTTTGATATTTTAATTTCTATTTTATAAACCTTAATTATAATTTAGAAATTTTATTTTTCTAATTAAAACCTTAATTAGAAATTTTTGGAAACTAATTATTTAAAACCTAAGGGTTAGAACCATAGGGTTAAACCCTAAGGGTATGGACATTATCAAGATTGCCCTTAAAATTATTTTGTAAATGACCAAAATGCCCTTTTTATATTCTTTAATTAGCTAACTTGTATTATTGCTAGAAACTTTAGTGGTTTACCAATTAAGTTGAATTTGGTGACACAAAATATCAACAACTCAGCCGAAAATTGTAGATCCAAGCAACATATAAGCAATATATAAGAGATTTAGAGAGAGAAAGTAAATACATTTGGCTTATTTTCTCTTTTGCTCTCACCAACTCTCTCTCTCTCTCTCACTAAAAGCTTCGAATTCCTTAAGTATATCAGTCCTAGAATAAGCCCTAGATCAACCAATATCAGATAAAGAGATCTAAGATCAAAGATCTAGCAAGAAGGTATAAACCCTAAAATCTACTTTGATCTTGTATGCTAAGAAATTTTATGTGTTTAAGTGTTTAGAATCTTGCTAATGGATGTTTTATGAAGATCTATGATGATCTATCATGAATCTATAGCATCAAAGTGCCTTAAAATAAAGTTTTTCAAAATTTGTTCTTGAGCTCTAATGTGACGCCCCCAAAATTAGGTATACGTCACCCATCTTGGGTCGCCACTTACATGGTAAAGAATTCAAATACAACTTACTAATACAACTGTCGTGTACAATACGACAAAACATAAACTGTGAGTTTGAATACAAATATTATCTACTAGAGATTATACAAACTCAAAAGGAGTCCTCATTACAATTATTATCACACTATTTCACAGAATAGTGAGGACTACTAATGCTATCCTCTGGACCATCACTCCGCTCCCCGACTCTCCCAAACCTATATTCTCATTTCTTAAAGAGAACAAAGAAAAAGAAAGGGTGAGCTCAACTAGCCCAAAGAAGAAACATTATGACTAAGATAATGCGAATAAATTATCATTAGTCTCCAACAATGTTAAACCGATAAAATATAATAGACATCAAGTTTAATGCAGCAATGAACAAGCAATCCATTAAAAGAGTCAAGTAGAGAATAGAATCTACTATCTTTTATGATTTAAAAAGTTTTCATCACTTTTATCGCTGAGACTCGGCTCAATAAATAATCCACATCATTAAATCATCCCTGCACTACGGGCCAAGGATATTCTTTAGTATCACGACCACGAATTATCCATGCACTACGGGCCAAAGATAATCGTGTTTTCATCAACTGGTCCCGATCATGCCATAAAATAATAATTCATCTTTGCTCCTTGGTAGAAGAGAATCCATAGCCATAATCATACCAAAAACTGTCCCATCAATGCACTACGGCCAATGAGGACTTTTAATTTTCACATCATTTATAACATTACTACCATGATTATACCGAATAATCCTCAGTCATAATCATACCAAGTCCATCTATGCACTTCAGCCCACGTATGACTTTCAACATAACATAAACATGAGGATGATGACAATGATATAAGAATTCAATTAAACAAGTTCAAGAATTCATTTGTCAAGGAACCAATAACGTCAAATTATCAACATGATACTTCTTTGTAGAATAAAATTCAAGAATGCTCGTAAGAATATTTTCATGAAAATCTTTGGATGAAACGCAAATATCAAGGATATTCCACTAATTTCATGGAGTATAGAAGTCAAAATTTTAATCAATCAATATAATAATGAATGGAATAACAAAAGATATCACCATGCATGCGGTAATTCGCATAGACGGTTATTCCAACAGAATAATAATAACAGAACCAAGTCAGGTGAAATTCACACCGACAGGATGTTCCAAAGGAATAATAAATGCGAAATAATAAATGATGGAACCAGGTCCGGCATATAGCACAGACAGGATATTCCGACAGAATAATAAAGACCAAATAATAAAAATGGAACCCGTGTCCCAAAGCGTAAAACACACGGATATTCCGATGTAATAATAAAGATGAATAATAAAAGAATGTCACCAAGTATAGGGTAGCCCACAGATATCTGAGTTATTCAACGAAACAATAAAGAAATGGAATAACGTAAGTTCTCTTCTTGAATACAAAAGAATAATATCCCTTACCTTTGAAAGAAGAGTATTTAATTTGGTAGAGCGAGGATATACTCGAATAAAACTTATACTACGCTCAAAGTTTTCTTAAACTCTAAAAAGAAATACACTCAAGATTATAGAAGAAGAATTCTCTCTATAGTTTCTCTTTCTAGAGTTTCAAATGAATTAAGTAAGAAATAATGAATGAATGAGCTTATTTATAGAAGAATGGACCGTGATAGTAACTAATTCATGAACGGTCCAGATTGATTTACTTTAATCGGATGGTCCAGATTTAAAGAAAATCTTTTAAATAAAATATAATATATTCTATTTATAATCTAATAAAACGAATAACTTTATAAAAGTATTCATTTTTTATAAAAAAGATTTTACTATACAAAAAATACTATGCGAGCACTATCTGAAACACTATGCATAATAAAATATAATATATTCTATGTATAGAATAACTTTATAAAAAGTATTCATTTTTATATAAAAAGATTTTACTATGCAAAACACTATGCATAATAGAATATAATATATTCTATTTATAGAATAACTTTATAAAAGTATTACATTTTTATATAAAAGATTTTTACTATGCAAAACACTATGCATAATAGAATATAATATATTCTATTTATAGAATAACTTTATAAAAGTATTCTGTTTTATATAAAAAGATTTTACTATTAAAACTTTAAACCAACGACCCATATTGATTTACTATTATAATTTCAACCAACGGTCTGAAAAATTAGCACATCTCCTTATGGAATAATATTGTACCAAAAAATGATTTGGACCGAAAAGAAATATATTTTTTTGGGTGAATAGTACCCCGTGAATAGTACTTTCGGAAATAGTACCATATGAATAGTACCCCGACACAAAAAGTGTCCCAAATACCCGAGTGAACAATACTACAGTGAATAGTAATCGGGTGAATAGTAACCCGTGAATAGCAACTCGTGAATAGTATTCCGACACGAAAAATATCCTAAATACCCGAGTGAATAATATTCGGGTGAATAGTAACCCGTGAATAGTAACTCGTGAATTGTACCCCAACACAAAAAGTACCCCAAATACTCGAGCGAACAATACTAGAGTGAATAGTAACCGGGTATTTTATGACAACTTGTCTACTTTGAAAATAAATTTCACATATCACCCTTAACTTTAAACTTTTATCAATTTAAATATTTACCAAAATAGAAAAATTGAATACTTTTATTTCATAAAATTCGGGGTCTCACAATCTCCCCTCCTTATGAAATTTCGCCCTCGAAATTTACGTACGTACCTGATATTCGAAGAGATGAGAATACCTTACTTTCTTTTCGGATTGTACCTTCCCGGTTATTTCCTCTCTATCATGATTTTCCATTTCTCATCTCCTATATTTCAAATATCATTCTAGAATATAGTTTCAAAATAAGGGTTAATTGACATACCACATAATACCCCTATATTCTGACCGACCCATTAAATAACAAATAAACTTAGGTAGGTCATACTAGCGAAGGAATTCCCCGTCTCTCCCCTCCTAGTTCTTGTCTCACACCTCAGCAAGGGATCATATCCCTAAGCTTTGATACCAACTGTGACGCCCCCAAAATTAGGTATACGTCACCCATCTTGGGTCGCCACTTACATGGTACAGAATTCAAATACAACTTACTAATACAACTGTCGTGTACAATACGACAAAAACATAAAACTGAGTTTGAATACAAATATTATCTACTAGAGATTATACAAACTCAAAAGGAGTCCTCATTACAATTATTATCACACTATTTCACAGAATAGTGAGGACTACTAATGCTATCCTCTGGACCATCACTCCGTTCCTCGACTCGTCCCAGCTATATTCTCATTTCTTGAAGAGAACAGTGAAAGAAAGGGTGAGCTCAACTAGCCCAGTAAGAAACATTATGACTAAGATAATGCAGAATAAATTATCATTAGTCTCCAACAATGTTAAACTGATAAAATATAATAGACATCAAGTTTAACTGCAGCGGAACAAGCAATCCATTAAAAGAGTCAAGTAGAGAATAGAATCTACTATCTTTTATGATTTAAAAAGTTTTTCATCACTTTTATCGCTGAGACTCGGCTCAATAAATAATCCACATCATTAAATCATCCCTGCACTACAGGCCAAGGATATTCTTTAGTATCACGACCACGAATTATCCATGCACTACGGGCCAAAGATAATCGTGTTTTTCATCAACTGTCTGATCATGCCATAAAATAATTCATCTTTGCTCCTCGGGCAAGAAGAGAATCCATAGCCATAATCATACCAAAAATCGTCCATCAATGCACTACGGGCCAATGAGGACTTTTAATTTCACATCATTTGTAACATTACGGTCATGATTATACTTAGAATAATCCTCGTCATAATCATACCAAGTCCATCTATGCACTACAGGCCACAGATGACTTTCAACATAACATAAACATGAGGATGATGACAATGATATAAGAATTCAATTAAACAAGTTCAAGAATTAATTTGTCAAGGAACCAATAACGTCCAAATTGTCAACATGATACTTCTTTGTAGAATAAAATTCAAGAATGCTCAGAAGAATATTTCCATGAAAAATACTGGATGAAACGCAAATATCAAGGATATTCCACTAATTTCATGGAGTATAGAAGTCAAAATTTTAATCAACTGAGTATAATACTGAATGGAATAACAAAAGATATCACCATGCATGCGGTAATTCGCATAGACGGTTATTCCAATAGAATAATAATAATGTAACCAAGTCGTGAAATTCAAATTCGCAAGCGATGTTCCAACGGAATAATAAATGCGAAATAATAAATGATGGAACCAGGTCCTACAGTATAGCACGCATGTGATATTAAACGACAGAATAATAAAGACCGAATAATAAAAATGGAACCAGGTCCCATGATAAAACACACACAGGATATTCCGAAGCGTAATAATAAAGACAGAATAATAGAAGAATGTCACCAAGTATAGGGTAGCCCGCGTATACAGGTTATTCCAACAGAACAATAAAGAAATGGAATAACAGAAGTTCTCTTCTTGAATACAAAAGAATAATATCCCTTACCTTTGAAAGAAGAGTATTTCGGCTGGTAAAGCGAGGATATACTCGAATAAAACTTGTACTACGCTCAAAGTTTTCTTAAACTCTAAAGAAATACACTCAAGATTATAGAAGAAGAATTCTCTCTATAGTTTCTCTTTCTAGAGTTTCAGTGAATTCGTAAGAAATAATGAATGAATGAGCTTCTATTTATAGAAGAATGGACTGCATAGTAACTAATTCATGAACGGTCCAGATTGATTTACTTTAATTGGATGGTCCAGATTTAAAGAAAAATCTTTTAAATAAAATATAATATATTCTATTTATAATCTAATAAAACGAATAACTTTATAAAAGTATTACATTTTATATAAAAGATATTACTATGTAAAACACTATCACAGCACTATTATCTGAAATACTATGCATAATAAAATATAATATATTCTATTTATAGAATAACTTTATAAAAGTATTACATTTTTATATAAAAAGATTTTACTATAAAAACACTATGCATAATAGAATATAATATATTCTATTTATAGAATAACTTTATAAAAGTATTACATTTTTATATAAAAAAAGATTTTACTATGCAAAACACTATACGAAATATAATATATTCTATTTATAGAATAACTTTATAAAAGTATTCATTTTATATAAAAAGATTTTACTATTAAAACTTTAAACCAACAACCCATATTGATTTAATATTATAATTTCAACCAACGGTCTGAAAAATTAGCACATCTCCTTATGGAATAATATTGTACCCAAAAATGATTTGACCTAAAAGAAATATATTTTTTAGTTGAATAATACCTAAATGAATAGTACTTTCAGGAATAGTACCATGTGAATAGTACCCCAACACAAAAAGTGTCCCAAATACCCGAGTGAACAATGCTAGAGTGAATAGTAATCGGGGAAATAGTAACCCGTGAATAGTAACTCGTGAATAGTATTCCGACACGAAAAATACCCTAAATACCCGAGTGAATAATATTCGGGTGAATAGTAATTTAGGTGAATAGTAACCCGTGAATAGTAACTCGTGAATCGTACTCCGACACAAAAAGTGCCCCAAATACTTGAGCGAATAATACTAGAGTGAATAGTAACCGGGTATTTTATGACAGCTTGTCTACTTAAATTTTTTTTTCACATATCACCCTTAACTTTAAAACTTTTATCAATTTAACTATTTACCAAAATAGAAAAATTGAATACTTTTATTTCATAAAATTCGAGGTCTCACATCTAAGGTCGTCTGACAAGCTAATGTCAGTGGCCATAGATCTCTGTATGTTCATAGTTTTTGATGTTTTATAGTTGTTATGTGTATCTTGGTATGAGTTCTTTAGTCTGCAAAAGAAAGCAGTACCATTTGATGTCTGGATTAGATGATATAATGTGTAAGACCCCAACTTTTATAAATAAAGATGAATTTTCTATAAATATTATTTTTGAATATTATGGAATAAATTTGATATAATGTTATAGTTGTGGGTAATATTTATAAATTTTGCAAAGTAAGCAAGTTGTTATAAAATATTAGTTTTGGTGGAGAATATTCTTTTTGTCGAGGAATATTCGTGCGACTACTCAATCATTAGTGGACCCCTATTAACGGAAGTATTGTCGTAATTGGAAAACGACAAAATTATCTTTCTATAAAAATAACGGCGGAGGGTGTTACTGTTAAAACTATTGAACTACCCGTAGTAAAAGTAAAGAATATGTCTGGCGTAGTTGTATAGTAGCACACGATATTGATTATTGATGCTTACGTGAGAAGTCACTCATTTTATGCTCAATTATTACTCTGATTATTCTGATCATATCTCTTATATTATTGATTCAATTATTGTCACAAGATCATCATCGTATAATATGTTATAGTATTAAATCAATAATTGAGATGACAAGTTATAAATGATTAATAATTGTTGAAAGATTAAATATGTGTTGATTAAAAATAAAATGATTTGTGGTAATATTTATTCAATCCTTGATGTATATAAAGAGTCATTATGAGACGTTTATGGTAAGTTTGATTATTTTATGGGGGCCCATATGTCATCATCTAAGAGTCTCTTCGTCGATAAGTAATTACCTTCATCGATAGTAATTACCTTTGTGAATAGTAATTACCTTCGTCGATAGTAATTACCTTTACCAGACGTCAAACCACTTGCCGTTTCATATTACAGACGTCGAACCACTTGTCGTTTCACATTGCAGGCGTCGAACCACTTGTCGTTTCACATTACAGGCGTCGAACCACTTGTCGTTTCACATTACAGGCATCGAACCACTTGTCGTTTCACATTACGGGCGTCAAACCACTTTTCTTTTAACATCACCAGTCGTCAAGCCACTTGCCTTTTCACATGGCAGGTGCTAAGCTAGAAATCTTCTATAAATAGAGGCCTAGTGCTTCATTATTTTTCACGAATTCATTCAAGCTATAGAGAGAGAAAGTATAGAGAGAATAAGAGAGAAAGAAAAAGAGTATTTTGTTACTACACTCTGCGTTATTCAATCTCCTACCAAAAGTAAGGGTGTTATTCTTTCTTATTCATGAAGAGAACTGCTTGTTATTCCATTGCTTATTATTACATTGGAATAACTTTGTATACGTGGTTTACCCTATACTTGGTGACATTCTTCTATTATTCTCATTGGAACATCCATGTCTGTGTGTTTTACACCCACTGGTTCCGTCTTTATTATTATTACTCGTTGGAACATCCTGTTTACATGTGTTTTACACCCACCTAGTTCCGCCTCTTTATTATTATTCATTGGAACATCACATGCATGTGTTTTATGCCGGGACTGGTTCCATTCTTTATTATTACTGTTGGAATATCCTGTCTGCATGCGTTTCGCCGGACTGGTTCCGTTATTTATTATTCATTGGAATAACTTTTGCACTTGCGGTCTATCGCATGTGCATGGTGATTTCTTTTGTTATTCCATTCTTTATTATACCCAGTTGGTTAAAACTTTGACTTCTATACTCCATGAAATTAGTGGAATATCCTTGATATTTGCGCTTTATCCAAAGATCCTTTCATGGAAATATTCTTCTCAAAGATTCTTGAATTTTACTCTACAAAGCGATGATCGTATTGTGATTTGGATGTTATTGGTTCCTAGATAAATTAATTCTTGAACTTGTTTTATTGAATTCTTATATCATTGTCATCATCCTCATGTTTATATTATGTTGAAAGTCATCTGTGGCTTGTAGTGCATAGATGGACTTGGTATGATTATGACCAGAGACTATTCGGTGTAATCATGACCGTAATGTTACAAATGATGTGGTAAAAATCCTCAGTGGCCCGTAGTGCATTGATGGACAGTTGTTGGCATGATCATGACCATTAATGAATACACAAATATTCTTGGCCCAGTAGTGCATGAATAATTGTGGTCGTGATACTAAAGAATATCCTTGGTCAGTAGTAGCGTGGGGTGATTCGATGATGTGGAATATTTATTAAAGTCGAGTCTCAAATATAACAATGATGAAAACCTTTTAAATCATAAAAGATAGTAGATTTTATTTTCTACTTGACTCTTTTAATGGATTCTTTGGTTCATTGTAGTTAAACTTGATGTTCATTATATTTTATCGGTTTTAACAACATTGAAGGCTAATGATAATTTATCCCGCATTATCTTAGTCATAATATTTCTTCTTGAGCTAGTTGAGCTCACCCTTTCTTTCATTGTTCTCTTGAAAATGAGAATATAGGCCGGGACGAGTCGGGGAACGGAGTAATGGTCCGAGGGATAGCATTAGTAGTCCTCACTATTACGTGAAATAGTGTGATAATAATTGTAATGAGAACTCCTTTTGAGTTTGTATAATATCTAGTAGACAATATTTGTATTCAAACTCACGATTTATGTCGTATTGTACATACCTATTATATTAGTAAGTTGTATTTAAATTACGTACCATGTATCCGACTACCCAAGATGGGTGATGTATACCTAATTTTGGGGCGTCACATAATGGGTCAAAACTTAGATTAATCGACGCGTTACCGGGCCAATCTGGGTAACCCGAAAGCCTTGATCAACGTCGACAACGCTTTAATGGGCTTAATATCTGTCAGTTTGTTAGTATTATGATGTTGTTGTTGTGACATATTTGTAGATGGTTATGTGTACTGTGTATTGGTGGATTTATATCGTGTAAGTGGTCAACTAGTAGATCGTGACAGTTGGTCAAAGTAGACCACTCGGTCTGTTTTTGACGTTTCTGGAAAACCCAGAAACAGTTAGAACGAGCATTCTGACATAGTTTGACTGTATGAATCATGTTGATTTTGTTGATGATAAACCGATTTGATGCTTTAGGGTTGTTTCTTAACATAAGTACTATAACATTGAACCATTAAATAGCATGAACCATGACTATAACATAGAGATAATCGAGCTTGAAAGTGTCAACTCGAAGTCATGCAGGTTTACGGGTTACCCGAAAACCAGTTACTCTTCCTGACGAAAGTTTGAAAAGCCAGATCTTCTTGTTATGTTTTGATATGACCAAGTTGGTGATTGATAAGTGTAGTATTACGTTTTTACTACAATACCTAAGTCTTAGATGGCCCAAGAACAATTATATCATAGAATTAAGCCCGGTCATACCATGCACCATTAACACTGACTTTGTCAGTGTTCTTGAGCCAAGAACACCAAAGGCAACAGACAAGTGTCGCTAAAGGCAATTAACAACAGTTTATTTAATTTTCTAATTTCTGAATATTTCGAAAATTATTTAAAATTAGAAATAAATTATAAAAATTACCAAAAATGGTTTTAAAAATCATTTTAAATTCTAAAAAATAACTTTTAATTATTTAGGACATTTTTCTTTAATATTTATAATTATTTAAATATTAAAGGTATTTAATTTATTTACTTAGTGTATTAAATAAATTAGAGGAAAATAATTTAATATTATGAAAAATCATTTTAAATAAGAATAATGTATTTAAAAATATTTTGAGTTATAAAATAAATAAAATATTTTTGGAGAATTTTCATTAATAAATTAATATTAATGATATTATATTTATTTAATTATTAAATAAAATAAATAAAATAAAAATGATTTTATTGATTTAAAATCATTTTAAATAAGAATAAAATGTTAGAAAATATTTTGAATTATAAAATATAATTTTTCATATTTTTGGAGAATTATCATTAATAAATTAATATTAATGATATTAGATTTATTTAATTATTATATTAAATAAATGAGTTAAAATAATTTTATTAATTTAAAAATCATTTAAAAATATTTTAAGTGATAATTAATTACTTTTAATATTTGGATGATAATTTCATTAATATTTAAATATTAATGGTAATGATTTAAAATGATTTTAATTATTTTAAAAATCATTTAAGTAGAATATTAATGATTTAAAAATATTTTAAGTTAATAATAATAACTTTAATATTTTGACAAGTATGTTATTAATATTTTTATATTATTAAATATTAATAATGATAAGATTATTTGATAAGTAAATCATTTAAAAATGATATAAGTGTTTGAAAAATTATTATAAATTATAATAATTGTTTATAAATTATTAAAAGCTTCCAAAAAATATTATTAACGATATTTGACTTATCTAAAATAATATTGAAGCTTAGAGACCAAGTTTAATTGACAATCAATGTGTTAATTGTCGGATAGGGTGACCAGAACACCGAGAATGGACCAAAGTCCAACCAGACCGAAATAGTTAGACTTGATAAGTGTTTATATAGGTTATAAACACTGATGTAATTATGTGATAATGTGCCTAGGAGAAGTTTGACTGTAGAATACAGTGTTACGTGTTATAAATAATTGTGCTAATTGTGAGACCGATATTATTGGTTATAGGTCTTTTAAACGCAGATAAGTTTATTGTGTAGCTGTAATCAGCGGAGAAGGCAAGTTTCATAACTCAACCTTGAGTTATATTCATTTAATTATTATAATGCTTAATTATTGCTAATTATACCATGTCCAGGGAATTTATTGTTGATTATTCGTAGTTAGTGCATGATTAATAATTCAAATTGAATTACTGATTCGGAGAATATACATTTGTAGAATAACTGTTCTTGGATATTTATATTCGTAGAAGATAGAATTAACAGTACAGATAATTCATGTTTATTGTCAAATTATGTTGAGAAATGTCTTAGCTAATTATTCTGGCTAGACGCACATTTGTTAGAATTTGATAAATTCGAGAAGAGAATTCAATTGTTATTGATAGATCGATGCCAATTATTTCGGCTAGATCGATAAGTAAATAGAATTTGAAATCACAGTATTTCATTGTTAAATCAAAATCTTGATTCTGAGACTGAGAAGAACAACATTTTATATAAAGGGAACAAAATTTTTAAGTCGTACATTCGACCATTGCGCGCGACCTAAGTATTATGCATAATATAGGGTACAAGGAGTTGGCCGGCTCTAAGTATTTGCAGAGGGGTATGATTTAATCTTTATGGTTATCTGATACTCCTATGTATGTATCAAAGTAAATCTTTGATAGATACCCGAGAAAGTTGAAGTTCTAGATCCAATGGATCACTCAGCATAAATCTGGAAAACATTTCCACTTTGTAATTGCGTAGAATTGATTCTTGATTATTCAATAGAATATCGTAGAAACTTTGAAAGCGTTGTACTCTTTCATTATCAAATTATTGCGTTGCCTAGAATACGAGAAGACTTGTTATTGATTAACAATTTGTTCAGCTATTTCAAAGTTCACCGAACTTTGGTTTCATTCTATCAAAATAGATAGTATGTTCTTATTGATTCGTATACATTTATTGTATGTCTTAACTTACGGGGCAAACTTGTTGCTCACCCTTGCTATAAATAAAATATTTCAGCTAGGAACGAAGAGGCCAGCGGGTCAAAGAAGAACAAAGGCAAAGGCAATATGCTGGAGTAGTTATAAAGAACTTATTATTATGTTGTATTTGTAAACCCTTTTTGTTTATCTAAGGGGTATGTTTATAATTTTAAGGTTAGCAAACCTGGGACTTATGTATTAACAACTTATGTTAATGAGTTATGTATTCTTATTTCTATATGAATGGGTAGCTAGATGTTATTATATTGTGGATCGTGAACACCAAACTTAGGGGTCAGGTAACCCAGATTTGGGGGTGTCACAGGTTGGTATCAAAGCTGTAGTGACCAAGGTGTCACAAGTTGGTAGAAGAACTGTAGGTTATAAACCTTAAGTGGGGTGGGGGAAACCCTAGGATTATAACCATTCGCGAGATAGAGAAAACTCATTTAGAGTTCTAAGTGAGGGATTGCCAAAGTGAATCAATAGTGAGATAAGTGTCCACATAGTGTGAGAAGTTTGTACTGGTGAAGTACTAATCGAGTTATTTAAAATGATTGTCGGATGTCTGGAGAAGATGAAACGAGTGCAAAGATGCTAGCAGCTGTTGCACCAGTCCTAAAAGTCGTGGTGCCAGCGCAAAGCGAATCAGTTGAGAAGGTGGGAGAAGATGAACCCATGGTCAATCTGGGGAGTGATCATGATGATTACCCCGAGATGTATCTGAGTGGGGATGAGGAGGCAGAGTCTGAGCCAGCTAAGATGGAGAAAGGGAATAAGACTAAAGTTGGAGAACAAGATCATGAATCTGTAGAAGTCCAAGAACTCCAGAGAAAAGTGTTTCTCTTGGAGGAACTGTGGAAGACGAAGCGAGCGTTACGCGAAATGACTGAAGAACGGAATGAGCTCAAGGCGCAGGTGGAAAGGATGAAGGTGGAAGGTGGTGGATCGTCTGAAGGGACAATCAAGCAACAGAAAGACAAGAAAAAGAGAAAGAGGGACAACGATGTACTAATTACGAAAAAAGTCAAGCCCAAGAAGAAGCAAGCACAGTAAGTGTGTGGGAAGACTCACGCGGAAGAATGCATGATATAGAAAAACGTGTGCTTCAACTGTAAGTAGGAAGGACATATTTCTCTACATTGTCCTAAGCCAAATTTGAGGAAGTGTTTTTCATGTGGGCAGACGAGTCACGGATTCAACAAGTGTCCAAACAAGAAGAAGACTGGTTAAGGGAGTGGACGGTAGATAGCTTAAGTTTGAGCGTTAGTATCTTTTGGGTAGAAGCTTTTGATATTAAGTGTTGTAATATCGAGAACGATGTTTAAGCATATGTAAATATATATGTTTTATGAATGAAATCTTTATTTTCTATATGAATATAAGATTAAGATTAATTTGTGTGTTCTTAAAACTCATACTTATTGTGAGACCCCAGATTTTATGAATAAAGATTTAATTTTCTCAAAATATTTTTTTGAATATTATGGTGTGGATTTGAGATAATGTTATAGTTGTGGGTAGTATTTATAAATTTTCCAAAGTAAGCAAGTGGTTATATAATATTCGATTGATCGGGGAATATTCGTTTTAACAGGGAATATTGTACGACGGTACAATCATTGGTGGACCCCACAATAAAATTATTGTCGGATTGAGAAAACGACAAAAATATTTCTATAAAAATAACGGCGAAAGTTTTACCATTAATACTGTTGAACTACTCGGTAGTAAAAGTACAGTAATACGTGTGGTTGCATAGTAGCACATGATATTGATTATTGATGCTTACATGATAAGTCACTCAATTTTGTTTTATTAGTATTATTAATGTAATAAAACAGAAAAACTTTTTATATCAGATTACTTTTATAAAGTTATTCTATAAATAGAATATATTATATTCTATTATGCGTAGTGTTACATGCGATTATTACGCATAGTGTTTTGCATAGTAAAATCATTTTATATAAAATGAATACTTTTATAAAGTTATTCTATAAATAGAATATATTATATTTTATTATGCATAGTGTTGCATAGTGTCTGCATAGTGTTTTGCATAGTAAAATCTTTTTATATAAAACAGAATACTTTTATAAAGTTATTCATTTTATTAGATTATAAATAGAATATATTATATTTTATTTAAAAGATTTTGCTTTAAATATGGACCGTCAGATTAAAGTAAATCAATCTGGATCGTTCATGAGTTAGTTACTATGCAGTCCATTTTTTATATAAATAGAAGCTCGTTCTTTCATTATTTTCTTACGAATTCACTGAAACTCTAGAGAGATAAACTATAGAAAGAGTTCGTCTTCTATAATCTTGAGCGTATTTCTTTAGAGTTTAAGAAAGCTTTGAGCGTAGTACAAGTTTTCTTCGAGTATATCCTTGCTCTACTAGTCGGAATACTCTTCGTTCAAAGGTAGGGAATATTATTTGTTGTACTCATAAAGGGTATTCTTTCTTTCTTATTCATGAAGAGAACTTCTGTTATTCCATTCTTTATTAATCTGTTGGAATAACCTGTATACGCGGGATACCCTATACTTGGTGAAATTCTTCTGTTATTCCATTCTTTATTATTATATTGGAATAACCTATTTATGTGAAGTACCGCATACATTGTGAAATTCTTCTAATAATCCGTTCTTTATTATTCTGTCAAAATATCCTGTTTGTGCGTTTACGCCGGACCTGGTTCCATTATTTATTATTCTCGTCGAATATCCTCGTGCATAAGGCGTTCTGGCCGGACCGGGTTCCATTATTTATTATTACATTGGGAATAACTTTTCTGCATGCGATCTCTATCGCACGCATGGTGATTCCTTCTGTTATTCCATTCTTTATTATTCTATTGGAATAACCTATCTATGCGGATTACCACATGCATGGTGAATGATCCTCTGTATTCATTCCTTATTAAATTGTGGAAATGATCTGTATACGTGGAATTACCGCATGGCGGGTGAAGATCCATTTGCAGTTTCATATATTCTATTATACTCAGTTGGTTACAGTTTTGACTTCTATACTCCATGAAATTAGTGGAATATCCTTGATATTTGCGCTTCATCTAGTATCTTTTCATAGAAATATTCTCCTGATCATTCTTGAATTTTACTCTACAAAGAAGTATCATGTTGACAATTTGGACATTATCAGTTCCTAGATAAAGTAATTCTTGAACTTGTTTTATTGAATTGTTATATCATTTTCATCATCCTCATGTTTATATTATGTTGAAAGTCATCTGTGGCCTGTAGTGCATAGATGGACTCGGTATGATTATGACCAGGGATTATGCGGTGTAATCATGACCGTAATGTTACAAATGATGTGAAAAAAGTCCTCATTGGCCCGTAGTGCATTGATGGACAGTTTTTGGTATGATTATGGCTATGGATTTTCTTCGGCCAAGGGTGCAAAGATGAATTGTTTTATGGCATGATCAGGACCGTTGATGAATACACAAATATTCTTGGCCCGTAGTGCATGGATACTTGTGGTCGTCATACTAAAGAATATCCTTGGCCATAGTGCAGGGGTGATTCGATGATGTGGATTATTTATTAAGCTGAGTCCCAGCGATAAAAGTGATGACAAACCTTTAAATCATAAAAGATAGTAGATTTTATTCTCTACTTGACTCTTCTAATGGATTACTTGTTTCACTGCAGTTAAACTTGATAGTTATTATATTTTATCAGTTTAACACTGTTGAAGGATAACGATAAATTATTCTGCATTATCTTAGTAATAATATTTCTTACTGGGCTAGTTGAGCTCACCCTTTCTTTCATTGTTCTCTTTAGTAAATGAGAACGTAGCGGGGACTAGTCGGGGAACAGAGTGATGGTCCTAGATGGTGCATTAGTAGTCCTCACCATTCTGTGAAATAGTGTGATAATAAATGTAATGAGGACTCCATTGAGTTTGTATACTCTCTAAAGGACAGTATTTATATTAAAACTCACAGCCTATGTTTTGTCGTATTTTACACGACTGTTGTATAATTTAGTTTGTATTTGAATTCTGTACCATGTATTTGGCGACTCAAGATGGGTGATGTATACCTATTTTGAGGGCGTCACAGTTGGTATCAAAGCTTAGGGATATGATCCCTGGCTGAGATGTGAGACAAGAACTAGGAGGGGAGAGACGGGGAATTCCTTCGCTAGTATGACCTACCTAAGTTTATTTGGTATTTAATTGGTCGGTTAGAGTATAGGGATAATATATGATATGTTAATTAACCCTTGTTTTGTGGTAGTATTTGAAAATGACATCCGAGAATGTTGAGAATAGCAATGGAGCACATGAGACCGTGGAGACACCTCTAATCACCAACCAAGATAATGTGATTAGAGATATCCATGTGGTGATTGAGGAATTAAAAGTTGCACTCAAGCTAGTCATGAGGTAAAGGCCGAGAGTGAGGAAGAAGAGGAACCCGAGGAGGATTTATTAGAAGAACTTATTGATCAAAATGTTGAATTACAAAATCGCATTCATGAGTTAGAAGAGCAGGCTGAAGAACGGAAGGCGGTCGTGGAGCAAAGGGATGTAAAAATTCAAAATTGTATTACCCGATGTGCGATAGCTGAACATGAGCGCTCTTTGGCAGAGTATACGATATTAAAGCTGGAATCTGAGAATTTAAATGTCAAGGAGCAGCTGAAAGAAGAAACAACTGAACGAGTGAGAATGAAAGATGCATGGGTAAAAGCCACACGACGCGTTGATATTGTGGAAAGAGAAGTCTGATCCAAGAAAGCTAAAATAGATGATATGTATTTCTCTTTTTCGACAGCAATTGGGAGAACCCAACATCGAGTTTTTGAATTACCCTATAGATTGCGGTCAACCCCAATTCGATATGGATCTAAGGCTAATGATTCAGATCATGGAGCAGGAGTATGACAAAGCAGTTGAGGGTGGAATATGCCCTATAGCGAAAGTCAATTCCAGTGGTACAGAAGACACCAAAGATTATCCCGAACAAGTCAAATTCGGTAGTTTAAGGGAGAGCATTTTTCGTGACGAAGTTATCACGGGTTAGTTAATTATAAATTCTTACAAAGTCTATACCTTATTCGATACCGGTTCTACCTATTCTTTTATATCTCTTGCTTGTGCTCAACATTTAAATTTGACTCTAGAGAAGTTAGACTTTGACTTATCGGTTGAAACTCCGTTAGGAAAAAAAAACCTTCATTACATGTGTTATCCAAGTCTTGGATGAGAGTCACAGTTTTGAATGATATTTCTATTGTTAATAAATTTCCTGACGTATTCTTGAAGACTTCTTAGCCTACCCCTAGAGCGTGAAATCGAATTTTGTATTGATCCTAGTACAAAACCCATTTCTTAAACCCTTAAATATTTCTTCAACTAAAGCGAACGTAACATGCGCCAAAGACGTTGGCTCGAGCTGTTGAAGATTACGATCGTACCATTCAATACCATCGTGGAAAAGCGAACGTGGTAGCTGATGCATTGAGTAAAAGATCGTATGCATTTATGAGTGCGATGTTGTTAACACAAAGACCCATTTCGTACGACTTATAAATGATGAAGATAGAGTTAAAGACTCTATGAACCCACGTGAAGATAACGAATATACGAGTAGAATTGACTTTAATCGATAAAGTTAAAGCCGCTCAAGCTACACACCCGAAGCTGATGAATGTGAAGAAGAAGGTTCAAGAGGGCGTTATTCTAGAAGCAAGAATCAACGAAGAGAGGAAATCTCAACCCTCGATTTAGTTGGCCCATTTGAAATCCTCGATGAAGTAGGAACTGTGGCCTATAGACTCGTTTTACCGCCAAGTATGTTGCGTGTTCAGAATGTTTTTTTACGTTTCGAGGTTACGTAAATATGTGGACGACCCGAACCACATTATTAAATTAGAACTAAATGATATAGCAGAAGATTTAACGTATGAGGAGATACGTGTTAAAATCTTGGATAAGAAGGATCGTATTCAACACTCAAAGGTTATACCTCAAGATTTAGAGTCTGAAATAAAGTCAAGGTATCCTCACCTCTTTGGCATACCAGGTACGTACGTAAATTGCGAGGGAGAAATTTCATAAGGAGGGGAGATTGTGAGACCCCAGATTTTATGAATAAAGATTTAATTTTCTCGAAATATTTTTTTGAATATTATGGTGTGGATTTGAGATAATGTTATAGTTGTGGGTTGTATTTATAAATTTTACAAAGTAAGCAAGTGGTTATATAATATTTGATTGGTCGGGGAATATTCATTTTAATAGGGAATATTGTACGATGGTACAATCATTGGTGGATCCCACAACAGAATTATTGTCGAATTGAGAAAATGACAAAAATATTTCTATAAAAATAACGGCGGAAGTTTTACCATTAATACTGTTGAACTACTCGGTAGTAAAAGTACAGTAATACGCGTGGTTGTATAGTAGCACACGGTATTGATTATTGATGCTTACGTGATAAGTCACTCAGTTTTGTTTTATTAGTATTATTAATGTAATAAAACAAAAAAACTTTTTATATAAAACAGAATACTTTTATAAAGTTATTCTATAAATAGAATATATTATATTCTATTATGCATAGTATTGCATAGTGTATGCATAGTATTTTGCATAGTAAAATCATTTTATATAAAATAGAATACTTTTATAAAGTTATTCTATAAATAGAATATATTATATTTTATTATGCATAGTGTTGCATAGTGCCTGCATAGTATTTTGCATAGTAAAATCTTTTTATATAAAACAAAATACTTTTATAAAGTTATTCGTTTTATTAGATTATAAATAGAATATATTATATTTTATTTAAAAGATTTTTCTTTAAATATGGACGGTCAGATTAAAATAAATCAATCTGGACCGTTCATGAGTTAGTTACTATGCAGTCCATTTTTCTATAAATAGAAGCTCATTCCTTCATTATTTTCTTATGAATTCACTGAAACTCTAGAGAGATAAACTATAGAAAGAGTTCTTCTTCTATAATCTTGAGCGTATTTCTTTAGAGTTTAAGAAAGCTTTGAGCGTAGTACAAGTTTTTTTCGAGTATATCATCGCTCTACCAGTCGGAATACTCTTCTTTCAAAGGTAGAGAATATTATTTGTTGTACTCATATGGGGTATTCTTTCTTTCTTATTCATGAAAAGAACTTCTGTTATTCCATTCTTTATTATTCTGTTGGAATAACCTGTATCCGTAGGATACCCTAAACTGTGTGAAATTCTTCTATTATTCTATTCTTTATTGTTATGTTGGAATAACCTGTTTATGCGAAGTACTGCATACATGGTGAAATTCTTCTAATATTTCGTTCTTTATTATTATTATGTAATATCACATGCAAGGCGTTCTGCCGGACTGATTCCATTATTTATTATTCTATCGTAATATCTTGTGTGTGCGTTCTGTTTGACTGGTTCCATTATTTATTATTCGCCGTAATATCACATCGGCGTTCACGCAGGACACAGTTCCATTATTTATTATTACATTGGGAATAACTTTATGCATGCGGCTCTATCGCATTTATGGTGAATCCTTCATTATTCCATTCTTTATTATTACATTGGAATAACTTTGTTTATGTGGATTACCACATGCATGGTGAATGATCCTTTGTATTCATTCCTTATTAAATTGTGGAAATGATCTCAGATATCGTGGAATTACTGCATGGCGGTGAAGATCCATTTGCAGTTTCATATATTCCATTATACTCAGTTGGTTAAAGTTTTGACTTCTATACTCCATGAAATTAGTGGAATATCCTTGATATTTGCGCTTCATCCAGTATCTTTTCATAGAAATATTCTCCTGAGCATTCTTGAATTTTACTCTACAAAGCAGTATCATGTTGACAATTTGGACGTTATCAGTTCCTAGATAAAGTAATTCTTGAACTTGTTTTATTGAATTCTTATATCATTGTCATCATCCTCATGTTTATATTATGTTGAAAGTCATCTGTGGCCTGTAGTGCATAGATTAGATGGACTTGGTATGATTATGACCAGGGATTATGCGGTGTAATCATGACCGTAATGTTACAAATGATGTGGAAAAAGTCCTCATTGGCCCGTAGTGCATTGATGGACAGTTTTTGGTATAATTATGGCTATGGATTCTCTTCGGCCAAGGGTACAAAGATGAATTGTTTTATGGCATAATCAGGACCGTTTATGAATATACAAATATTCTTGGCCAGTAGTGCATGGATAATTGTGGTCGTGATACTAAAGAATATCCTTGGTCGTAGTGCAGGGGTGATTCGATGATGTGGATTATTTATTAAGCTAAGTCCCAGCAATAAAAGTGATGAAAAACCTTTTAAATCATAAAAGATAGTAGATTTTATTTTCTACTTGACTCTTCTAATGGATTGCTTGTTCTACTGCAGTTAAACTTGATAGTTATTATATTTTATCAGTTTAACACTGTTGAAGGCTAACGATAAATTATTCTGTATTATTTTAGTCATAATATTTCTTACTGGGCTAGTTGAGCTCACCCTTTCTTTCATTGTTCTCTTCAAGAAATGAGAACGTAGCGGGGACTAGTCGGGGAATAGAGTGATGGTCCTAGATGGTGCATTAGTAGTCCTCACTATTCTGTGAAATAGTGTGATAATAAATGTAATGAGGACTCCATTGAGTTTATATACTCTCTAAAGGACAGTATTTGTATTAAAACTCACAGCCTATGTTTTGTCGTATTTTACACGACTGTTGTATAATTAAGTTTGTATTTGAATTCTGTACCATGTATTTGGCGACTTAAGATGGGTGATATATACCTATTTTAGGGGCGTCACACTTATGGTAAGTTAACGACTCATGATTATATGAAATGTTCTGAACCCCTCAGCGAATGGACGCCAAAGGTCTGACTAGGATAAGTTCATACACTCATATAATTGTGGCAAGTTCCTGAACTCATAAGTGTGGTAAGTTTGATGAACTGGTAATAATTATGTGTGAGTGGAGAATTGCAACTTTTTGTGTAAAGTTGTGTTAATAATCCTGATATGATTTAAAAAGGGATAGTAATATGTGAAGTACTAAATGTACTATGTGCTATTTGAATAAGTATGCGATTATGTGAGAATTAATATAAGATTTTTATTTAAATCAGATCATTCCGCCTAGACGACAAAATCGAAATCAAAGGGAAGAGAAATCGGTGAATAATGAAGGAGGTCAAGCTGACCCGATGCAAAACTTTGCGGATATGATAGCCGAAGCTATGTAAAATAGGGCTCCAGCAAGAGGAAGAGCGAGAAATCGACCAAATTGATAGATTGGCTAACTTCAAGGACTTTAAAGCGGTAGGACCGCCGGAATTCAAAGGAACCACAGATCCGATTGAAGCCCAAACTTGGGTGAAGGAGATGGAGAAAGCATTCGTTATTACGCGAGTGGCAGAAGAGCAAAAGACGGCTTTTGCAACTGGTGGGAGACTAATCAGGCCAGAGCTGGTACAGTGGTGGTGTTGTGGACAAGATTCAAGGAGTTGTTCTTTGAGAACTACTTCTCACCGAGTATGAAATCCAGGATGGAAGTTAAATTTTTAGAACTAAAGCAGGAGAATATGTCGGTAACAGAATACGATGCCAAATTCAACGAGTTAGCAAGATTTGCACCTCATTAGGTGGACACAGAAGCGAGAAAGGCGAGAAGATTCGAGAACAGACTGAAGCCGGGGATATTCAACAAGGTAGCGGTATTGTAGATCAATACGTTCGCGGCATTGATGGAGAAAGCGTTAATTGCTGAAGGAGGGAGCGAAGCTGCGTCTCGATTTCATTAGGAGAAGAAGAAGAAGACCAGTGATGGTGGAAGCAGTGGTGGTAGTAATCTGAATAAGAGAAAATGGAGCGAGAATACCCAATCGGGTGGCAAGACAAAAGATAATAGGAAAGGAAGGGAGCCATGTTCGACTTGTGGGAAGAACTAGGGGTGAGCATGGTGCGGTTTGAAGCTAAAACCACACCCGTAACCGCTTAGGTGCAGTTTGATAAATCCAAAACCGCACATGAAATCGCTTGTGATTGGTTCGGTGCGGTTTTAAAAGTGCGGTGCGGTTTCATTTGGTGCAGTTTCGGTTCCAAAACCAATTGAAACAACAATTGATATAAAATAAACTCTCTGTTTTCAAAATTGATATAAGTTCATTAATGTAGACAAATACAACAACGAAAACTATAAACTATCTAAAATGTAAATTTTTTCTGCAACAACTTCTTCATTACATGGAATATGTGGAATATTTTCTAAATCAAAATACAAAATGAGACACATATTTACTGAGAACTGAGAATTAAAAAGGCTATAAACTATAAACTACTGCAAACTATTGAATGTTTTTATAGCAATGCTGCAAGCCTGCAAGTGTGCAACATAACCCTTTCTTAGCCAAACTACTGAATGTTTTTTCTTTTGCCCCACCAAGTTCAACTTGTTTATTAATCTGGCCCTTTGACTTTACTAACTTATAAATTCTTCCCCTATTGAGTTTACCTATTAAAAAAAATTGAGCATAAGCTTCCTCAGTATTCGATCCGCCCCTTATACGTAAACACACATTTGGTGCGGTTTTCGTTTTATTGGGTTGCGGTTTTGGCTAGTAACCAAACCGGAACCATAAATTTGTTATTCAACCAACCTAAAACCGCAACATACTGTACGAACCGTTGATGCGGTTTTTAATTGAATACGTTTTAAAGCGGTTTTAGTGCGGTTTCGATTCCAATTTGGTTACTTGCTCAGCCCTAGGAAGAACCATGCTGGAGTTTGCCTGAAGAAGAAGGGAGTCTGTTATAATTGCGGACAAGAAGGGCACATGTCGCCCAATTGTCCCAGTCCGAAGAAAATTCAAGGTTGCTTTGCATGTGGATCGACTGATCATTTGGTTCGGAACTGTCCAAAGAAGAATGTAAAGAAGGAAAGTGTCAACAAGGGACCCAATAGCGGAACCTTGGCAACTCGAGGACCTGCACAGCCAGGAAGACCAACGACCTGTACATTCAACATGACGGCGCATGATGCAGTGGATACTCAGAAGTTGGCAACAGGTAATAATTTCGTTTAGAAATTTAATTACGCGAGTAAATTGAGTTAGATAATTACTGTGAATTGTTTTCTTTTATAGATTCAAGTCACAGGTTAGAATTTGAAACACAAATTAATATTGTGTTGATAGAAATGAATTGATGATACAACTTTAAAAAATTATAGAGAATAAGAAAGCGGTGATTCCGAGGACGGAATCCTTTTAAGGAGGGGTGAATGTGATAACCCGGGATTTCGAATATTCAAAATTTTATGAATAAATTTTTTATTATTTTTTTAATAATTTATATTGATTATCAATTTGGTGACAAGTATCTGTGATACGAGTCTCGAGAAGGTCAATTTGTGTATTGACTAATAAAATTAGAGTAGAGTTGTGCTTAACAAGATTAGAAACCCTAACCCTAAGTTCGGATATGGATTCGATAAAAATATAATTAAAATAATTATATTGATGAGAATGTGTTTGTAATGTATAGAAATTTTGATCAATGATTGATCGGATAAGGTTTAAAATTAATAAACCCTAATAAGGGATTAAAAACCCTATTCTCAAATTTAGAAAACCAATTGTACAGTTAAAAACCCTAATTATATGCCGGGAAACCCTAATTACATATTCGGGAATCCTAAACCCTAAATTAGGAAACCCTAATCCTAATTGGCAAGCCTAAGGTGTTTATTAAACTTAAATATGATTAGAAAACCCTAATTATATTTTTGTTATTTTAATTTCTATTTTACAAACCCTAATTATAATTTAGAAATTTTATTTTTCTAATTAAAATCTTAATTAGAAATTTTTGGAAACTAATTATTTAAAACCTAAGGGTTAGAACCTTAGGGTTAAACCCTAAGGGTATGGACATTATCAAGATTGCCCTTAAAATTATTTTGTAAATGACCAAAATGCCCTTTTTATATTCTTTAATTAGCTAACTTGTATTATTGCTAGAAACTTTAGTGGTTTACCAACTAAGTTGACTTTGGTGATGTGACGCCCCAAAAATAGGTCCATTCCATCCAACCCATTCTGAGTCGCCAAATACATGGTACAGAAATAACTATAACTTTATTAATACATTTGTCGTGCAAAATACGACAACATATATACTGTGAGTTTAAATACAATTATTGTCTTCTAGACAATATACATACCCAAATAAATCCCCATCATAATTATTGATACATTATTTTACAAAAATGGTGAGGACTACTAAACAACTCTCTCTAGAACCTTCATTCCATACCCTGACTAGTACTCGCTACATTCTCGCCTCCTGAGAGGAAAAATGGAACAAAAAGGAAAAGGGTGAGCTCAACTAGCCCAAGAAAGAATATTATGACTAAGATAATATACAAAAATTATCGTTAGTCTCCAACGGGGAAAAATCTAATAGAATACAATAGACAACCGGTTTTAAATCAACAACCTGCAGTAAACAACAATTCACTAGAAGAGTTAAGTAGAGAATGCAAACTACTATCTTCTATATATGAATTTAAAAGTTCATCGTTGATATTTTATCCTGTAACATCAATCAATATATATCCGGAATCAAATATTCATCTTTTCTCACGAACCAAAGATATTCATCGATTAATCATGTTCATCTAAACACTGCTCATCTTTGTACTACACGGGCCAAAGATATTAATCGATGAGTCATGTTCATCTCAACACTTGTTCATCTTTGCACTACGGGCCAAAGATATTCATTAAGAAATCATTCATCTTGGCACTACAGGCCAAAGATATTCAATAATATCATTATTTAGGACTGAGGATGATGAAAAATATTTTAAAGGAAACGAATCTAGTGAAACAAAAGAACAAATATTAAGGATTCGTATTTTAAACAATCCAAGTTCAAAAATACTTCATAAGTAATCAGAGTGGAGTAAAATTCAAGACTGATCAAAACATGGATACAATCAAAGCTAGTATCCAGAATAGATATTTTGGACAAAAAGAAGAAATTTCATTTTTCGGTGAATAGTGCCGTATTCGTGAATAGTGCCGTATTCGTGAATGGCTTGATATAAAAATGTTTAACTACAATGGTTTGATTGCTTGAATTCGAATAACAGGTTGCTTAAGAATATGAAAACTAACAACCTTACGAAAGTAATCAATTTCGACATGATGAGTAGTTAACCTTAAAATCACATCAAAAGCAAATATCTCTATAGAAATAAGGTTAACGGTAATGTGATAAAGGCCAACTTTGAATCAAGCAAGATTTCTAAACAACGGATGTAATGAAAGTTTCTCCTAACTGATTCTCCATAAATAGGTCAAAGTTTAATTTCTCCGTAGTCAAGTTCAAACGTTGAGCGCAAAGCAAGAGAGATAAAAGAATGGGTAGAACCCCAGATCTAGTAAGGTATAAACTTCGCAAGAATTTATAATTAACTAACCCGTGCTAACTTCGCTCGGTTCCTCGCATTTTGACCGGCCATGACAAACGCTTCTTCCAGAACCGCTGACTTTGACTTTTTCGGGACATCCTTTTGAGTCACCATTCCCGCTTAGATCTGGTTTCGATACTGCATAATCTCGGCGATATGTCCTTCTTTTCCACAATTATAGCATACCTTAAACTGTTGTGGGCGGTTTGAATGATATGTCCCTCTTTCCCGCATTTGTAACATACGACCGGTGGTCTTTCTCCTCCCTTGGAACCAGTTGCTACTGGCGCTGACATCTTCACATGGTCATTGTTGAATCTCCTCTTTTTAAAATCTCCTCCCGACTCACTTCTTCTATTTTCATGGCCACGATTACCACCAGAGTGGTTACCGCCTTTGTCCGTATTCTTGTTTCTCCGCTGGTTATCGTTATTCTGATGACTGCTATCTTCGGTATGATCCTGGTTATGGTCCCTCGGTTTAACGTACTCGTTATCTCGCTCTAATAACTGAGCCCTGTTCACAACATCTGAATAGAGAGAAAATTTATGAGAAATGAGATACTGACGTATGACGGGTTTCAAACCTCTCAGAAACATCCGCGTCATACGTTCATCATTCTCCACCAAATGAGGTGCAAACCTGGATAACTCCGCGAACTTCGCCTCGTCTTCGAGACACCGCCATATTATTCTCGCTCCATCCTAATAAACTCCACTTCCTTCATATAGACGAATACTTTCGTGGAAGTACTTGTCGTTGAACTGCTTCTGAAATATCTCTCATGACATGCCGAAAAGAGTGCAATTTGGATGGATGCGCTTCACGATTCCCACCAAGAATGTCGCCTCTCGTTACGGAACATAAAAGTAGCGAATGGAACTTTCTATTCCTCCGTGCATCCCAAGACATCAAATATCTTGGTAATTTGTTTGACCCACGTCTCTGCCTTAATCGGATCCGACTTTCCCCAAAATTCTGGTGGTCCCAACTCTTTGAACTGCTTGGTTGTGACCACCCGTGAATTGCTATCATTTCCTCCTATATTTTGAACACGAGTCTCCTTGTCTGATTTTGCATGAACTGCAAAAAGCTTCTAAACATCCCCTCGCTCATCATCTCGCTTTCGGTGGTGTTGTTCACAGGAGGTACATCGTCACCGACTGTTGCGTTCTCCTCGTTGGTAAATACAGAATCTCCACGGTCTCATTTACTCCATCATAATATTCTCAATTCGACATTCTCAAATACCGTCATAAAACAAGGGTTAATTAAGGAAATCAATATATCACATAATATCCCTATATACCGACCCAACTAACAAATAAGCTTAGGTAGGACACACTAGCGAAGGATTTACTGCCTCTCCCTCCTAGTTCTATTCCCCCCATCTCCACCGAGATTATATCCCTAAGCTCGATACCATTAACTCATGACGCCCCCAAAATAGGTCCATTCCATCCAACCCATTCTGAGTAGCCAAATACATGGTATAGAAATAACTACAACTTTATTAATACATTTATCGTGCAAAATACTTATAAACATATATACTATGAGTTTAAATACAATTATTGTCTTCTAGACAATATATACTTACCCAAATAAATCCCCATCATAATTATTGATACATTATTTTACAAAATGGTGAGGACTACTAAACAACTCTCTCTAGAACCTTCATTCCATACCCCGACTAAGTACTGCTACATTCTCGCCTCCCCGAGAGGAAAAATAGAACAAAAAGGAAAAGGGTGAGCTCAACTAGCCCAAGAAAAGAATATTATGACTAAGATAATATACAACAAATTATCGTTAGTCTCCAACAGGAAAAATCTAATAGAATACAATAGACAACCGCTTTAAATCAACAATCTGCAATGAAACAACAATTCATTAGAAGAGTTAAGTAGAGAATGCAAACTACTATCTTCTATATATGAATTTAAAAGTTCATCGTCGATATTTTATCCCTGTAATATCAATCAATATATATCTGGAATCAAATATTCATCTTTGCACTACAGGCCAAAGATATTCATCAGTTGGTCATGTTCATCTAAACACCTGTTCATCTTTGTACTACTGGGCCAAATATTAATCTGTCAGAGTCATGTTCATCTCAACACTGCTCATCTTTTGCACTACGGGCCAAAGATATTCATCAAGAAATCATTCATCTTTGCACTACAGGCCAAAGATATTCAGTAATATCATTATTTAGGACTGAGGATGATGAAAAATATTTTAAAGGAAACGAATCCAGTGAAACAAAAGAACAAATATTAAGGATTCGTATTTTAAACAATCCAAGTTCAAAAATACTTTATAAGTAATCGAGTGGAGTAAAATTCAAGAATGATCAAAACATGGATACAATCATCAAAGCTAGTATCCGTAATAGATATTTTGACAAAAAGAAGAAATTTCATTTTTCTAATTGAATAGTCAGTATTAAGTGAATAGTCTTGAGTATCGTGAATAGTAACTCCGACACCAAAAGATAGAAATTTCACAAAAAAAACATCTTCACGCTTCTGGAATAGTACTCGTGAATAGTAACTCGTGAATAGTAACTCATGAATAGTAACTCGTGAATAGTAACCTCGACATGAAAAAGTTCCAAATTTGATAAAAAAATTCCAACCAATATTTCGACTTAATGATATTGAAGAAATAATATCATTTCGAATAAAATAACATCTCTTACCTCAAAAGACAGTACTTCTAGTTGAAACACTGGATATAAGCTATGATTTGAACTTGCACCGTATAGCAATACTCAAAGTATACTCAAAATACTCACAAGAATACGCTCGATAATATAGAGAGAAAACTTCGTTCGTGTGATTTTCAATTCTAACCTAAGCACCTTATTTTAAATATTTTAAACTTCCAAAAATCAATTATTTTGGAGCTTGAACTTCAATAATTTATAATAAATAGCCCTTTTATCGGAAAATTGAATCTCGCGAGATTTTATAGGAAATTCAATTCTCTACAACTTTACTAAGAAGAAAGTTTTCCAAATTCCAAATGAAAATTGACCAAAATCCACAAACGAAGCGATTTTATAAAGCTATAATCAAATTTCGATCAAGAAATGGGGTCCATTTACACACAAAAAAACATGTGTTAATCATTTAATGCCACAAAATACTCTTCCTCCTCATATACTCACATATCGCATATTCATTATAAAATATCACCTTTAATATATTATTAAAATAATATATTTAAATGAATTATTTTATCGAAAAAAGATAAAATATTAATTTTCAACAATTGTCACATTAAAAATTTTCTCCATCTATATCCACATAAAATCAATATTTTCCTCATCATATAAATAAATAATTAATTATTCACAAATAATATTACAGAATCACAAGATCGCAACGTGCCATTCCCAGGAAAGAGGGGGCTTTCCAATAAAGATTTCTCCTTACTGGCGCGCAATTAGGTGACCAAACCTCTCTTTAGACAGAACTTTCTAGACATTGCCAATAATGTTTTCTAATAATATTATTCAGATAATATGAATTATTGCTTCGATAATGGAAAATACTGTATAATGACAATTTATTGAAACAACAGTAATATAAAATATCAATGCAAAGAATTATTGAATCAATAAAATAAAATATTGAATAAAGAATTATTGTAACAATTATTAGTAGTGCCTTCTTACGTAAGAATCAATAATTGGTGCAATACCGCAGTCTACTTGCTCAATTAACGCCAGATAGTGTGTTTTAACCACCGGTATTCCAACAAGATTAATTGTAATAACTACGCTGAATTATTTATACACAACTTACTTATATTTGTGTTTTCTTCATCCAATCGCCGTTATGGGGCCCACAAAAGACTGCAAGGCCATCATACGAATATTCCCGACGATTTGAATATTCCACGACCAAACGAATATTCCCTACAATAATGAATATTTTATAACCACTTGCTTATTCGAAATATTTGCGTATTTTACCCATAACTATCCACATTAATCAAATCAACCCTTACTATTTCAAAATAATAAATAGAAGAAATTCCATTTTATTAAAAAAAAAATCGGGGTCTTACAACCTCCCCTCCTTATGAAATTTCGTCCTCGAAATTGACGTACGTACCTGGTGTTTCGAAAAGATGAGAATACCTCGCTTTCATTTTTGTTTCCAACTCCCAGGCCATTTCCTCAATAGCATGGTTTCTCCACAAAACCTTAACTTGTGGTATAACCTTGGTACATAGGACATGTTCTTTCTTATCCAAGATCTTGACAGGTACCTCCTCGTACGTTAAGTCTTCGGCTATCTCGTCCGGTTCTAAGTCAATGACGTGCTTCGGGTCGTCCACATATTTACGTAACATCGATACGTGAAAAACGTTATGAACACGCATCATACTTGGCGGTAAAACGAGTCTATAGGCCACAGTTCCTATCCGATCGTGAATTTCAAATGGATTAATAAATCGAAGGTTTGAGCTTTCCTCACCTCACCGATTCTCGCTTTTGAAATAACAACTTCTTGCACCTCCTTCTTCAAATTCATCAGCTCCGGTGTGTAGCTTGAACAACTTTAACTTTATCGATTAAAGTCGATTATACTCGTATATCATCACGTGGGTACCTAGAGTTTTCATCTCCATCTCTATTATTTGTAAATTATACGAAATGAGTCTTTGACAATATCGTACTCATACTTGTATACGATCTTCTACTCAACACGTCAGCTACCACGTTCGCTTTTTCAGGATGGCATGGTCAGAGCATGTGCGGAAATGAGTCTCTTCTTGAGTTCTTCGAAGCTCTTCCCACATTCTTTTCTCCATTCGAATTTTGTATCTCTACGAGTCAGCTGCGTTAATGGAATAGCGATTCGAGAATATCCTTCAATGAATCTCCGATAATAACCAACTAAGCCTAGAAAGCTACATATTTTGATTACCGACTTTAGTTGTTCTCAATCGTGACTCATATCCTAACCTTGGATAAGACGTTACAATGACACCTATCGCTTTACTATCGCACGAATATGGTGTCCCCTACGGAGAGTTTGGCTTCGGTGCATTCCACAAAGGAAGTCACCAGATAAAGGCTCAGTACCAAATTTTATAGTTGAATTTTAAATCTCGAAGTTCAATAGAGCCATTCGATATGAGATTTTAGAAATGAGTTTTGTCTTTGGGTTCAAAGTCGATACAAAATTTAATATCGAAGCTTTGGGAGTAAGCCAAGAAATTCTTGAGAAATACGTCGAAAAAATTAATAACAACGGGAATATTATTCAAATCTGACGTGTCTTTATTTAAATCCATAACATGGACTAAGAAAACTTAACATCCGTAATAAACGAATGACTTCATGGCTTGATATAAAAATGTTTAACTACAATGGTTTGATTGCTTGAATTCGAATAACAGGTTGCTTAAGAATATGAAAACTAACAACCTTACGAAAGTAATCAATTTCGACATGATGAGTAGTTAACCTTAAAATCACATCAAAAGCAAATATCTCTATAGAAATAAGGTTAACAGGTAATGTGATAGTGCCAACCTGAATCAAGCAAGATTTCTAAACAACGGATGTAATGAAAGTTTCTCCTAACGGATTCTCCATAAATAGGTCAAAGTTTAATTTCTCCGTAGTCAAGTTCAAACGTTGAGCGCAAGCAAGAGAGATAAAAGAATGGGTAGAACCGGTATCTAGTAAGGTATAAACTTCACAAGAATTTATAATTAACTAACCCGTGCTAACTTCGTTCTGGTTCCTCGCATTTTGATTTGTCATGACAAACGCTCTTCCAGAACCGCTGACTGACTTTTCTTTTACGGGACATCCTTTTGAGTCACCATTCCCGCTTAGATCGGGTTTCGATACTGTATAATCTCGAGCGATATGTCCTTCTTTTCCACAATTATAGCATACCTTAAAGCTGTTGTGGCGGCGGTTTGAGGTGATATGTCCCTCTTTCCGCATTTGTAACATACTGACGGGTGGTCTTTCTCCTCCTTTGGAACCAGGTTACTCTTGGCGCCGACATCTTCACATGGTCATTGTTGAATCTCCTCTTTTAAAATCTCCTCCCGACTCACTTCTTCTATTTTCATGGCCACGATTACCACCAGAGTGGTTACCGCCTTTCCCGTATTCTTGTTTCTCCGCCGGTTATCGTTATTCGATGACCGCTATCTTGATATGATCCTCGGTTATGGTCCCTCGGTTTAACGTTTTCGTTATCTCGCTCTAATAATCGAGCCTCGCTTCACAACATCTGAATAGAGAGAAAATTTATGAGAAATGAGATACTGACGTATGACGGGTTTCAAACCTCTCAGAAACATCCGCGTCATACGTTCATCATTCTCCACCAAATGAGGTGCAAACCTGGATAACTCCGCGAACTTCGCCAGCGTCTTGAGACAATCGTCATATTATTCTCGCTCGATCTAATAAACTCCACTTCCTTCATATGACGAATACTTTCAGGGAAGTACTTGTCATTGAACTGTTTCTGAAATATCTCTCATGACATGCTGAGTGCAGCTGGATGGGTACGCTTCACAGATTCCCACCAGTAATCTGCCTCGTTACGGAACATAAAAGTAGCGAATGGAACTTTCTATTCCTCCGTGCATCCCAAGACATCAAATATCTTGGTAATTTGTTTGACCCACGTCTCTGCCTTAATCGGATCCGACTTTCCCCAAAATTCTGGTGGTCCCAACTCTTTGAACTGCTTGGCTGTGACCACCCGTGAATTGCTATCATTTCCTCCTATATTTTGAACACGAGTCTCCCTTGTCTGATTTTGCATGAACTGCAAAAAGCTTCTAAACATCCCTCGCTTCATCATCTCGCTTTCGGTGTTGTTGTTCACGGAGGTACATTGTCGACTGTTGCCGTTCTCCTCGTTGGTAAATGCAGAATCTCCACGGTCTCATTTACTCCAATCATTAATATTCTCAATTCGACATTCTCAAATCATCATAAAAAACAAGGGTTAATTAAGGAAATCAATATATCACATAATATCCCTATATAATGACCAACTAACAAATAAGCTTAGGTAGGACACACTAGCGAAGGATTTACTCGTCTCTCCCCTCCTAGTTCTATTCCCCGATCTCCACCAGAGATTATATCCCTAAGCTCTGATACCAACTGTGACGCCCCCAAAATAGGTCCATTCCATCCAACCCATTCTGAGTAGCCAAATACATGGTATAGAAATAACTACAACTTTATTAATACATTTATCGTGCAAAATACGACAACATATATACTATGAGTTTAAATACAATTATTGTCTTCTAGACAATATACTTACCCAAATAAATCCCCATCATAATTATTGATACATTATTTTACAAAAATGGTGAGGACTACTAAACAACTCTCTCTAGAACCTTCATTCCATACCCCGACTAGTACTCGCTACATTCTCGCCTCCTGAGAGGAAAAATAGAACAAAAGGAAAAGGGTGAGCTCAACTAGCCCAAAGAAAGAATATTATGACTAAGATAATATACAACAAATTATCGTTAGTCTCCAACAGGAAAAATCTAATAGAATACAATAGACAACCGGGTTTTAAATCAACAATCTGCAATGGAAACAACAATTCATTAGAAGAGTTAAGTAGAGAATGCAAACTACTATCTTCTATATATGAATTTAAAAGTTCATCGTCGATATTTTATCCCCAGAATATCAATCAATATATATCTCGAATCAAATATTCATCTTTTACTACAGCCCAAAGATATTCATCATTAGTCATGTTCATCTAAACACTGCTCATCTTTGTACTACGGGCAAAGATATTAATCAGAGGTCATGTTCATCTCAACACTGCTCATCTTTTTGCACTACTGGCCAAAGATATTCATCAAGAAATCATTCATCTTTTGCACTACATGCCAAAGATATTCAAGAATATCATTATTTAGGACCGAGGATGATGAAAAATATTTTAAAGGAAACGAATCCAAAGAAACAAAAGAACAAATATTAAGGATTCAGATTTTAAACAATCCAAGTTCAAAAATACTTTATAAGTAATCGAGTGGAGTAAAATTCAAGAATGATCAAAACATGGATACAATCAAAGCTAGTATCCGAATAGATATTTTGGACAAAAAGAAGAAATTTCATTTTTCTTGAATAGTGCCGTATTCGTGAATAGTGTCAGATATCGTGAATAATTAATCGATACGTGAATAGTAACTCCAACACCAAAAGATAGAAATTTCACAAAAAAACATCTTCACGCTTCGTGAATAGTAACTCGTGAATAGTAACTCATGAATAGTAACTCGTGAATAGTAACCTCGACATGAAAAAGTTCTAAATTTGATAAAAAAAAATCCAACCAATATTTCGGCATAATGATATTGAAGAAATAATATCATTTTCGAATAAAATAACATCCCTTACCTCGAAAAGACAAGATTTCTAGTGGAAACACCCTGGATATAGGCTATGACTTGAACTTTACCGTATAGCAATACTCAAAGTATACTCAAAATACTCACAAGAATACGCTCGATAATATAGAGAGAGAAAACTTCAGTTTCTGGTGTGATTTTCAATTCTAACCTAAGCACCCTATTTTAAATATTTTAAACTTCCAAAAATCAATTATTTCGGAGCTTCGGAACTTCAATAATTTATAATAAATAGCCCTTTTATCAGAAAATTCGAATCACGCGAGTTATTATAGGAAATTCAATTCTCTAAAACTTTGCAGAATAAAGTTTTTCCAAATTCCAAACAAAAGTTGACCGAAATCCACAAACGGGCGATTTTACAGGCTATAATCAAATTTCAGTCAAGAAATGGGGTCCACCGACACACAAAATATGTGTTAATCATTTAATGTCACAAAAATACTCTTCCTCCTCATATACTCACATATCGCACATTCATTATAAAAATATCACCATTAATATATTATTAAAATAATATATTTAAATGAATTATTTTATCAGAAAAAGAAAAAATATTAATTTTCAACAATTGTCACATTAAAAATTTTCTCCATCTATATCCACATAAAATCAATATTTTCTTCATCATATAAATCAATAATTAATTATTCACAAATAATATTACAGAATCATCAAAGATCTTGTGACCAGTAGCTTCCGTGAAAGAGGGACTTTCCAATAAAGATTTCTCCTTCTTGGCGCGTAATTAGGTGACCAAACCTCTCCTTAGATGTAACTTTCTAGACATTGCCAATAATGTTTTCTAATAATATTATTCAGATAATATGAATTATTGTTTCGATAATGGAAAATACCGTGTAATGACAATTTATTAAAACAACAATAATATAATATATCAATGCAAAGAATTATTGAATCAATAAAATAAAATAATTTGAGCAAGAATTACTATAACAATTATTGAGTAGTGCCTTCTTCACGTAAGAATCAATAATTGGTTCAATACCGCGGTGTACTCTTCAACAACGCCAGATTAGTGTGTTTTAACCACCGGGTATTCTAACAAGATAATAATTGAATAACTACGCTGTTATTTATAAACAACTTATATTTGTCATTTTCTTCATCCAATCGCTTTTTAGTTATGGGGCCCACAAAAAGATCAAGCGTAAATCAATGCGAATATTCCCGAAGATTTAATATTCCACGACCAAACGAATATTCCCCACAATAATGAATATTTTATAACCACTTGCTTATTCGAAATATTTGCGTATTTTACCCATAACTATCCACATTAATCAAATCAACCCTTACTATTTCAAAATAATAAATAGAGGAAATTCCATTTTATTAAAAAAAATCGGGGTCTTACAGGTGACACAAAATATCAACAACTCAGCCGAAAATTGCAGATCCAAGCAACATATAAGCAATATATAAGAGCTTTAGAGAGAAAAAGTAAATACATTTGGCTTATTTTCTCTTTTGCTCTAACCAACTCTCTCTCTCTCTCACAAAAAGCTTCAAAATCCTTAAGTATATCAGTCCTAGAATCAGCCCTAGATCAACCAATATCAGATAAAGAGATCTAAGATCAAAGATCTAGCAAGAAGGTATAAACCCTAAAATCTACTTTGATCTTGTATGCTAAGAAATTTTTTGTGTTTAAGTGTTTAGAATCTTGCTAATTTATGTTTTATGAAGATCTATGATGATCTATCATGAATCCATAGCATCAAAGTGCCTTACAATAAAGTTTTTCAAAAACTATTCTTGAGCTCTAAGGTCGTCTGACAAGCTAATGTCCGTGGCCATAGATCTCTGGATGTTCATGGTTTTTGATGTTTTAAAGTTGCTATGTGTAGCTTGGTATGAGTTCTTTAGTCTGCAAAAGAAAGCAGTACCATTTGATGTCTGGATTAGATGATATAATGGGTCAAAACCCGTTGACCGACGTTGACCGGGCCAAATCTGGGTAACCCAGAAAGCCTTGGTCAACGTCTGACAATGTTTTGTGGGCTTAATATCTGTCAGTTATTTAGTATTATGATGTTGTTGTTGTGACATATTTGTATATGGTTATGTGTACTGTGTATTGATGGATTTATATCGTGTAAGTGGTCAACTAGTAGATCGTGACAGTTGGTCAAAGTAGACCACTCGGTCTGTTTTTAACGTTTCTGGAAAACCCAGAAACAGTTAGAACGAGCATTCTGACATAGTTTGACCGTATGAATCATGTTGATTTTGTTGATGATAAACCGATTTGATGCTTTAGGGTTGTTTCTTAACATAAGTACTATAACATTGAACCATTAAACAGCATGAACCATGACTATAACATAGAGATAATCGAGCTTGAAAGTGTCAACTCGAAGCTGTCTGGGTTTCTGGGTTACCCAGAAAACCCAGATTGCTCTGACAGAAAGTTTGAAAAGCCAGATATTCTTGTTATGTTTTGATATGACCAAGTTGGTCATTGATAAGTGTAGTATTACGTTTTTACTACAATACCTAAGTCTTAGATGGCCCAGGAACAATTATATCAGAGAATTAAGTCCGGTCATACCATGCACCATGAACACTGACTTTGTCAGTGTTCTTGAGCCAAGAACACCAAAGGCAACAGACAAGTGTCGCTAAAGGCAATTAACAACAGTTTATTTAATTTTCTAATTTCTGAATATTCCGAAAATTATTTAAAATTAGAAATAAATTATAAAAATTACCAAAAATGGTTTTAAAAATCATTTTAAATTCTGAAAAATAACTTTTAATTATTTAGGACATTTTCTTTAATATTTATAATTATTTAAATATTAAAGGTATTTAATTTATTTACTTAGTGTATTAAATAAATTAGAGGAAAATAATTTAATATTATGAAAAATCATTTTAAATAAGAATAATGTATTTAAAAATATTTTGAGTTATAAAATGTGACTTTTAATATTTTTGGAGAATTTTCATTAATAAATTAATATTAATGATATTATATTTATTTAATTATTAAATAAAATAAAATGATTTTATTGATTTAAAAATCATTTTAAATAAGAATAAAATGTTAGAAAATATTTTGAATTATAAAATATAATTTTTCATATTTTTGGAGAATTATCATTAATAAATTAATATTAATGATATTAGATTTATTTAATTATTATATTAAATAAATGAGTTAAAAATAATTTTATTAATTTAAAAATCATTTAAAAATGAGAAAATGAATAAAAAAATTTAAGTGATAATTAATTACTTTTAATATTTGGATGATAATTTCATTAATTTTTAAATATTAATGGTAATGATTTAAAAATGTTTTTAATTATTTTAAAAATCATTTAAGTAGAATATTAATGATTTAAAAATATTATAAGTTAATAATAATAACTTTAATATTTTGATAAGTATATTATTAATATTTTTTATATTATTAAATATTAATAATGATAAGATTATTTGATAAGTAAATCATTTAAAAATGATGTAAGTGTTTGAAAAATTATTATAAATTATAATAATTATTTATAAATTATTAAATGCTTCCAAAAAATATTATAAACGATATTTGACTTATCTAAAATAATATTGAAGCTTAGAGACCAAGTTTAATTGACAATCAATGTGTTAATTGTTTGATAGGGTGACCGAACAATTTAGAATGGACCAAAGTCCAACTGGGCCAAATAGTTAGACTTGATAAGTGTTTATATAGGTTATAAACACTGATGTGATTATGTGATAATGTTCCTAGGGGAAGTTTTCCTGTAGAATATAGTGTTACGTGTTATAAATGATTGTGCTAATTGTGAGACCGATATTATTGGTTATAGGTCTTTCAAACACAAATAAGTTTATTGTGTAGCTGTAATCAGCGGAGAAGGCAAGTTTCCTAACTCAACCTTGAGTTATATTCATTCAATTATTATAATGGTTAATTATTGCTAATTATACCATGTCCGAGGAATTTATTGTTGATTATTAGCGATTAGTGCATGATTAATAATTCAAATTGAATTACTGGATTCAAGAATATACATTTGTAGAATAACTGTTGTTGGATATTCATATTAAGTAGAAGATAGAATTGACAATCTGAGATAATTCTGCTTATTGTCAAATTATGTTGAGAAATGTCTTAGCTAATTATTCTGGCTAGACGCACATTTGTTAGAACTGGATAAATTCGAGAAGAGAATTCAGTTGTTATTGATATATCGATGCCAATTATTTCAGCTAGATCGATAAGTAAATAGAATTTGAAATCACAGTATTTCGTTGTTAAATCAAAATCTTGATTCTGAGACTGAGAAGAACAACCTTTTATATAAAGGGAACAAAATTTTTAAGTCATATATTCGACCATTGCACGCAACCTAAGTATTATGCATAATATAGGGCACAAGGAGTTGGCCGGCTCTAAGTACTTGTAGAGGGGTATGATTTAATCTTTATGGTTATCTGATACTCCTGCGTATGTATCAAAGTAAATCTTTGATAGATACCCGAGAAAGTAGAAGTTCTAGATCCAATGGATCACTCAGCATAAATCTGGAAAACATTTCCACTTTATAATTGCGTAGAATTGATTCTTGATTATTCAATAGAATATCGTAGAAACTTTGAAAGCGTTGTTCTCTTTCATTATCAAATTATTGTGTTGCCTAGAATACGAGAAGACTTGTTATTGATTAACAATTTGTTCAGCTATTTCAAAGTTCCCCGAACTTTGGTTTCATTCTATCAAAATAGATAGTATGTTCTTATTGATTCGTATACATTTATTGTATATCTTAACTTGCGGGGCAAACTTGTTGCTCACCCTTGCTATAAATAAAATCTTTCAGCTAGGAACGAAGAGGCCAGCGGGTCAAAGAAGAACAAAGGCAATGGTAAGATGCCAGAGTAGTTATAAAGAACTTATTATTATATTGTATTTGTAAACCCTTTTTGTTTATCTAAGGGGTATGTTTGTAATTTTAAGGTTAGCAAACCTGGGACTTATGTATTAACAACTTATGTTAATGAGTTATGTATTCCTATTTCTATATGAATGGGTAGTTAGATGTTATTATATTGTGGATCGTGAACACCAAACTCGGGGGTCAGGTAACCCGAATTTGGGGGTGTCACACGCCCTCTCCCATAACTCTTGATCAATTGGCGGACGTGGGGTGCCTTCAGGATAGCGCTCATTCAATAAACGCTTATAAGTAGCATGTCATCATGTTAACAGTTAAATAGTTAAAAATAAATATAAAATTCTAAAGAATGGCGTAAAACTTAATAACAAAGATCAAAGTTGTTAAAAATTATTATCGCTATCTGGATAGCATCCGGCAAACCATCACGGGTGGCCACGTACACGTCCAGTCAATGGATAGGCTGACCTTGAGACTGAGACTCTTATACAAAATATACTCCAATATTACTAAGTAAACATGTGATATTCTACAATTAATGATTGTAAACATAATAAAACTTTTCATACGTACCCTGGCAGTGATATGCTGCAACTGTGATATATTGTCGTCCCTGTAGGTTTCTTTTGCCTTTTCGCCATCAGGTACACCCGAGGATCTGTTAGTGGCGATAGTCTTGCGTCTTTTGACCCAGCTCTCAGCTCTCTATTGGGCACACATCTCAGCCCATATGGACTGGGTGCACCACCAGGGCTATGCTCATGCATGTACTCCTCTCCCTGTCCTGGATGGTCGATTGATGCATTATGTAGGGCTTTTTATCGTTCTTTGTTCAAATTATCTTTGGTGCAGATGGCGCACTTCTGCCAGAATACTGTTTGTATCACTGAAGCCTGCACATCCTCCCATCTATACGTTTTCTGCAAATAAAACAAAAATAATAATATTAAAACGATACTATTAACATATAATCCAACACTACTAAACAATTTTAGTTTAATAATTATATTATCTCTCATAATTAAAAAAAAACATACTTGAAATTCAGCCCAAACTGCATCCTTGTGGGCGATAGGTGTGCTCGCTCACGTAATCACAGGCGTGGGCCAGTTCTGTAAGCACAACTGTGAAATGCACTTGACGATCTTGTTTTCTGAAAAAATCACTATAATATACAACAACTTACATCAAAGATAAGTAGATTTATTATAATATTTAAAGCAATTTACATTAGTTATATATCTGCAACAATAGAAATCTAAAATGCTTATATATAAATGATGCGGACGTACGTGTTGTTCGAAGGAGGATGAATCTGTATAAGAATCCGATCATCCAGATTAGAAGGGGCCTTTGGCACATGATTAGGCCCCCTAACCAAGCCGCGCTTTTTTTGAGTTACTTCAGAAGTCATCTATATATTACAAATTTCAAAATGTTAGTATGAGTTATATTTGATTACATGCATATATGAATATAAAATTACAATAATGACAGGAAATTGCATTAAATAGTTAAGTACATAAACATGACAATGATATAAAGAACATGTAATACTAAACATATATTTCATTTGTTCAAGTGTCAATGTCTGAGTCAGAATCATCTTATATACGTATTGTAGATTCATAACCATCATCTGCTTCAGATTCAGTGTCAGTGTCAGTGTCAGTCAATAACTCTTCCTCCTCAGTATCAATGTCATCTGACATAAGTATTGACTCAGGATCTAATTCATATGGTTCATCTCCACCATCTAACTAGATTACTTCATTGTCGTCCTCCACATTTATTATAGTTTGTCTATGAAGCATCTGCTCTTGGTAAATCTCCCCGTCAACTACTTCTACACGACTGCGCACGGGAGTATGGATTACACATTTCCAATCTACAGGCGGTCTATCCCTTTTCCTAACAGGACTAAGAATGTAGTATACTTGTACTGTTTGAGTTGGTAAAACTAACGGTTCGTTGGAGTACGCGAACCTATGGAGGTCAATATCGACGATTCCATGTCTGTCAACACGTGCGTATCCCTTTTTTTGAATCAAACCAACGACACTTGAACAAGTTAATATGACCCCCGTACGTGCCCTTGTACGACAACTCTATGATTTCCTCCAACTACCCATAAAAGGCACAACCAAGCTCATTATAACAATCTCCTTGGACACACACTCCAGAGTTTGTTATTCTTTTACCGTGGCCATATGCCTTTGTATGAAATTCACAACCATTTATTTTGTAACCATTGCGGCTGACTTGGTCCCTGTCTGGTCCCATAGCTAGGACTTGTACATTAGCCGGAATCATTGATCCCTTAGTCAAAGCCTACAAAAACTCCATTCTATTAAATGAAGTCATGGTTAATATGGAGTATATATATATATATATATATATGTCATGCTTAAGTAACTTAACTACTTTGTCCTTCAGCTAAAGTGCCAATTTTTTATCACGATTGATTTGAATATCTTTATCAGTTATGTCAGGATGCTTCACTTTTAACTTGTCATCGTAAAATCTATACAATGTTATAAACATTAACATATTGGAATGTATATTACATGTCATTGAAAGTTAAGGGATAAATATGAATTTTACACGTGTACCTCACAAATTCGTCAATCTCCTCGCAATTAAGAAGAATGTAAGTATGTGCAGCATGTAATTCTTGCTCAAAGAGGAATATGCGCTTCCTTTTTCCATAAGCGCGGCCTGATAGACCAAATACAGAAAACTTGTGAGACACCAGATTTTATGAATAAAGATTTAATTTTCTCAAAATAATTTTTTTTTAATATTATGGTGTTGATTTGATGTAATATTATAGTTGTGGGCAATATTTATAAATTTTGCAAAGTAAGCAAGTGGTTGTATAATATTCGATTGGTCGGGGAATATTCTTTTTGTCGGGGAATATCTGTACGACGGTACAATCATTGGTGGACCCCACAACAGAATTATTGTCGGATAAAGAAAACGAAAAAATTACTTTATGAAAATAACGACGAAAGTTTTACCGTTAACTGTTAAAACACCCGGTGTTAAAAGTACAGTTATACGCGTGGTTGCATAGTAGTGCACAGTATTAATTATTGATGCTTATGTGAGAAGTCACTCAGTATTGTTCAATCAGGTATTCGGGACACTTTTTGTGTCGGAGTACTGTTCACGAGTTACTATTCACGAGTTACTATTTATGAGTTACTATTAACGAGTTACTATCCACGAGTTACTATTCATGAGTTACTATTCACGAGTTACTATTCACGAGGTACTATTGATCACCTGTAAAATATATTTCTTTTCGGTCCAAATCTTTTTTGGATACAATATTATTCTATGAGGAGATGTGCTAATTTTTCAGACCGTTGGTTGAAGTTATAATAGTAAATCAATATGGATCGCTGGTGGAAAGTTATAATAGTGAATCAATATGGATCGCTGGTTTAAAGTTTTAATAGTAAATCAGTATGGACCGTTGCTTTAAGTTTTAATAGTAAATCAATATGGACCGTCCGTTTAAAAGTAAATCAATCTGGACCGTTCATGAATTAGTTACTATTCAGTCCATTTTCCTATAAATAGAAGCTTATTCCTTCATTATTTCTTATGAATTCACTGAAACTCTAGAGAGAGAAATTATAGAGAAATTATAGAAAAGTATTATGCTACTTCCCTACTCTTAATTATATTCAATTTCTTTTACGGTAAGGGGTATTTTTTTTTTGTATTCATGAAGAGAACTTCTGTTATTCCATTATTTATTATTCTGTTGGAATAACCTATATACGCGCTGCTACCCTATACTTGGTGAAATTCTTCCGTGATTTTATTATTTATTATTACGTTTTAATATCACGTCTGTGCGTTCTGCCGGGACCGGTTCCATTCTTTATTACATTTAGAATATCATGTATGCGTGTGTTTTGTGGGACCGGTTCCGTTATTTATTATTTTGTTGGAATAACCTGCTTGTGCGGTCTATCGCATGCATGGTGATTTCTTTTGTTATTCCATTCTTTATTATATTAAGTTGGTTAAAACTTTGACTTCTATACTCCATGAAATTAGTGGAATATCCTTGATATTTGCGCTTCATCCAGTATCTTTTCATGGAAATATTTTTCTGAGCATTCTTGAATTTTACTCTACAAAGCAGTATCATGTTGACAATTGGGACGTTATCAGTTCCTAGATAAATTAATTCTTGAACTTGTTTTATTGAATTCTTATATCATTGTCATCATCCTCATGTTTATATTTTGTTGAAAGTCATCTGTGGCTGTAGTGCATAGATGGACTTGGTATGATTATGACCGAGGATTATTCGATTGTAATCATGGCGTAATGTTACAAATGATGTGGAAAAAGTCCTCATTGCACGTAGTGGATTGATGGACAGTTTTTGGTATGATTATGGCTATGGATTCTCTTTGGCCGTAGTGCAAAGATGAATTATTTTATGGCATGATCTGGACCGTTGATGAAAACATGATTATCTTAAGCCGTGGTGCATGGATAATTCGTGGTCATGATACTAAAGAATATCCTTGGTCGTAGTGCAGGGGTGATTTGATTATGTGGATTATTTATTAAGCTGAGTCCCAGCGATAAAAGTGATAAAAAAAACCTTTTAAATCATAGAAGATAATAGATTTTATTCCTTACTCTACTCTTTTAATGGATTGCTTGTTCCGCTGCAGTTAAACTTGATATTTATTATATTTTATCAGTTTAACATTGTTGAAGGCTAACGATAAATTATTCTGCATTATCTTAGTCATAATATTTCTTACTGGGCTAGTTGAGCTCACCCTTTCTTTCACTTTTCTCTTCAGGAAATGAGAATGTAGCTGGGACTAGTCGGGGAACAAAGTGATGATCCTAGATGTTTGCATTAGTAGTCCTCACTATTCTGTGTAATAGTGTAATAATAATTTGAATGAGGACTCTTTTTGAGTTTTTATACTCTCTAGTAGGCAATATTTCTATTCAAACTCACAGTTTATGTTTTGTCGTATTGTACACCTACATGTTGTATTTATTAAGTTGTATTTGAATTACAGATCATGTATCTCATGACTCAAGATGGGTGATGTATACCTAATTTTGGGGGAGTCACAATTGGTATCAAAGCTTAGGGATATGATCCCTGGCTAAGATTTGAGAATAGAACTAGGAGGGGAGAGACGGGGAATTCCTTCGCTAGTATGACCTACCTAAGTTTTTGGTATTTAATTGGTCGGTCAGAATATAGGGATAATATGTTACATGTCAATTAACCTTTTGTTTTGTGGCAGTATCTGAAAATGACATCCGAGAATGTTGAGAATAGCAATGGAGCACAGGAGACCGTTGATTCTCCATAGATCAATAATCAGGACAATGTGCAACAGGATGGTGATAATCCTCCTATAAACAACAACACTGATCAAGTGACGAACGACGGTACGTTTAAGAGCTTTTTAGAATTCATGCAACATCAGGCGAAGGCGGCTCCTTTGCATAATGTAGGAGGAAACAATGGCAACCCACGGTTGGTCACCGCTAAGCAATTCAAGGAGCTGGGACAACCGGAGTTTTTGGGAAAGCCAGAACCACTTAAGGAGGAGACGTGGTTAAAGCAGATCACCAAGATATTTTATATCTTGGGATGCTCCAAGGAACAAAAGATTCCATTTGCCACCTTTATGTAGCGTGAAGAGGCAGATCACTGGTGGGAATCTGTAAAACGTACCCAACCTGACGCACTCAAGATGTCTTCGGAGAAGTTCCAAGAGCTGTTCAATGACAAGTATTTTCCCGAAAGTATTCGTCACATGAAGGAGGTGGAATTTATCAAGTTGGAGCAAAACAACATGACCGTGTCGCAGTACGATGCCAAGTTTGCCGAGTTATCCCGATTTGCGTCCCACTTGGTTGATAATGAAGGGAGAATGACGCGGATGTTTTTAAGAGGTTTGAAGCCGGAGATACGTCAATATCTTATTTCTCATAAACTGTGTTTGTATTCAAATGTTGTAAATAGGGCTCAGTTAGTGGAGCGGGATAATGAGTCAACGCAACCAAAAGAAAGCAGCCAACAAAATGATAATATCGGTGATAACAGTCATCAAAGCGGTGACAATAAGCATGGAGGAAATCAACATGCCAGAAATGGTAACCACTTCGGTGGTAATCATGGTCAAAACAATAAGAATGGACATTTCAAGAAGAGGAGATTTAACAATGATGGAAAGACGTCAACACCAGCACCCATTGTTAAAGAAGGAGAACGACCACCTATCATATGCTTCAAATGCGGAGGGGAGGGACACATCAGTCCAAACTACGCGATGTCGTCCAAAGCATGCTATAATTGTGGAAGAGAAGGTCACTTAGCCCGATTTTGTCATTCACCGAAGACAAGTTCAGCTAGGATGGAGGCACTAAAGGATGTCCCAGACAAGCCAAAGCCAGTAGTTTAAGAGAGCATTTTTTTTCGTGACGAGGAACCTGAATAAAATTATCGCGGGTATGTTAGTCCTAAACTCTTGTGAAGTCTATACCGTGTTAGATACTGTGACGCCCCCAAAATTAGGTATACGTCACCCATCTTGGGTCGCCACTTACATGGTACATAAATTCAAATACAACTTACTAATATAATCGTGCGTGCAATACGACATAAACGTGAGTTTGAATACAAATTTTGTCTACTAGATATTATTCAAACTCAAAAGGAGTCCTCATTACAACCTATTATCACACTATTTCACGTAATAGTGAGGACTACTAATGCTATCCTCTCGGACCATTACTTAGCTCCCAGGACTCGTCTCAAATATGTTCTCATTTCAAGAAGAACAATGAAAGAAAAGGGTGAGCTCAACTAGCCCAAAGAAGAAATATTATGACTAAGATAATACGAATAAATTATCATTAGCCTTGAATAGTATTAAACCGATAAAATACAATAGACAACCCGGTTTAATCGCAGCCGAATTAGCAATCCATTTAAAGAGTCAAGTAGAGAATAAAGTCTACTATCTTTTAGGTTTTAAAAGGTTTTCATCAATTTTTATCACGAGACTCAAATTTAATAAATAAACCACCACATCTAATCATCCCCGTACCACGGCCAAGGATTTTCATCAAATTATCAATGGTCATGACTATACCGAATCACCCTCGTCATAATCATACCAAAACTATCCATCACCGCATTACAGCCACCGAGGACTTTTGTCACATCATTTATATCAAGTCATGATTATACCGCATGATCCTCGGTCATAATCATACTAAGTTCATCTATGCACGTAAGCCAAAGATAACATAATATAACATGAGGATGATGACAATGACATAATAATTCAATAAAACAAGTTCAAGAATTATTTAATCCATGAATTATTAACGTCCAAATTGTCAACATAATACTTTTTTATAGAGTAAAATTCAAGAATGATCGGGAAGAATATTTCCGTGAAAAGATATCGGATGAAACGCAAATATCAAGGATATTCTACTAATTTCATGGAGTATAGAAGTCAAAGTTTTAACCAACCGGGTATAATAAAGAATGGAATAATAAAAGAAATCACCATGCATGCGGTGATTGCGATGAGACAAAGTTATTCCAACAGAATAATAATAACGGAACCAGTCGTGTGAAATTCACACCAACGGGGATGTTCCAATGAGAATAATAAAGATGGAACCGGATCCGTAAAACACACGTATAGGATATTCCAATGTAATGATAAAGATTTTAACCAGTCCTGTAAAACACATGCATGTGATGTTCCAACAGTAATAATAAAAAGCGGAACTGTGTCCCGTGTAAAACACATGATGTGATGTTCTAACGAATAATAGAAGAATGTCACCAAGTATAGGGTAAATCAGCAGATAAAAGTTATTCCAATGTAATAATAAGCAATGGAATAACATAAGGATTTCACCAAGTATAGGGTATGCCACAGATATAAAGTTATGTATAGGGTATGCCACTTTTACAAAGTTATTCCAATGTAATAATAATGAATGGAATAATCAAGTTCTCTTCAAGAAGAAAGAATAACACCCTTACCGTAAAAGAACCGAATATAGAAGTAGTGAAGTAGCGAGAATACTCTTCTTCTTTCTATAACTTTCTCTATAGCTTCTCTCTATAATTTCTCTCTCTGAGTTTCAATGAATTCGTAAGAAAATAATGAAGGAATGAGCTTCTATTTATAGGAAAATGGAATGCATAGTAACTAATCCATGAACTATCCCATTGATTTACTTTAATCTGACGGTCCATATTTAAAGAAAAATCTTTTAAATAAAATATAATATATTCTATTTATATAAAAATATTTTACTATGCAAACACTATGCAAAATACTATGCAAAACACTATGCAACACTATGCATAATAAAATATAATATATTCTATTTATAGAATAACTTTAATAAAGTATTCTATTTTATATAAAAAGATGTTTCGCTTTTATTACGTTAATAATACTGAATAAAACAAAACGTCATTATCGCTATAATAATTCATATTATTAATCGACAATAATGGAATCAAACCGAGTGACTTCTCACATAAGCATCAATAATCAATACCGTGTACTATGCAACCACACGACATCAGTTGTTTTTACTACCGAGTAGTTCAACAAGAACTACGGTAAAAAACTTCCGCCGTTATTTCAATAAAATATTTTGTCGCTTTTCTCAATCCGACAATAATTACATTGTGGGGTCCACCAATGATTGAGTAGTTGTACGAATATTCCCTCGCTAAACCGAATATTCCCCACCAATCGAATATAATATAACCACTTGCATACTTTGCAAAATTTATAAATACTACCCACAACTATAATATTATCTTAAATTCACACCATAATATTAAAAAATTATTTCAACAAAATTTAAATCTTTATTGATAAAATCTGGGGTCTCACAGATACCGATTCTACTCACTCTTTTATTGCACCTAGTTGTGTTCAATGTTTGAAGTTAACTCCGAAGAAGTTAGACTTTGATATATTTGTTTAAACTCAGTTGGGAGAAACCTTCGTTACCTCCACTATTTATAAATCTTGTTCAAATCAACATTTTCACGTTACCTGTCGATCTTATCTCGTTGAAAATACTTGCCTTTGATGTGATTTTTGGAAACGATTGGTTAACTACTCATCATGCTTTTCGTAAGGTTGTTAGCTTTCATACTCCTAACCAACCTGTTATGCGAATTCAAAGTAACCAAACCACTGAAGTCAATCATTGTCATATCAAGCCATAAATAAAGAGCCCCGATCCTTTCGTTGTTGACTTTCTTGTGTGGAATGCACCAAAGCCAAACTTTCTGTAGGCAACGTCGTGAATAACGGTGACAAGTTGATAGGTATCAATGTGACATGTTATCCAAGTCTTGGATGAGAGTCACAGTTTTAAATGATATTTCTATTGTTAATAAATTTCCTGACGTATTCTTAAAGACTTCTTAGCCTACCCCTAGAGCATGAAATCGAATTTTGTATTGACCCCAGTACAAAACCCATTTCTAAAACCCTCAAATATTTTCTTCACCTACAACGAACGTGTAATGTGCCAAAGACGTTGGCTCGAGCTGTTGAAGATTACGATCGTACCATTCAATACCATTGTGGGAAAAATGAATGTAGTGGTAGGTGACGCGTTGAGTAGAAGATCGATGCTCGTTTGAGTGTGATGTTGTTAACACAAAGACCCATTTCAGATAACTTACAAATGATGGAGATAGAGTTAAAGACTCTAGGGACCCACGTGAAGATACGAATATACGATTAGAATAGACTTGAATTGATAATGTTAAAGCTGCTCAAGCTACATACTCAGAGCTGATGAATGTGAAGAAGAAGGTTTAAGAGGGCCTTATTCTAGAAGCAAGAATCGATGAAGAGAGAAAATCTCAACCCTCGATTTTATTGGCCCATTTAAAATCCTTGATCGAGTTGGAACTGTGGCCTATAGACTCGTTTTACCGCCGAGTATGTCGCGTGTTCATAACATTTTTTCACGATCGATGTTACGTAAATATGTGGACGAATTCAACCAAATTATTGAATTAAAACTAGACGAGATAGCAGAAGATTTAACGTATGAGGAGCTACGTGTTAAAATCTTGGATAAGAAGGATCATATTCAACACTCAAAGGTTATACCTCAAGAGTTAGAATTTAAAGTGAAGTCAAGGTATCCTCACCTATTTGGCATACCAGGTACGTACATAAATTTTGAGGGCAAAATTTCATAAGGAGGGGAGATTGTGAGACCCCAGATTTTATGACTAAAGATATAATTTTCTCGAAATAATTTTTTTTTTAATAATATGGTGTTGATTTGATGCAATGTTATAGTTGTGGGTAATATTTATAAATTTTGCAAAGTAAGCAAGTGGTTGTATAATATTCGATTGGTCGGGGAATATTCTTTTTGTCAGGGAAAATCCGTGATGACGGTGTCTACAATCATTGGTGGACCCCACAATGTAATTATTATCATTTGACAGAGAAACGACAAAAAATACTTTATAAAAATAACTATAAGCTTTACTTATATCTGTTGAAACACCCGGTGTTAAAAATACAAAGACTACGCTGTGGTAGCATAGTAGTACACTTGTATTGATTATTGATGCTTATGTGAGAAGTCACTCAGTATTGTTCAATCGGGTATTCGGGACACTTTTCGTGTCAAAGTACTATTCATGAGTTACTATTCATGAGTTACTATTCACGAGTTAATATTCATGAGTTACTATTCACAAGTTACTATTCACGAGTTATTATTCACGAGTTACTATTCACGAGTTACTATTCATGAGGTACTATTGATCACCTGTAAAATATATTTCTTTTCGGTCCAAATCATTTTTGGGTACAATATTATTCCATGAGGAGATGTGCTAATTTTTTAGACCGCTGGTTGAAGTTATAATAGTAAATAAATATGGACCGCTGGTGGAAAGTTATAATAGTGAATCAATATGGGTCGTTGGTTTAAAGTTTTAATAGTAAATCAGTATGGACCGTTGCTTTAAGTTTTAATAGTAAATCAATATGGACCATCCGTTTAAAAGTAAATCAATCTGGACCGTTCATGAATTAGTTACTATTTAGTCCATTTTCCTATAAATAGAAGCTCATTCCTTCATTATTTCTTACGAATTCACTGAAACTCTAAAGAGAGAAATTATAGAGAAACTATAGAAAAGTATTTTGCTATTTCCCTACTCTTAATTATATTCAGTTTCTTTTACGGTAAGGGGTATTATTTTTTTTGTATTCATGAAGAGAACTTCTGTTATTCCATTATTTATTATTCTGTTGGAATAACCTGTATACGCGGGCTACCCTATACTTGGTGAAATTCTTCTGTGATTTCATTATTTATTATTCTGTCGAAATATCCTGTTTGTGCGTTTACGCCAGACCTGGTTCCATTATTTATTATTCTGTCAGAATATCTTGTCTGTGCGTTTACGCCAGACCTGGTTCCATTCTTTATTATTCTGTTGGAATATCATGTCTGTGCGTTTTACGCCGGACCTGGTTCCGTTATTTATTATTCTGTTGGAATAACCTGCATGTGCGGTCTATCGCATGCATGGTAATTTCTTTTGTTATTCTATTCTTTATTATACTCGGTTGGTTAAAACTTTGACTTCTATACTCCATGAAATTAGTGGAATATCCTTGATATTTGCGCTTCATCCAGTATCTTTTCATGGAAATATTTTTCTGAGCATTCTTGAATTTTACTCTACAAAGCAGTATTATGTTAACAATTGGGACGTTATCAGTTCCTAGATAAATTAATTATTGAACTTGTTTTATTGAATTCTTATATTATTGTCATCATCCTCATGTTTATATTTTGTTGAAAGTCATCTCATGGCACATGGTGCATAGATGGACTTGGTATGATTATGACCAGGGATTATTCGGCGTAATCATGACCGTAATGTTACAAATGATGTGGAAAAAGTCCTCATTAGCCCGTAGTGCATTGATGGACATTTTTTGGTATGATTATGGCTATGGATTCTCTTTGGCCGTAGTGCAAAGATGAATTTTATGGCATGATCAGGACCGTTGATGAAAACATGATTATCTTAAGTTGTGGTGCATGGATAATTCATGGTCGTGATACTAAAGAATATCCTTGGCCGTAGTGCAGGGGTGATTCGATGATGTGGATTATTTATTAAGCTGAGTCCCAGTGATAAAAGTGATAAAAAAAACCTTTTAAATCATAGAAGATAGTAGATTTTATTCCCTACTTGACTCTTCTAATGGATTGTTTGTTCCGCTGCAGTTAAACTTGATATTTATTATATTTTATCAGTTTAACATTGTTGAAGGCTAACGATAAATTATTCTCGCATTATCTTAGTCATAATATTTCTTCTTCGGGCTAGTTGAGCTCACCTTTTCTTTCACCGTTCTCTTGAAATGAGAACGAATCGGGACTAGTCGGGGAATAGAGTGATGATCCTAGATGTTGGCATTAGTAGTCCTCACTATTCTGTGAAATAGTATGATAATAATTGTAATGAGGACTCCTTTTGAGTTTTTATACTCTCTAGTAGATAATATTTGTATTCAAACTCACAGTTTATCTTTTGTCGTATTGTACACGACAGTTGTATTATTAAGTTGTATTTAAATTTTATACCATGTATCTGGCGACTTAAGATGGGTGATGTATACCTAATTTTGGGGGCGTCATAAAACCGACCATTTAGTTCAACATTTCCCCCATCATCATGTCTCGAGACTCGATTGGCCTTTATCAAGACTTCGTCCCAAAAATAGTCTGAGATAAACGTAGATATCTCATCAAAACTGTATGCCTCACATATCGACCCCTCGACATAAGCTCTATTCTTCACCTTCCTCTTAAGGTTTCCCATCACCCTCTCAAAAGGGTACATCCATCTATATTTAATTGGACCCCCAACACGAGCTTCATAGGGAAGATGAATTTGCAAATGCTCCATGGAGTCAAAAAAACCAGGTGGGAATATTTTTTCAAGTTTACACGTGATCTCTATGATGTTCTTCTTAAGTATGGACATGTCCTTCTCATTTAATGTTTTTAAACATAAGTCTTTGAAGAAACGACTAAGATCCATCAAAGCATCCCATATTGGTTTATCAAGCAGATCCCGAAATGTTATAGGCATTATTCTCTCCATGAACACATGACAGTCATGACTCTTTATCCCTTGCAACTTCCCACCCGTAACACACCTTGCAATGTTTGACGTATATCCATCTGGTAGTTTCAGAGACTTAACCCATGTGAACACATCTTCAATTTGCTTTTTGGATTATGTGTACCTTGCATGCGATTTGACAATCTTACCATTAGGAGATTCATAAAGTTCTAATCCAGGACGCTTACAAATATCTTTCATGTCCAACCGTGCCTTTATCATTATCTTTTGTCTTTCCCATAACATTCATCACGGTGTTAAACACATTGTCGAACACATTCTTCTCAATATGCATCACATCTAGATTATGACAAATCAAATTTGTAGACCAATAAAGCAGTTCCCAAAATATGCTTCTCCGAACCTAGTTATGAGATTTGCCAAACCCATTGATTATGTTTGTGGCATCAATATTACCAAATGGGATGACCGGCAATCTCATCACAATTTCTCGCATCTCTGTTCCCGACAATCGCAATGCAGGCATATCATTGTCTACTTTCCCTTTTCCTGAAGTGTTCTCTATATCTTCAAAATGGGTGATCTACCGACAAGAACCGACAATGACAGTCAAAATAGTAAGGCTTTTGACCTTTTGATAGATTGAAAGACTTTGTATGCTCCATACAATACGGACAAGCCAACTTCCCGTGTGTACTCCATCCAACTAACATACCATAAGCTGGGAAGTCACTTATAGTCCACATAACCGTTGCCCTAAGGTTAAAATTTGTTTTCATTGCAACATCCCAAGTCTATACTCCATCCTCCCACAATACCTTCAACTCGTCTATAAGAGGTCTCAAGTAAACATCTAAGTTCGTTCCAGGACTCTTAGGACCAGGAACCATGAGTGAAATAAACAAGTATGGTTGTTTCATACACATCCAAGGAGGAAAGTTGTACAGAGTAACAATCACATGCCAACATGAGTACGGAACAGCTGAATGGCCAAACGGGTTGAAACCATCGGTGGACAATCCAAGCCTCACATTTCTAGGTTCTAATGCAAACCCAGGATGTGCTAAGTTGAAATCTTTCCAAGCCTGCCCATCTGCGGGATGATTTAGTTCTCCATCTTTAGCTGGAGATTTCGCATGCCAACTCATATGTTCAGCTGTTCTTGAAGACATGTACAATCTCTTTAGCTGATGTGTATTGGAAAATACCTTTGAATCTTAAACGGTATAGTTGATTTTTTTGTAGTCACACCATCTTTATTAGGCCTAGACCGATCATGACTGCAAAACGTTCACCTTGTCATCTGTTCATTTTTCTTATAAAATAACATGCAATCGTTAGGACATGCATCGATCTTTTGGTATCCAAGACCCAACTTCTTCACCATTTTCTTACAATAGTAATAGTTATCAAGTAATTTCTCACCGTTAAGCAACATACTCTTAATGGCCTTCAAGAGCGACTCAAAACACTCATGGCTCATGTTGTGATTAGCCTTGTGTAGGGATTTCGGCACATCAAAGCAACGCACAGTGGAATAAAATTGAACAAAACAATATAATTTCTGAAACCCTAAACAGGATCCATGCGAAAATCAATTAACTCAGTGTAAAGAGATTATACCGAATATGAGAATGCTTCTAAAATGCTTCGAATCTCCAACGCAATTCCTCACAAAACTACGTCTCTATGGTATCCACACGAACGTCGCACGAACCGTCGCATGATTCTGCAATAAAGGGACTTGCGGTACTAGCCACCAAAGGAACGGGATTTTCGAAAGGTTTTCTCTCTAGTCTCTCTCTAAGAGCGGCTGGGGTTTTTGAAGTTATGATATGATCCTAAGTGGCTGTTATATATCATATATATAGTAGTTAAAAAGGAATTAATCAAAACCTAATTTCATAAAATCCGAATTTATATATATATATATATGGGAGCCCTTCCATAGCAACCGGTTGCTATGGGTACTGTGAAACACCCCCTTTTTGGACCGTTGATAAACTTATTGGAAGGCTGAGATTGAAACATAAATATACCCAGCCGTAACAACTTGTATCGGTTTTTATTTTAATATGAGGACCCCACCATAGTCAACATGTTGTCAGTTTGTTTAACTAAAACGAATTTTTAATATTAAATAATACGATAGAATGCGACTTTACATGCAGAAACATATAAAAAAAAAATTCAAACCGTAGTAAGAGCCTCTTCCGAAACACAAAAAAAAAATTCAATAGTAAGAGCCTCTTCCTACACAAAAAAAAATTTCAAACCGTAAGAGCTTCTTCCTACTACAAAAAAAAAACAAAATAATATGAAATAGTAAGAGCCTCTTCCTAAACAAAAAAAAAAAATAAAATAAAATAAAATAATACAAACCTAAGACAACCTCTTACTACATATAAAAAAATCAAATAATGGCACAAGTTCTTTATTTGCTATTTTTTATAACAATATTTGTTATTTTATAAAAACAAATATTTTATAAAAATAAATATTTTATAATAACAAATAAAGAATATAAAATATTTTATAAAAACAAATATTTTATAAAAACAAATATTTTATAATAACAAATAAAGAATATAAAATATTTTTATATCCTATTTTATATTTTATAAAATATAAAATATTTGTTCTTATAAAAATATTTGTTATTATAAAATATTTGTTATTATAAAATATTTGTTATTATAAAATATTTGTTTTTATAAAATATGATACATATATTTGTTATTATAAAATATTTTATAATAAAATATTTGTTATTATAACAAATATTTGTTAGTGTGAGTTTAGATTTAGATTTTTTTTTTTTTGAAGCGGAGAGAAACTCAACCTATTATTATTATTATTATTATTATTATTATTATTATTATTTTTTGTGTTTCAAGAGGCTCTTACTATTTGAATTTTTTTTTTTTTTTTTTGTTTTGTAGTTTTAAGAGGCTCTTACTAGTTTGAATTTTTTTTTTTTTTTTTAAGCCTAAGAGGCTCTTACTACGGTTTGGAATTTTATTTTTTTTTTTATACGTTTACAATGTCGCATGCTACGTATTATTTAATATTAAAAATTGCTTTTAGTTAAACAAACCCGACAACATGTTGACTATGGTGGGGTCTCATATTAAAATAAAAGTTTAAGATAAGTTGTTACTACCGGATATATTTATGTTTCAATCTCACCTTCCAATAAGTTTATCAACTATCCCAAAAAGGGGTGTTAGATAAAGACCCATAAAGAACCTATTGCTATGGAAGGGCTCTATATATATATATATATATATATATATATCTTAATTAAGTCTTACTTAATTAATATACATATATACAAATTATCCTTTTAATTTAAATTCGTGATTTAAATACTATTAATCATATTAATATATTTAAATCCTTAAAATTTAAATTAATTCCCTTTTAAATTACGTTCTATGTGTGTGACCCTATAGTTTATTATTGCGTTTGTAATAATTTTAAAATCATATTATAAAATTATAAATAGTGAGCGGCATCTAGTAATGCATCATTGCTACCCAAGTAATAATAAGATCGATGATTCGATGCAACCTTTTCGTGACCAATGTTTCAATGTAATTTAATCCTTTTAACCTTAATATCCTAGATTAAACTCGAGTCATGGAATGTGTCATACTCTTCATAATTTAATCTTTGTTTTTCTTGATCAATGAGTAGACTATATTAAACAAATCACTATTTAAGCATGGTCATGCATTTCATAGTCCTACTCAATCAAGAGGCCTATAGATATCACCCCTAATATATAGGAGGGTTAAATTCCATCTAGATCACTCATATTCCTCGCACGATTCATGATGTACCCGATAATCACCTTTATAGTCCACCCTATTAAAGATGACATTTGATGATATCAAAGTACATAAATTCCCGTGTAGTAATATAGTGATTTCAAGTCGGAGGACCATTACATCATTGTCACTATGAGAATCGCTAATGACACTTTGCATACTGTTCCACGTAGAATTCGCATGGTGGGTCTTTCCAGTACATCGTTCTCTAACATGTACCTATGCATTGACTTAATATCTCATATATTTATGACCAATGAGATTTGGTCATCAGTCAATCCACATACTAGTCTCAATGCATCATTGTTGTCCCATCAACAATGACACTCGACTAGGGACATTTAAGAACAATGATACTAATTGTAATTATATAATCTCATGTTCAAGTCACATACTTGAAACTATATAATTTGTATCACTATTCTTAGGAATTTTATTATGTTAAGATTTATATAACGCAGTAAATAAAACCATAAAAAAATCATTCATTTATTCAATTAAATATAATATCAAAATATTAAGCAATTATTTCAAATAATTGGCCACTCTAACACCTTGATGTTAAGTAATGTCGCCACTACAGACAATGTAGTGTGTTTTGGTGCAACCATGCCACAATGGCTCGCTACCCTCGTCTAACAACTTAAAGAAGTATTTGGCATCAGAATTCATAGGTTCCTCTCTTCCTTGTTCCCAATCAAATCTAGCCCTGCAATATCATGAACCATTTCATTCATACGATGAGTACTACTGCCTGGATTTTGTACTTCTGTGATGCCACCATCTCTTCTCTGCCTATGTGCCCACCAGCATTCTTCGTAATTTTTTATGAATCCCGAAACAAATAAATGATAGTTTACCACATCTCTGTCCATATAATTTACATTCTTACATTTCAAACAAGGACATCTTATCATGTTCTGACCATTCACACATTCCGGGTGACTATACGCATACTCCAAAAACACTTGGCAACCAGCTCTAAATTCAGCTATAGCACCTATCTGGGGACTTGACTTTCGTCGTGCCATCCAACTACGGTCTGAATAGAGGTCCATACTTGTAAACATGTGACTTGAGCGTAATTGTAATCGTATGACTTGAGCATGCTTGTAAGCATATGACTTGAGCATACTTGTAAGCATATGATTAACATTTAAGCATACTTGTACGCATATGACTTGAGCATACTTGTAAGCATATGACTTGAGCATACTAGCTAGCCAGCATATGACTTGTGTGAGACCCCAGATTTTATCAATAAAGATTTAAATTTTGTCGAAATAATTTTTTATATATTATGGTGTGAATTTGAGATAATATTATAGTTGTGGGTAGTATTTATAAATTTTGCAAAGTATGCAAGTGGTTATATTATATTTAATTGGTTCTGGGAATATTCTTATTAGCGGGGAATATTCGCATAACCAAGACAATCATTGGTGGACCCTACAATGTAATTATTGTCGGATTGAGAAAACGACAAAAATATTTTATTGAAATAACGATCAAAGTTTTACCGCTTGATCTTTGTTGAACTACTCGGTAGTAAAAGTACAAAGAATACGTGTGGTTGCATAGTAGCAGATACCAGTATTGATTATCGATGCTTATGTGAGAAGTCACTCAGTTTGATTCCATTATTATCGATTAATAATATGAATTATTATAATGCGATAATGACGTTTTGTTTTATTCGTATTATTAACGTAATAAAATGTAAACATCTTTTATATAAAAATGTAATACTTTATTAAAGTTATTCTATAAATAGAATATATTATATTTTATTATGCATAGTGTTGCATAGTGTTTTGCATAGTATTTTGCATAGTGTTGCATAGTGTTTGCATAGTAAAATGTTTTTATATAAATAGAATATATTATATTTTATTTAAAAGATTTTGCTTTAAATATGGACCGTCGATTAAAGTAATCAATCTGGACCGCTTCATGGATTAATTACTATGCATTCTATTTTCCTATAAATAAAGCTCATTCCTTCATTATTTTCTTACAATTCAATCAAACTCTAGAGAGAGAAATTATAGAGAGAAGCTATAGAGAGAAAATCCATAGAGAGAAAGAAGAAGAGTATTCGGTACTTCACTACTTTGATATCCAAAGTGTCTTTTACAAAGAAGGGGTATTATTTGTTGTACCTGTAAGGGGTGTTATTCTTTCTTATTCATGAAGAGAACTTCATTATTCCATTCATTATTATTCATTGAATAACTCAGTAAAAGTGGTATACCCTATACATAACTCAGAGTATGCGGATACCCTATACTTGGTGAAATCCTTATGTTATTCCATTCTTATTTATTCATTGGAATAACTCAATATATCTGGAATCCCCTATACTTGGTGATCTTCTTCTCATTATTCCATTCTTTATTATTCTCATTGGAATATCCTCGTCTGTGTGTTTTACATCTGACCGGTTCCATTGTTTATTATTCCGCATTTATTATTCTCGTTAAAATATCCCATGCATGTGTTTTACAATTTCTGACCGGTTCCATTGTTTATTATTCAAAGATTTATTATTCATTTGATCATCCTGCTTGCAGTGAATTTCACCCGACCGGTTCCGTTATTATTATTATCATTGGAATAACTCGCTATCTAAGTACCGCATACACGGTGATTTCTTTTGTTATTCCATTCTTTATTATACCCAAATAAGTTAAAACTTTGACTTTTATACTCCATGAAATTAGTTGAATATTCTTGATATTTGCGTTTCATCCAAAGATCTTTTCATGAAAATATTCTTCCGATCATTCTTGAATTTTACTCTACAAAATAAGATTCTTGTTGACAATTTGACGTTAATAATTCCCGGATAAAATAATTTTTGAACTTGTTATATTGAATTATTATGTCATTGTCATCATCCTCATGATATATTATGTTATCTTTGGCTTACGTGCATAGATGAACTTAGTATGATTATGACCAAGGATCATTCGGTATAATCATGGCTTGTTATAAATGATGTGATAAAAGTCCTCAGTGGCACTGTAATGCAAAGATGGATAGTTTTTGGTATGATTATGACCGTGGGTGATTCGGATAGTCATGACCATTGATAATTTGATGAAAATCCTTGACCGTGGTACAGGGATGATTAGATGTGGTGGTTTATTTATTAAGCTGAGTCTCAGCGATAAAAAAAAAATTGATGAAAACCTTTTAAAACCTAAAAGATAGTAGATTTTATTCTCTACTGACTCTTTTAATGGATTGCATATTCATTCACAGCTTAAACCGGTTGTCTATTGTATTTTATCAGTTTAACACTGTTGAAGGCTAATAATAATTTACTCTGCATTATCTTAGTCATAATATTTCTTACTGGGCTAGTTGAGCTCACCCTTTCTTTCACTATTCTCTTCAGGAAATGAGAACATAGCTGGGACGAGTCGGGGAACGGAGTAATGGTCCAGAGAATAGCATTAGTAGTCCTCACTATTCTGTGAAATAGTGTGATAATAGTTGTAATGAGGACTCCTTTTGAGTTTGAATAATATCTAGTAGACAATATTTGTATTCAAACTCACAGTTTATGTCGTATTGTACATGACAGCTAGGTTAGTAAGTTGTATTTGAATTTATGTACCATGTAAGTGGCGACCCAAGATGGGTGGCGTATACCTAATTTTGGGGGCGCCACAGGTTGGTATCGAGCTTAGGGATATGATCCTGCCTAAGATGTGAGACAAGAACTAGGAGGGAGAGATGGGGAATTCCTTCATAGTATGACCTACCTAAGTTTATGTGGTATTTATTTGGTCTATTGAGAGTATAGGGATAATATGTGATATGTTATTTAAACCATGTTTGGTGGTAGTATTTGAAAATGACATCCGAAAATATTGAGATAAGCAATGAAGCACATGAGACCAGCTTGAGTCACCAACCAAAAGGTAATGAGCAACAACACGATAATAATCATACCTGCAAGGCAACATTACTCTCGAACAATGATAACCATCGTGGGGAAATTATCATGTCAAGAATGGTAACCATTTCTGGGTAATCATGGCCAAGATAATAAGAATGGACATTTCAAGAAGAGAGGGTTCAACAATGACGTGAAAGACATTGGCATCAAGACCCGCTTCAAAGGAAGAAGAACGACCACCGGTCAGATGTTTCAAATGCGACAGACGGGGACACATCCGTCTAAACTCAGACGCAAAGAATCCAAAGCGTGTTTTAATTGCGGAAGAAGAAGGTCACTTAGCTCGATTTTGTCGTATGGTGAAGTCAAGTCCAGTTGAGATAGTGATGCCAAAGGATGTCCCGCATACAAGCCAAAGCCGTGAGTTTAAGAGAGAGCGTTTTTTCTCGTGACGAGGAACCTGAATAAAATTATCACGGGTAAGTTAATCATAAGCTCTTGCGAAGTATATATCGTATTCGATACCGGTTCTACCTATTATTTTATCTCTCTTGCTTGCGTTCCACGTTTAAATTTGACTCCAGAGAAATTGGACTTTGATTTATCTGTTTAAACTTAGTTGGGAGAAACCTTCGTTACCTCCACTGTTTATAAATTTTGTTGATTCAAATCGAAACTTTCACGTTACCTGTCAATCTTATCTCTTTGAAAATACTTGCCTTTGATTTTAGGAATCAATTGGTTAACTACTCATCATGCTTTTCGTAAGGTTGTTAGCTTTTATATTTATAACAATCCTGTTACACGAATTCAAAGTAACCAAACTACTAAAGTCAATTATTGTCATATCAAGCCATAAGTAAAGAGCCCCGAACCTTTCGTTGTTGACTTCCTTGTGTGGAATGCACCGGGCCGGACTTTCAGAGGCTTACATCGTGAATAAAGATGGCAAGTTTATAGGTATCATTGTGAGGTGCTATCTAGGTTAAGGGATAGAAGTCACAGTTGGTATCAATGTGACGTACTATCCAAGTCTTGGATGAGAGTCACAGTTTTGAATGATATTTCTATTATTAATAAATTTCCTGGCGTATTCATGAAGACTTCTTAGCCTACTTAGAGCGTGAAATCGAATTTTGTATTGACCCAAGATAAAACCCATTTCTTAAACCCTCAAATATTTCAATCAACTAAAAGGATCTCATTTTACGTGGATTATGATGAAAGTCATAATAAAAGTATAGAACTGATGAAAATAATGGGTATATGAAGTATTAGTAAGTTTTATGATGAGTTATGTTGGTTAGTATGTGAAAACAAGAAAGATTCTTAGAAATCACAAAGAGTTGAAAATCAGATTTTGGTGAAAAACGTAACATGAAATTCAATTGACCATATCTCCTATTATATTTTGAATTTTTGAGTGTGGTCAAGTCCTAGAGTTAGATCTATGAGTTACCTAACTAATCCAAGTGGAATTACTGGAAAAGGTGTTGTAGATTTTTGTGTGGACTAATTTTAGCAAAGGAGTGCAAAGCTGCAAAAACCGAAAAAACACGCTTTGCCATGATTTTAGAGAGGCTGTTTCGGCCACTTAAATTATGAGAAAAATTCTGGCCTTTTGGGACATGAAGGTATACGGTATAAAGTACCTCCTGTACAAAAATGAGCTCATTCTGACTTAAAATGAGCAAGTTATGACTATTTCAATATTTAGGTTTTTCCGATTTAAAACGCTATAACCGGAGTTCTATAACTCACGATGACCATGAAATTTAAACTAGAAGCTCACGTTAACATGTGTAAGGTCCTGCCAAGATTTGGGAATTTTGGAGTTAAACTTGAGGTAGCTAATTTCTTAAGAAATTAATTAAAATTGATTTTTGAAAAATAGTAAATGAATTTTAAAATTCCGAGAAAATATATTTTCATCATGGGACTATATTATGCTAAATCCCAGAAAAGAAATATTTTTGGGACTGATTTGGTATTTTCATGAAAATAGTTTAGTTACTTAACATATGAGTTAAATATGTTATGTGAAGTAACAAAGTTGAAAATAGGATTTTATGGCTAGAGAATCCTATATAGAGTATATGCATATTTTTGAGAGATTTGATAATTGGTGATGATATCTTATGAGTATGGCATTTTGAATGATTAAATGCATTATATGGTAAAGCGTAAACAATTAAGATAAATTGTTTATAAATTTAAGAAGTGATTAAAATATTGTTATAATATTAATGATATTAGATTATGAGATTATTAAGTGATTGATAACATGGGGATATTCTTGAATCTCGGATAAATTATATTATAAATGTTTAATATTTATCCTTTATCTCATTTGATTGATTCTTTATATCATTATCCTCATGCTTATATTATGTTGAAAGTCATCTACGTGGCTTCAGTAGTGCATAGATGGACTTGGTATGATTATGACCGTGGATTGTTCTAAGTATAATCATAACCGTAATTGAAAACACAATTATCTTTGGCAGTAGTGCATGGATAATTTGTGGTCGTGATACTAATGAATACACAATTATCTTTGGTAGTAGTGTGCATGGATAATTTGTGGTCGCGATATTAATGAATACACAATTATCTTTGGCAGTAGTGCATGGATAATTTGTGGTCGTGATACTAATGAATACACAATTATCTTTGGTAGTGTGCATGGATAATTTGTGGTCGTGATACTAATGAATACACGATTATCTTTGGTCAGTAGTGCATGGATAATTTGTGGTCGTGATACTAATGAATACACGATTATCTTTGGTAGTAGTGCATGGATAATTTGTGGTCGTGATACTAATGAATACATGATTATCTTTGGTAGTAGTGCATGGATAATTTGTGGTCGTGATACTAATGAATACACGATTATCTTTGGGTCAGTAGTGCATGGATAATTCGTGGTCGTGATACTAATGAATATCCTCGGCCCGTAGTGCGGGGATGATTCGATGATATGAATTAATTATTGAAATGAGTCTCAAAATGAAATATTAATTCATGGATGTGGTAAAAGTCATCTTTGGTCAGTAGTGCATTGATAGACTTGGTATGATTATGACCAAGGATTATTCGGTATAATCATGACCAGATTGAAAACACGAATATCCTCGGCCAAATGTGCATGGATAATTCGTGGTCGTGATACTATTAAGTCGCTGCGTCTCAAGATTATTGGTTTTATAGTTGTATATCTTTGGCTTTTAGTGTGCAAAAGATGAATTGTTAATGAATATCTTTGGCCGGATTGCAAAGATGAATTTAATGTTTTCAACGATAAAGGTATTCAAGGTATCCTCACCTCTTTATCATACCAGGTACGTACCCTAATTTCGAGGGCGAAATTCCATAAGGAAGGGAGATTGTGAGACCCCAGATTTTATCAATAAAGATTTAAATTTTGTCGAAATAATTTTTTATATATTATGGTGTGAATTTGAGATAATATTATAGTTGTGGGTAGTATTTATAAATTTTGCAAAGTATGCAAGTGGTTATATTATATTCGATTGGTAGGGAATATTCTTGCTTTAGCGGGAATATTCGTTGATAACGACTCAATCATTGGTGGACCCCACAAATGTAATTATTTGATTGATTGAAAAACGACAAAAATATTTTATTGAAATAATGACGGAAGTTTTACCGTTGATCTTGTTGAACTACTCTTCGGTAGTAAAAGTACGATGAATACGCAGTGGTTGCATAGTAGCACACCAGTATTGATTATCGATGCTTATGTGAGAAGTCACTCAGGTTTGATTCCATTATTGTCGATTAATAATATAAATTATTATAGCGATAATGACGTTTTGTCTTATTCGTATTATTAACGTAATAAAATAGAAACATCTTTTATATAAAAATGCAATACTTTATTAAAGTTATTCTATAAATAGAATATATTATATTTTATTATGCATAGTGTTGCATAGTGTTTTTTGCATAGTGTTTGCATAGTAAAATATTTTTATATAAATAGAATATATTATATTTTATTTAAAAGATTTTGCTTTAAATATGGACCGTCGATTTAAAGTAATCAATCTGGACCGCTCATGGATTAATTACTATGCATTCTATTTTCCTATAAATAGAAGCTCATTCCTTCATTATTTTCTTACGAATTCAATTGAAACTCTAGAGAGAGAAATTATAGAGAGAAGCTATAGAGAAAAATCCATAGAGAGAAAGAAGAAGAGTATTCGGTACTTCACTACTTTGATATCCAAAGGTTTTTACTACGGTAAGGGGTATTATTTGTTGTACTTCGTAAGTGTGTTATTCTTTCTTATTCATGAAGAGAACTTCATTATTTCATTCATTATTATTCTCATTGAATAACTTGTAAAAGTGGTATACCCTATACATAACTCTTGTATATGCGGCATACCCTATACTTGGTGAAATCCTTATGTTATTCCATTCTTATTTATTCTTTGGAATAACTCAGATACGCTGAATCCCCTATACTTGGTGATCTTCTTCATTATTCCATTCTTTATTATTCTGTTGGAATATCCTCGTGCATGTGTTTTACACCTCGACCGGGTTCCATTGTTTATTATTCCGCATTTATTATTCTCATTGGAATATCCATGCGTGTGTTTTACACCTGACTCGGTTCCATTGTTTATTATTCAAATTTATTATTCTCATTGGATCATCCTGTTAATTGTGAATTTCACACCACGGTTCCGTTATTATTATTACATTGAATAACTCCGTCTGCGCTTGCACCGCATACATGGTGATTTCTTTTGTTATTCCATTCTTTATTATACCCAATTGGTTAAAACTTTGACTTCTATACTCCATGAAATTAGTTGAATATTCTTGATATTTGCGTTTCATCCAAAGATTTTTTCATGGAAATATTCTTCCGATCATTCTTGAATTTTACTACAAAAATAAAAAGATCTTGTTGACAATTTGGGCGTTAATAATTCTGGATAAAATAATTTTTGAACTTATTTTATTGAATTATTATGTCATTGTCATCATCCTCATGATATATTATGTTATCATTGGCTTACGTGCGTAGATGAACTTAGTATGATTATGACCGAGGATCATTCGGTATAATCATGGCTTGTTATAAATGATGTGATAAAAGTCCTCGGTGGTCCAGCATGTGATGATGGATAGTTTTGGTATGATTATGACTAGGGATGATTCGGTATAGTCATGACCATTGATAATTTGATGAAAATCCTTGACCGTAGTACGGGGATGATTAGATGTGGTGGTTTATTTATTAAGTCGAGTCTCAAATGATAAAAAAAAATTGATGAAAACCTTTTAAAACCTAAAAGATAGTAGATTTTATTCTCTACTTGACTCTTTTAATGGATTGCATATTCATTGCAGCTTAAACCGGTTGTCTATTGTATTTTATCGGTTTAACAATTGTTGAAAAGGCTAATGATAATCTATTCTCGCATTATCTTAGTCATAATATTTCTTCTTCGGGCTAGTTGAGCTCACCCTTTCTTTCACTATTCTCTTGTGAAATGAGAACATAAATTTGGACGAGTCTGGGAACGGAGTAATGGTCCGTAGAATAGCATTAGTAGTCCTCACTATTCTGTGAAATAGTGTGATAATAGTTGTAATGAGGACTCCTTTTGAGTTTGTATAATATCTAGTAGACAATATTTGTATTCAAACTCACAGTTTATGTCGTATTGTACACGACAGTTAGGTTAGTAAGTTGTATTTGAATTTATGTACCATGTAAGTGGCGACCCAAGATGGGTGACGTATACCTAACTTTGGGGGCGTCACAACTTGAGCATACTAGTAAGCATATAAAGAGCTCGTTAATATTATAAATGTTCGCAACAACCCGACCAACAAAAAAAATTTGCCAGAGTCTCCCCTATGATATGGACTAGCCACATGCACGAAGACATGCATATATGGTCATTTCTAGGCACCCAAGACACAAACCAAGAGAAATATACAAATTCTCAATATAATAAGACCAAAACAATAACGAATGAATGCAAATTAAAGCAGTAAAAAGTTCAGGAGGATACTACAAATTCAGAGTTCCAAAAACTCGCGCTTTTATTTTTGCAAGCTTCTTTCTTTACTTTACACATGAGCTAAATAATTAACTTACTTCTTATTAGAGCACTTATCTCTTAGTTCTTTAACTTAGGAGTATGATATTGCGTTTTTTCATTAATATCTTTATGGGTTCGGTGAGAAACTAAGCACGTGTTACATAGTTTATTTTAGCAGTAAATATCTAACGAAATTCTAGTTAGTTTATTTTAGCAATGGAAAACTTCCTAAATGCTGCTTAGTTAATTTATTATATTTTATTATATTTGTATGATATTATATTTTAATTTAATTATATACTTAATCATATTTAATATATATTATATGTCAAATATTAAATGTTATTAAATTTAGTATGAGAAACTAAGTAAATGTTAGTTAGTTTAATAGTTATATTATATCATGTTATTTTATTTTAATTTGTTTTTTATTTATTAGTTAAAAACTAAGTAAATAGAACTTAGTTTCATTTTTGGTTAACTAATTACAATAAATATTTTTCTATTCTCATTCTATTTTAATTTTTTAAAATATTGTTTTTTAATTTTATTATATTATATTATAAAATTTATTATGTTTTTTTTAATTCCTAATGTTTTAATTTAATATTTTTCAGTCTTTAGTATATGGGATAGAGTTTATAAGCCAAACTCATATACATATCCTGCAACACATAATACTGATATGTAAACAAGTTTGGAGTCTTATTTTACATAAATCAAACTTGGTTTTCAAAACTTTATAAATTTTCTTTTGAAAACTTAACTCAAATTATCTCAAAGTAACACATTCAATGCCATACCATCTTGGACATCTTAACAGGTTCATATAAGAACACATAAGGTTTATATATACATGCTCAAGTTTGAAGAACTTAAAGAAAACCATTTTCACAACTGAGGTCCTGCGAGGTGTATCTCCGTAGCCTTGCAGCGTCTAAGTATGACAAAATTTATAATTTTCACAATTGATATTTATATAAATATTTTCAATAGATCATTATGATTCTCAAATCCGGCCTCGGATGACTCTCTTTTTGGAGAAGTATCTCGATTAATCGCTTTTGAGCTATCAAGTGTCGTATCTATTTTACGATATTTATATAAATAATGTTGATAAAAGGTTACTGAAGACTATAAAAAACGTACGGTTTGAATTCCTCTCTGTAGAGGTGTATCTCTATAGCCTTGCGGCGCCCAAGTATCCTTTTATTTGACAAATAGATGAAATATAGATATATAAAATTATGTATAACAATGTATATTCGTATATCTATAGATATAATACAAGTAAGAAATAATTCAACAAAAATTAAACTTATCTCAATACTTGGACTAATTTTCTCTTCTAAAATAATCAGAACTTTTGTAAGAAGAAATATAACGCTTTTAAAGAGAATGTAGGCAAAGAGAATATGTTTTGCTTTTCACTGAATTGGTAAAAACCAAATGAATGAAATACTCCCTATTTATTGATTTTTGAAGTTGGGGGCAAAAATGTAATTTTAGAAATCTAATTTTGAATGCACGGTTTGGATGAAGGATTTTTGATTTGAACGGTCCAGATTAGAACCAATATTACGCAGAAGTTCTTAAAAATTCGCCCGGGCCAAAATCCATCAACTTATTATTTATTACCCTCATTTGACCACATGTTGAAAGCTAAAATCAATGCCAGCACACACGGTTTCTAACATTAAAAGCTGCTATCACATACACGTTATCTTTTAGTCCCAAAATGGTTGTCTCACGTTATTTGCCAGCACAACTACTTACCAACATATCACACATGCTTAGAGCATTCACAACAGTTTCTTTATCTCTATCCCTACTCTGCAGTGTTATTGGGTCATTCTGTAGGATAGGGATTCAATTTTTTCACTATATACCCAACAGGTTCCTTATATTGATTCCTTAAATATTAAATTTTGAAATTTAAAATTTAAAAGTTCTAGCAGTCAAATCATGTTTTGAACGTTGTAACTATTTTTTATTTAAAAGTAATTATTGTTTGAATTTAAAAATTGCAATTATTTTAATTTAAAAATAGATATTTCTAGAAATCAAAATGTGCAACGATCATTATGTGTTTATGAGAATGAAAACAACATTATTTTAATTATAAAATAATAAAATTTATAATTAGTAGTAATATTTTTTACAAAAATGATCAAAATCAAAATTTGACTGTTTTTTATTTTATTTTTATAGTTCTCTTCTTCTCTAAATCCTCTGTTTAAAAAATAAAAATGAGTGAATTTGATATGCATACCTAAATCATCAATTAAGTGAGATAAGATCCTTTAACCAACATAAAATCGTAATAAATAGGGTGTAAAATGTCATTTTACATAAATAGGGAACGCTCTTTTGATTCCCTCACCCTGAGGAGTCAAATCATATATAGGGATTAAAATAGAGAATTATATAAGGATAAGAAAACTGTTGGATACTTATTTATTGGTATATTCTTCAAATGTGAGGATAGAGAGTCTATTGGGGAAACTGTTGTGAATGCTATTATACTGGTATATTATTAGGCGTATACATGCATTGTAACTTAGATAATACACATGCTTGATTCTAAAGTACGTATATATATACACGGTTTTGCCAGTACACTTAAGTAAACACACACACACACTTATATATGGTGCATAAACACAAGCTTTAAATATATTTTTACTTAGTATATATAAATATGCCCAATTTACATACATATATAGTACTCCCTTATATATATATATATATATATATATATATATATATAATAGTTTATATTGTATGCATGAAAAACATTTTTTTTTTGCCCAACTTTGGTTTTCAAAAAGAAATAGGATCTCCTTGCCTTAACATATTTATATGAATCAATTTATTTTACACTTGATATTTAAATTATCAAGGTCAATAAAAATTAATTCAAGTTAAAATTAGAAAATAGTTTATATAAAATAATAAGGACAAATAATTAAATAATTACATATTTAATTATTTATAATATAATTGTTATCATCAAAATATATAAAATAAAATTATATATATCAATCACTTTGTATGGGCAGGGGATTATGTTTGGTTCGAAAACCACTTAGCTTCTGATATTGATAATCATTGAAATGTTTGTGTCGTGCTATTTGCTATATACATGTTGAGTATGTGATTCTTTTCTCATGTGTATAACAAATAGGTAGAGAATATATGATCATACTTATGATAAGTTTGTGACTCATAATCGTATGGTATGTTTTTGAACCCCTAAGCGTATGTACAGTTCCTGATTGGTTCTTGAACTACGTATTGCTAGGATAAGTTCCGAAACTCGTATTATTGTGGAAAGTTCCTGAACTCATAACGTGTGGTAAGTTTGATGAACTGGGGTATAGATAAGTTGTGAATAGAGAATTGAGGATGATGGGAATATATAGACTTATTAAGCAATGGATCAGTATAGAAAGTGGAGTTAATGGTGGAAGCGTAGGTATTCCAAATCTTCTAGCTATGCTAGACTTCAAAATTTTTGACATCAAGCTAAATACGCACTATGTGCCTTTTAAAAATGAATTTTTACTCTCAACACATAATGACAATTGTGTATGTGTGGACTTAGAGACACTGACACATCGTTACCTGTTGAGATGATAAAACTGATTTGCAATGATTTTTGAACTGTTTAAAGAGTCTATGATAATTATTTCGGCTAGACGAAAATGATTTAAAATATCAAAATGTATTTTATATCATTAATGCATCATGTAACCTAGTACAAAGATGATAAAAATTGACGAAGTTGTAAATGCAAAATTAATTAGTGTTGGATGTGATCGAAAGATCGTCAGCCCACTATAGTATGATGTGTTATGACAAAGTCATAAAATGACGGAATCCTCAAACGGGCTGTAAACACAGTACGATATCATGACGTCATAAAATATTTTTAGAATTTTAAAGATAATTAATTGCCAACGGGGTTTGGCTATACATGTTTCGATTGAAATTGAATTATTGGTATGAGTTTAAGCTATTTGATTCAGCTAGACCAATGTTTATGAAAATTCCAAATATTCTTTGAAATTTTTCCCGAAACAAATTATTTTTGTGCGGAATCCTATGAAAAGACTGAGGTGAACATCCCAAAATTGGGAAACTTTTGTGCGCCCAAGGCGGATATGATGAATGGAAAAATCGTTCTAACATGTAGTACCTGATCAGTACAGGGCATAACGGGCTAATCACCCTCCGTATCCGTAAGTCATGACGGTTTACAGATGAATTTCTGTATAAACCTTTTCAAAATGAAAGTTCATGGTCTATATGACTCCTCAGCATGATTTGAAAATTTTAACTCTTAGGAGTGATGTTTTGGGTAGCATGTGATGATATGTAGGAAATAGTATGAACTCGTTGTGTACGGGTAGAATCTGAGATGATTGAATAAAGGTTGTATTGAAAACCTAGTTTTAGTAAATGAAAGGAGTAGAGTGTAGTAGGCTGTAATTTCAGGGACAAAATTCTTAGAAGAAGGGGTGAATGTGACAACCCGAGAATTTAGACTTTTTATAAAATCTTAATTGATTTAAATAAAGGTTCAATAATAAGACCTAGACTGGGAAATAGAATATTAAATAAGAATTCTGTGAAGGATCAGTTGAATTTTAAAATTTTGTGAAGAACTTATAGGGCTAAGTGTATGAGTGTATATGATGCTGTGAATAGTGTTTATGTGTGTGCAATATAGGATTAAGGGTCAAGTGTTGAAGCAGACAAGTGTAACATTAGCAAACCCTAATGTTATGTTAAGAACTTCTATGTTCAGTTAAAAAACCCTAGTGATTGGTTAGAAACCCTAATTCCAGCTTTGGAAACTCTAATTTTAGTTCCGGGAATCCTAAACCCTAACCGTGAATTTCTAAACCATAAATTGGGAACCCTAATGTTAAGTATAATGACTTAAGGGTTAAAAGATATGGGATATATTTGAAAATACCAAATTACCCTTCAAATTATAGGGGAAATTACCAAAATACCTTTAGTAGGTGCGAAATGACTAAACTACCCTTTTACTTAATCTTTAAGAAAAAGATATTGCAAATATTGGTGAGTCATCACTTTGGATTATCCCATGTGCTTATTATCTCACAAATCAGCCAACATATGACACCTAGCAACACTTGGGTTCATTGAATCAAAGAATTAAAAGATTAAAGTAAGAAAACCTTTACTTTATTTCTTAACTTAGCCAACCTTTTCTCTCTCTCAAAATTTCAAAATTTGGAGTGAAAGTAAGTTAAAAGTTAAGCCATGATAATTTTATAGCAAGCCAAGATCAGAAATCAAGATTTGAGCATGAAAGGTATAAACCCTAATTCCATTTAGATCTTTAAGATTTTATGTGATTATGTGTTTTGATGTTCAGATCTGTGTTTTATGATGTTATTTAGTGATCTATGATATTATATCATGAATCCATAACATCTAAGTGCTTGAAAATAGGATTTTAGAAACTTTCCATGAACCCTAATTTTGTGGCCTGATAGCCTAATGTCGGGGCCTCTAGATCTTAACGTGTTAGATGTTAGGATGAATAAGTGTATTATTCATGTTCTATGCCATGAGGAGAGTAGACTGGAAGTGGAATCAAGTCCATATCAGTTCTAGATCTCAAGTTATTTATGGTCAAACATGGTTGACCAGTCACAAATCTGGAAATCTGGGCAACCCAGAAACCCATATTTGTTTGACAGTGATTTTCCAGTCCTTAGATGTAAGACCCCGAATTTTATGAAATAAAAGTATTCAATTTTCTTATAATTATTATTTTATTTCGTAAATGGTTAAATTGATAAAAGGTTAAAGTTAAGGGTGATATGTGAAATTTTTTTACAAAGTATGCAAGTTGTTATAAAATATTCGATTGGTCGGGGAATATTCGTTTTAATAGGGAATATTCGTACGACGACACAATCATTGGTCGACCCCACAATGGAAGTATTGTCGTAGTTAGAAAACGACAGAATTATCTTTTTTAAAAAAAATAACGGCGAAAGTGTTACCGTTAAAACTGTTGAACTACCCTTAGTAGTAAAATACAAAGAATACGTCTGGCGGTTACATAGTAGCACACGGTATTGATTATTGATGCTTACGTAAGAAGTCACTCAGTTATACTTAATTATTGCTACAGTAATTGCTGCATCATATCTCTAATATTATTGATTCAATTATTGTCACAGTATCAATATTTTATATATTATTAAATCAATAATTGAGACGACAAAGTTATTCGTATTATTATTTACAATATTGACAATGTCTAGAAGTTCTGTCAAGGAGAGGTTTGGTCACCTAATTGCGTGCCAATAAGGAGAAATCCTTATCGAAAAGCCCCCTCTTTCTTGGGAACGACTTGGTTGTTAAATATTACGAGTTATAATATTAATGATGAATAAGTTCGTATTGATTAAAGATGAAATTGATATTTCCATTGTGTTGGAATTATTAGTGTTAATGAAAATCGACATTTATTTCGAAAATAATTGATGTCTGGAGGTTATATTGACCAATCGGGTTATTAATCGGATAACTGAGCAATTAATTGATATTAATTCACATGCTTATAACTATTGTTAGTTTTTGATTTTATGATGTTTTGAATGATGACTAATTTAAGGATATTAGACGTGTGCATGGTTCATGGTTTGTTATTATATTATTAAATATGCATGGATTATGGTTTATAATATTATAATTAATATGCATGAGTTTATAATATTATTAAGGAAGATTTGAATTGGAGCTTATTAAGGAAGATTTAAATTGAAGTTCATTAAGGAAGGTTGGTTTTCTAAGAAATCGCTTTTGGTCTTAAAATGTCCATTTATTAAGGAAACATGTAGTAACAAATCTTTAACAAATCATATCAATCTCCTTTTAATAAAGTTTGGATATATATAGTTTTATGACTCCTAATATTGTGGGATTCTTTATAGTCATCAAGAATATATATATATATATATATATATATATATATATATATATATATATATATATACGTGGTTGAATCAGTTTGTTAGAATTCAACTGGACTAATCTTGTATGACAACTTATTTGGACTCTTATTATATCCTTGATTTACCAAATCTGTTGGACTCTTTAATTGCTAAAATCATGGTGTATATTAACTGTGATATATGTTCCGTTGGTCAATATTGTAGCTTTAATTATGGGATTTAAATTATCTGATTTCTTTCTAACAAAAATATAGATGTTGGCCTTCATCATGCTCGGTTATGGAGAAGACCCAACAATTGGAAAGCAACAATTCATTCTTCTTAATTCTTATAGTTTTCTAATAGTCTTTCTAGCAATCAATGTTCTATTATCCTTAGGCTAGAAAGTTGATATTCCATTGGAATCACCATCATTGTAATCTGAAAAACAAAACTGTTAGCTTTGGTGGTCTAGAGTTTATAGAGTTTAGTGGGTCTGTTCAAAGGAAGCTTCAAAGGTCTTAGAGGTGAGAACAGGTGCAGAGGTGGAAAGGGGGCATTGGTGTCCAACATCAGAATTGAAGCGTCTTTGTAACAGGGAGTTATTTTTTGTATTGAGGTTTAAATCTTAATAAAAAGAGTCTCCAATCCTAGTTGGGATTGGACGTGGATTAGGCCACTAGATTAGAGGATAGGGGCTAAACCACGTAAAAATCTTGGCGTGATTTTTACTTCTGTTTATCTCTTTAATTGTCATTCACATTCTGCACATTTTTGTTCATCACGCTAGTCTAGATATACTAAAGCATGTGTCTAGTCATTCGATAAAAATAAACGAAGAACAGACACTAAAGCATGACGGTGTAGTCCGTTCTAATTAAGCTTCAGAGTATAATATTTCAAAAAGTTTTCACCATTTATCACTTTTAGCTTTAACACCTATTCACCCCCCTCTAGGTGTGCACATACATAGAATTACATTTGGTATCAAAGCTTGGCTCTAATAATATTGATCGTTGCAGGTCGTAGGGGAAGATCCTATGGCACACCTAAACTTTCAAGAAGGCCAGTCCACAAGTAGGCCACCGCTGTTGCAAGGAAGTGAAAACTTCAATTTTTTGGAAGTTCAGAATGAAGATCTATCTGAACCGTGACCCATGGGAATGGTGGGTAGTTGAAAATGGACCAGTCATTCCGCGACATAATGATGGCAAGCCAAAGAATCTCATGGAAATGGACTCAAATGAATTGTATATGGTATCTTATAATTCCAAGGCCATGAATACACTTTTAAGTAGCATGGTTCAGTCAGAGATAGATAAAGTATCTTCTTGTACTACGGCTAAGGAAATTTGGGACACAATCATCATGAGCCATTAAGGTACTACTAAAGTAAAGGAGGTCAAGCTGAGCATGCTAATGCACGAATACGAACTATTCAAATCGGAGAAAAATGAATCAATTAGAGATGCCCAAGCAAGATTCCTCACTCTAATGAATTCTCTAAGCATGCTCGGACGAAAGATTGATCAAAAGGAAATCAACCGAAAGCTTCTTAGAGTCATGCCAAAGTGATTCGCACCAAAGGTTACTACACTTCAAGACTCAGTCACAATCAGCACAATGGAAACTCTTACCTTATTTGGAGAACTTGAAGAGTTTGAAAACCAACTAAAATTGTACGATGAAGAAGATGAGGCACCTAAAAAAAAGACTTTGGCTTTACAAGCTGAAAGCTACATAAAAGGCAATGATGAAGATTTTGATGAAGAAATTGAAATGCTCTCAAGAAAACTCGAGAAACTACTTCAAAGAAAGAAAGAAAGGAAGAATCAAAAAGGTAGCTCAACTCCAATGAGCAAGTCCAAAACGAAACAAGATGAAGAAATTGGCCAATTATGTTTCATGGGACTAGAAGACGATGATCAACGTGAGGTAACGAATTTTCATGAAAATTTTGAAATATCTACATCTGATTATCTTGCTTTACAAAATGAAAATCAAAAGCTTAAAAAGAAAACTGCTTATTTTAAGAATTGCGTAAATGAGCTAATGAATGAAGTTGAGTCACTAATTGAAGAAAGAAAAGAAAATGAAAATAAAATTTTAATAGAAAAATTGAAAATGAGAGATGTATGCATAGATGCTTTTAATGATGGAAAAAATATGAATATGCAACATGATGATAATGTAATAAATGTAGAAATAACATCTTTAAAAATTGATCTTGCTAAATTTGTGCAAGGAGAAAAGAACCTAAATGTTATGTTAGGGGCAAAAAGGTCCAGTCTTGATAAACAAAGGATTGGGTATAATCCTATTAAAAATGTGGAAAATAGGACTAATAATAATATTAGAATGATTAATAGTAAATCAAGGCATAAACCACTTTATTGTTCACCATTTGTTACTTGTAAAAAATGTGGTTTTAAAGGTCATTTTGATTCTAATTATAATTAAATTAGAATAAAACAAATTTGGGTAAAGAAAAGTGATTCATATGCTACTAACCCAAAAGGACCCAAGAAGATTTGGGTACCAAAAAGATAGAGACTATTTGTTTGTTTTGTAGGTGTCTAAAGATCAAAAAGGAGATGGATGATACTGAGAGATTGCAGAAGCTGTGCATGTAGTATTTGATGAATTTAACCGTGGCCTATCAAAAGAAGAAAATGAAGTTTTTGCACGAAAAGGAAATCTGATTAGTGGAAACAGACAACTCAATCTGGACAGCCTAAGCCGTCTGCATCAGAAGGAAAAAAATAGATGAACCAGGAAAACATGCAGACACCTAAATCCGACATAAATATACATGCTGCTTTTAGAAGGCAGATCAGATGAATATTCTGATGCAAAATCTGATATTACAGAAAGTGAGAAAGTGAATCAGATGAACAAATGACCAATGGTAGTCTTCCAAGAACAACCAAAATAGTGAAAAATTATCCTCCAAACCTGAGCTTTAAAGACATCAACATTGGGATGACCAAAAGGAGTGCTAGTGAAGAGATTTTTGATTCTGAAAATACAAAAGTCCAATCTACACTAAGGAGCACAACTATCAAGATTTCTACTGGTAACAAAATGTTAATATAAAGGTAACAAATCACAAAGGTATGATTATATTGTTTACTTGCTATATGTGATTTTGTTATAACCTTGCTCCAATGTCATTCTTTGTGCTTAATTCTTTCAATTTGAAAAATGGGGTGAGATAACTAATTATATGAATTATTTTTTGTTGATGACAAAGGGGGAGAGATATAACTTGATGATTTATTTATAATGAAAAAAGGAGAGAGATATTTGGGTATATTTGAATTGATATTGAGATACTATATTGTGTTGGAATATACAATGATAAAGTCATTTTATTTTGCTCTTTGATATGCATACATTTAGGGGGAGTCATATACTTAGGGGGAGCATGTTGGTTAAAGTGGTGCATAAATTGTCATCATCAAAAAGGGGGAGAATGTTAGTTTTTGATTTTATGATGTTTTGAATGATGACTAATTTAAGGATATTAGACGCGTGCATGGTTCATGGTTTGTTATTATATTATTAAATATGCATGGATTATGGTTTATTATATTATAATTAATATGCATGAGTTTATAATATTATTAAGGAAGATTCGAATTGGAGCTTATTAAGGAAGATTTGAATTGAAGTTCATTAAGGAAGGTTGGTTTTCTAAGAAATCTGTTTTGGTTTTAAAATGTCCATTTATTAAGGAAACATGTAGTAACAAATCTTTAACAAATCATATCAATCTCCTTTTAATAAAGTTTGGATATATATAGTTTTATGACTCCTAATATTGTGGGATTCTTTATAGTTGTCAAGGAATATATATATATATATATATATATATAACTTGGTTAAATCAGTTTGTTAGAATCCAACTGGTCTAATCTTGTATGACAACTTATTTGGACTCTTATTATATCCTTGATTTACCAAATCTGTTGGACTCTTTAATTGCTAAAATCATGGCGTATATCAACTGTGATATATGTTCCATTGATCAATATTGTAGCTTTAATTATGGGATTCAAATTATCTAATTTCTTTCTAACAAATATAGCCGTTGGCCTTCATCATGCTCGGTTATGGAGAAGACCCAACAATTGGAAAGCAGCAATTCATTCTTCTTAATTCTTATAGCTTTCTAATAGTCTTTCTAGCAATCAATGTTCTATTATCCTTAGGCTAGAAAGTTGATATTCCATTGGAATCACCATCATTGTAATCTGAAAAACAAAACTGTTAGCTTTGGTGGTCTAGAGTTTATAGAGTTTAGTGGGTCTGCTCAAAGGAAGCTTCAAAGGTCTTAGAGGTGAGAACAAAAAGAGGTGCAAAGGGGCATTGGTGTCCAACATCGTAATTGAAGCGCCTTTGTAATGTGGAGTTATTTTTTGTATTGAGGTTTAAATCTTAATAAAAAGAGTCTCCAACTTAGTTGGGATTGGGCGTGGATTAGGCCACTAGATTAGAGGATAGGGGCTAAACCACGTAAAAATCTTGGCGTGATTTTTACTTCTGTTTATCTCTTTAATTGTCATTCACATTCTGCACATTTTTGTTCATCACGCTAATCCGCATGTGTCTAGTCATCTCGATAATAATAAACGAAGAATGTATACTAAAGCAAATAGGTGTAGTCATGCTAATTAAACTCAGAGTATAATATTTTAAAAAGTTTTCACCGTTTATCACTTTTAGCTTTAACACCTATTCACCCCCCCTCTAGGTGTGCACATACATAGAATTACATTTGGTATCAAAGCTTGGCTCTACTAATATTGATCGTTGCAGGTCGTAGGGGAAGATCCTATGGCACACCTAAACTTTCAAGAAGGTCAGTCCACAAGTAGGCCACCGCTGTTGCTAGGAAGTGAAATCTTCAATTTTTTGGAAGTTCAGAATGAAGATCTATCTGAACCGTGACCCATGGGAATGGTGGGTAGTTGAAAATGGACCAGTCATTTCGCGACATGATGATGGCAAGCCAAAGAATCTCATGGAAATGGACTCAAATGAATTGTATATGGTATCTTATAATTCCAAGGCCATGAATACACTTTTATGTGGCATGGTTCAGTCAGAGATAGATAAAGTATCTTCTTGTACTACGGCTAAGGAAATTTTGGATACAATCATCATGAGCCATGAAGGTACTACTAAAGTAAAGGAGGTCAAGCTGAGCATGCTAATGCACGAATACAAACTATTCAAATTGGAGAAAAATGAATCAATTAGAGATGCCCAAGCAAGATTCCTCACTCTAATGAATTCTCTAAGCATACTCGGACGAAAGATTGATCAAAAGGAAATCAACCGAAAGCTTCTTAGAGTCATGCCAAAGCAATTCGCACCAAAGGTTACTACACTTCAAGACTCAGACACAATCAGCACAATGGAAACTCTTACCTTATTTGGAGAACTTGAAGAGTTTGAAAACCAACTAAAATTGTACGATGAAGAAGATGAGGCACCTAAAAAGAAGACTTGGCTTTACAAGCTGAAAGCTAAATAGAAGGCAATGATGAAGATTTTGATAAAGAAATTGAAATGCTCTCAAGAAAACTCGAGAAACTACTTCAAAGAAAGAAAGAAAGGAAGAATCGAAAAGGTAGCTCAACTCCAATGAGCCAGTCCAAAACGAAATAAGATGAAGAAATTGGCCAATTATGTTTCATGGGACTAGAAGACGATGATCAACTTGAGGTAACGAATTTTCATGAAAATTTTGAAATATCTACATCTGATTATCTTGCTTTACAAAATGAAAATCAAAAGCTTAAAAAGAAACCTTTATTTTAAGAATCATAAATGAGCTAATGAATGAAGTTGAGTCACTTATCAAGAAAGAAAAGAAAATGTATATCTTAAAAATGAAAATCAAATTATAAAAGAAAAATTGAAAATGAGAGATGTATGCATAGATGCTTTTAATGATGGAAAAAATATGAATATGCAACATGATGATAATGTAATAAATATAGAAATAACATCTTTAAAAAATGATCTTGCTAAATTTGTGCAAGGAGAAGAGAACCTATGTAACACCCCCTTTCCGAAATAGAAAGAGAAGTTACTCAAAACATAACAAAACTGATGAATTTAATAGTAAATCTCTAATCCACAAAAGAATAGTCTTAAAATAATTAAATGTCTTAAGACAAACCATAATAAATGCCACACTGGCTCAAACCACAATCTGAAATAACTATTACAAATCCAAGTAAAGTGACACATCAAGTCTAAACATAATATTTCTAAATCAATGGAATGAATGGAGCTCTCATCACACTTGCCCTTGATTCCCCTGATTACCTGCCGGAAGAAAAACATAGCATGAGCCAAATGCCCAGTACGGATATAGAATACAAATAATGAACCAAAATAACTAACTCAATTAAATGAAAAGAGACGAAACGAACCGAAACGAAACGAACAAATCTAACACAACGAAATAATAGGCTGAAACAAATGGCTGGGGGTTATTTCATACCGAGCTCAGAATAAAACAGAATATGCCTTGCCACACAGTAAGTCAAATAATGCCATTATAGTAAGTCACACACATTGGACCGCTGAATCCAATACGTGTAAAATCCAAGGCGTGTTTGGCACAAACATCACCAATCCGCAGTAATGTAATGTAATGTAATGTAAAACTAGGGTCGACCCATACGCCTCCCATAACAAAACACCAAATGGCCAACTCCCACCGAGCACAAAATGGAGACGCCGTGGACTGATCACACCGCCACGGAAGGTGTCATGCCTCGGAGCCAAGAGGACATGCATGTGGTACCCACACAGGTGGTTAGAGCTCAGGTATACCCTACGGTATATTCTAACAAGGATATCATGTCACAACACATGCGACACAATATCAACACAAAGGGGTTCTAATATGTATACGTTAAACCTCAAATAATACATCAACTCAAAGTCCCCAAAAATACTAACATGCACATTACTACAAATATCAAAATAAATTTAGACATGTTGTACTAGTCTAAAGAGTAAAAATATGAGTTCCAACTATGAATGCCAAACGAAACTATCACAATGAATTTGACAAGAAATAATCATGAGAGGCAATACTAAATTTCAAACCGCATAACGAAACGAACAAATCAAAAACAAAAGAGTCTCGCTGAAAGAGTACGGAATCCGTACCAGGATTAAGCAATGTAATACCCAAAATTATATTGCAAATGTAACTCTTTAAATTCCCTTCGTTCGATCTAATTAAACAAAATAATAATTAATATAAGTGCGTTTGCAAAATTATTCTATCCATCTTTAAATCTTTAAGAAGCTCATTTTATTATCATTATTATTAATTATTAGTATTATTATTATTAATTATTATAATTATTATCATTATTATGTTTTTTTGTTAATTTCAAATTTTAAATTCTCTGTTAGTCTTATAAAATACCATATCACATATTTTAACAATTAATAACCGGATAAAGCCTTATTCAAAAATCTTGATTGCAAAAGTAATGCATGTGCAATCCTTTTATATATATACATCATTCAATGCTAACACAGTTGCTTCAAGTTAATTTATTCCTTATTTTATTAATACTGATTCAACAGCAAAGAGAAAAAAAATAAAATAAAATCATACATATGTACTCCAACGGTAAGACAACACCTAATCATAAAAGGAAAAAAAACAATTGTTTTGGATTCTTAGGTAAGATCTCATTCTAACCTTATAGATTGTACAAACATAATAGCAAAACAAAAAAAAGGAAAAGAAAATAAACTTACCTGTTTCTTTCTTTCTTCAACCCAATGAATTGCCTGAGCCTCCTCTCAATTCTCTCTAACTGGTGCGGTGCCACTTCTTTTTCAATGCGTAAGTAATAAAAAAAAAGTTTAGGTTTCAATTGTTATTTATTAATTTATTAATATTTCTTATTAACTCTCCAAATTTTAATAGGATTTTAAAATTACACAATTATAAATTTGACCCACTTAATTTAAAGCCCAATTTTACCAATTTAATTTACCCACACTTATTATTACATTAGCCCACAAAAATTAAATAATTATTTTGACCCAAAATAAATGACATCCAAAAAAAATATGTTTTAAAACAAGGTAATTTTTATTATTTAATATTTATTTATTTTATTAATTTTTACCGAGTATTACAACCTAAATGTTATGTTAGGGGCAAAAGGTCCAATCTTGATAAACAAAGGATCGGGTATAATCCTATTAAAATGTGGAAAATAGGACTAATAATAATATTAGAATGATTAATAGTAAATCAAGGCATAAACCACTTTATTGTTCACCATTTGTTACTTGTAAAAAATGTGGGTTTAAAGGTCATTTTGATTCTAATTGTAATAAAATTAGAATAAAACAAATCTGGGTAAAGAAAAGTGACTCATATGTTACTAACCCAAAAGGACCCACCCAAGAAGATTTGGGTACCAAAAAGATAGAGACTATTTGTTTATTTTGTAGGTGTCTCAAGATCAAAAAGGAGATGGATGATACTGAGAGATTGCAGAAGTTGTGCATGTAGTATTTGTTGAATTTAACCGTGGCCTATCAAAAGAAGAAAATGAAGTTTTTGCACGAAAAGGCAATCTGATTAGTGAAATGACAACTCAATCTGACAACTTAAGCCGTCTGTGCATCGAAAGAAAAAATAGATGAACCAGGAAAACATGCAGACACCTAAATCCAGACAGTTCGCCCCGTCTGTTTTAGAAGGCAGATCAGATGAATATTCTGATGCAAAATTTGATATTACAGAAAGTGAGAAAGTGAATCAGATGAACAAATGACCAATGGTAGTCTTCCAAAAACAACCAAAACAGTGAAAAATTATCCTCCTAACCTGAGCTTTAAAGACATCAACAATGGGATGACCAAAAGGAGTGCTAGTGAAGAGATTTTTGATTCTGAAAATACTAAAGTCCAATCTACACTAAGGAGCACAACTATCAAGATTTCTACTGGTAACAAAATGTTAATATGAAGGTAACAAATCACAAAGGTATGATTATATTGTTTACTTGCTATATGTGATTTTGTTATAACCTTGCTCCAATGTCATTCTTTGTGCTTCATTCTTTCAATTTGAAAAATGGGGTGAGATAACTAATTATATGAATTATTTTTTGTTGATGACAAAGGGGGAGAGATATAACTTGATGATTTATTTATAATGAAAAAAGGGGAGAGATATTTGGGGAGAGATATTTGGGTATATTTGAATTGATATTAAGATACTATATTGTGTTGGAATATACAATGATAAAGTCATTTTATTTTGCTCTTTGATATGCATACATTTAGGGGGAGTCATATACTTAGGGAGAGCATGTTGGTTAAAGTGGTGCATAAATTGTCATCATCAAAAAGGGGGAGAATGTTAGTTTTTGATTTTATGATGTTTTGAATGATGACTAATTTAAGGATATTAGACGCGTGCATAGTTCATGGTTTGTTATTATATTATTAAATATGCATGGATTATGGTTTATTATATTATAATTAATATGCATGAGTTTATAATATTATTAAGGAAGATTTGAATTGGAGCTTATTAAGGAAGATTTGAATTGAAGTTCATTAAGGAAGGTTGGTTTTCTAAGAAATCTGTTTTGGTTTTAAAATGTCCATTTATTAAGGAAACATGTAGTAACAAATCTTTAACAAATCATATCAATCTCCTTTTAATAAAGTTTGGATATATATAGTTTTATGACTCCTAATATTGTGGGATTCTTTATAGCTGTCAAGGAATATATATATATATAACTTGGTTAAATCAGTTTGTTAGAATCCAACTGGTCTAATCTTGTATGACAACTTATTTGGACTCTTATTATATCCTTGATTTACCAAATCTGTTGGACTCTTTAATTGCTAAAATCATAGTGTATATCAACTGTGATATATGTTCCATTGGTCAATATTGTAGCTTTAATTATGGGATTCAAATTATCTAATTTCTTTCTAACAAATATAGCCGTTGGCCTTCATATACTTGGTTATGGAGAAGACCCAACAATTGGAAAGCAGCAATTCATTCTTCTTAATTCTTATAGCTTTCTAATAGTCTTTCTAGCAATCAATGTTCTATTATCCTTAGGCTAGAAAGTTGATATTCCATAGAATCACCATCATTGTAATCAAAAAACAAAACTGTTAGCTTTGGTGGTCTAGAGTTTATAGAGTTTAGTGGGTCCGCATTCAAAGGAAGCTTCAAAGGTCTTAGAGGTGAGAAACAGTGCGAGAGGTGCAAAGGGGCATTGGTGTCCAACATCGAATTGAAGCGTCTTTGTAACAGGAGTTATTTTTTGTATTGAGGTTTAAATCTTAATAAAAGAGTCTCCAATCCTAGTTGGGATTGGGCGTGGATTAGGCCACTAGATTAGAGGATGGGTTTGAACCACGTAAAAATCTTAAGCGTGATTTTTTACTTACTTTATCTCTTTAATTGTCATTCACATTCGCATATTTTTGTTCATCACGCTAATCCGCACACTAAAAGCAAACAGTCTAGTGCATGCGATAATAATAAACAAAGAATGTACACTAAAGCGCATGTGTGGTGTAGCTATCCTCAATTAAACTCAGAGCATAATATTTCAAAAGTTTTCACTTGCTTTATCACTTTTAGGTTTAACACCTATTCACCCCCCCTCTAGGTGTGCACATACATAGAATTACATTTGGTATCAAAGCTTGGCTCTCTAATATATGATCGTTGCTGCAGTCGTAGGGAAGATCCTATGGCACACCTAAACTTTCAAGAAGGTCAGTCCACAAGTAGGCCACCGCTGTTGCTAGGAAGTGAAAACATCAATATTGCAAATGTAACTCTTTAAATTCCCTTCGTTCTATCTAATTAAACAAAATAATAATTAATATAAGTACGTTTGCAAAATTATTCTATCCATCTTTAAATCTTTAAGAAGCTCATTTTATTATCATTATTATTAATTATTATTATTATTATTATCATTATTATGTTTTTTTTGTTAATTTCAAATTTTAAATTCTCTGTTAGTCTTATAAAATACCATATCACATATTTTAACAATTAATAACCGGATAAAGCCTTATTCAAAAATCTTGATTGCAAAAGTAATGCATGTGCAATCCTTTTATATATATACATCATTCAATGCTAACACAGTTGCTTCAAGTTAATGAATTCCTTATTTTATTAATATCGATTCAACAGCAAAGAGAAAAAAAATAAAATAAAATCATACATATGTACTCCAACGGTAAGACAACACCTAATCATAAAAGGAAAAAAACAACTGTTTTGGATTCTTAGGTAAGATCTCATTCTAACCTTATAGATTGTACAAACATTATAGCAAAAAAAAAAAAGAAAAAAAGAAAATAAACTTACCTGCTTCTTTCTTTCTTCAACCCAATGAATTGCCTGAGCCTCCTCTCAATTCTCTCTAACTGGTGCGGCGCCACTTCTTTTTCAATGCGTAAGTAATAAAAAAAAGTTTAGGTTTCAATTGTTATTTATTAATTTATTAATATTTCTTATTAACTCTCCAAATTTTAATAGGATTTTAAAATTACACAATTATAAATTTGACCCACTTAATTTAAAGTCCAATTTTACCAATTTAATTTACCCACACTTATTATTACATTAGCCCACAAAAATTAAATGATTATTTTTACCCAAAATAAATGACATCCAAAAAAATTATGTTTTAAAACAAGGTAATTTTTATTATTTAATATTTATTTATTTTATTAATTTTTACCGGGTATTACATCACCTACCACTTAAAAGAATTCCGTCTCCGGAATCAAAAGAATAGAACGTACCTAATTATCAAAAAGATGCGGATATTCTGCTCGAATAGACTCCTCAAGCTCCCAAGTGGCTTCCCGCTTCGAATGGTTCCTCCACATAACCTTAACAAACGGAATAGTCTTCCTCCTCATAATCCTTTCTTGACGATCTAGAATCGACTCGGGTTGCTCCTCACAAGTAAGATCCTCCCGAATCTTATCGAAAGGATATTTCACCACATGCAATGGATGATATTGGTAACTCCTCAACACCGACACATGAAACACATTGTGCACATGAGCTAGCTGTGGAGGCAAAGCTAACCGATATGCAACTTCACAAACCCTCTCCAAAATCTCAAATGGGCCGATATATCGCGGACTAAGCTTTCCTTTTAACCCAAATCGCCGAATGCCCTTCCAAGGAAAAACTTTTAGAAACACATGCTCGCCAGGTTCAAACTCTAAAGTCCTCCTATGCTTATCCGCATAACACTTCTGCTGTGATCGAGCCGACTTCAATTTCTCCTTAGCCACCGCTACATTCTCCGTAGTGATTTGAACTAACTCAGACCCTTCTATGGCCCTTTCGCCAACCTCATCCCAACAAGTTGGTGCCCGATACTTTCTACCATACAGTGCCTGAAACGGAGCCATTCCAATACTTGCATGCCAGCTGTTGATATAAGCAAACTCAACTAGGCTCAACTAATCATCCCAATTACCCGACCACTCAAGTGCACAAGACCTTAACATGTCCTCTAATGTTTGAATAGTCCGTTCGGATTACCCATTGATTTGCGGATGAAAAGAAGTACTAAAGTTGAGCCGAGTACCCCAAGCTCGTTGAAACCCTTTCCAAAATCGTGAAGTAAACTGTGGGTCCCGATCTGAAACAATAGACACCGGAGTACCATGAAGTCTAACAATCTCCTGCTGAAAGATATGTGCCAACCTATCCACTGAGTAACCCTCACGGATAGCCAAAAAATGTGCCAATTTGGTCAACCGGTCCACTACTACCCATATGGCATCATTCTTCCTGAAAGTCTTCTAGAAACCCAAATCAAAAATCCATCGTGATATCCTCCCACTTCCACACCGGAATGTCTAATCATTAAAGAAAACCACTAGCTCGTTGATGTTCTATCTTCACTTGTTGACAAGTGTGGCACTTCCCAACATATTCAGCCACGTCTCGTTTCATCCCATTCCACCAAAAAAATCTTCTTCAAATCCCTATACATCTTTGTAGAACCTGGATGAATAGAAAATGGCGAACTATGAGCCTCAGCCAGCACAGCCTCCTGAATGATTGGATCTAACGGTACACACAACCGTTCACCCAACCAAATCACACCATGGTCATCAATACGAAACTCGGACTGCTTGCCCTCCTCTAAATTCTGCGTGATACTCCATAACTCCCCATCTTCTTTTTGAGCTTCTTTGACCCGCGAGATAAGAGAGGGCTCCACTCTCATACCTGCCAATTTCCCATCTGAACCTCGTACATACAACTCCAACTCGACCAACTCTATATTCGAAATAAGTTGAGGTTGTGTAATAAGGGCTGCTACACTCCCTGAACTCTTTCGGCTAAGAGCATCTGCAACCACATTTGCCTTCCCCGGGTGATACTGAATTCTAGCATCATAATCCTTTAGAAGCTCCAACCAACGCCTCTGCCTCATATTGAGCTCCTTCTGAGTGAAAATGTATTTAAGACTTTTATGATCGGTGAAGATATCACAAGTCTCTCCATACAAATAGTGCCTCCAAATCTTTAAGGCATAGATCACCGCTGCCAACTCCAAATAATGTGTGGGGTAGTTCACCTCATAAGGTTTAAGCTGCCTAGAAGTATAAGCAATCACCTTACCGTGTTGCATCAAAACACACCCCAAGCCCTTCTTAGAAGCATCACTATAAATCTGGTAACCTCTTGTCCCCAACGACAATGCGAGTATAGGAGCTGTCACAAGTCATTTCTTCAACTCCTCGAAAATCTTCTCACGCTCCTCATTCCACACAAACTTCGTGCCCTTTCTCATCAACTAGGTTAATGGTAAGGCAAGCAAGGAAAACCCTTCCACAAACCGCCTATAATACCCTGCCAAACCCAAGAAACTTCTAATCTTTGTCATGTAGTAGGTCTCGGCCATTTAGTTAATGCCCTCAGCAGACACAACGTGACCCAAAAATGCAACCTACTCCAAACAAAAGTCGCATTTAGAGAATTTAGCATATAATTTCTCTTTCTGCAAAATCCCCAACACTGTGCGAAGATGCTCCTCATGTTCTTCCTTAGACTTGGAGTAAACCAATATGTCATCAATAAAGACAATAACAAATTGGTCTAAATACTCCCTAAACACCCGATTCATTAAATCCATAAACACCGTCGGAGCGTTAGTCAACCCGAATGGCATCACCAAGAACTCGTAATGCCCATATCGAGTGCGAAAAGCTGTCTTGGGGATATCCTCATCCCTCACCCTTAACTAATGATAGCCCGACCTCAAGTCTACCTTCAAAAAATACTTTTCCCCCTGAAGTTGGTCAAACAAGTCATCAATCCTCGGCAATGGATACCGATTCCTGATGGTGATCTTGTTCAACTCCCTGTAGTCTATGTAGAGCCTAATAGACCCATCCTTCTTCTTCACAAACAAGACCAGAGCACCCCACGGCGAAACACTCGGCTGAATCACACCACGATCTAACAATTCCTGCAACTGTTCCTTCAACTCCTACAACTCCAATGGTGCCATTCGATATGGTGCCTTAGAGATAGGCTCCACACCAGGAACAAGCTCAATAGCAAATTCCACTTCTCGCTGCGGTGGCAACCCTGAAAACTCCTCAGGAAACACATCTGAAAAGTCACAAACAATTGGAACATCCTCAATATGAGACTCACCCTTAGAGGTATCTTTCACAAATGCCAAATACCCCTCACAACCCTTTGCCAATAACTTTTCAACCTTCAAAGCTGAAATCAACTTCAACACCATACACGGCTGTTAACCCTGAAACACGAATTCTGGAGACTTCACATCTCCAAATATAACCTTCTTCGCCTGACAATCAATAGTGGCCTGGTGCTTATCCAACCAGTCCATCCCAAGAATGACATCAAAATCGTGCATACTCATTGGAAGGAGATTAGCCCTACGAATCTTATCCCCAAAACTTATCGGACACCCTCGATACAAATCAGAAATAACAACAGAAGTCCCCATCGGGGTAGAAATAGACATAACAGAATCTAATAACTGAGATGGCACACCCAGGTGCCGAACAAAAGACTGAGTAACAACAGAATGAGTAGAACCCGTATCAAACAAAATAGACGCCTCACGATTGCCAACTAAAAGAGTACCGAAATAAAGATGTGCAATTACTTTCTTGCTTTGGTTATATGTCAAGGCAAACAGTCGACCACCCTGACGCTGACCTCCATTACCACTATTATCTCCACCTCCACCATTTCTACGTGGCCCAGTACAATCTCTAGCCATATGACCCATCTGTTCACACAAGAAGCATGCACCGGTGAGTCTGTGGCACTGCCTCCCCGGATGATTTGCCCCACAAGTAGCACAAGGAGATATCGGAATGAGATTCGGGTTACCCCCACTAGCTAGTCCCGGATAACGACCCTGATTCTGCCCCTGCTGATGATTCTGCCACTGCTAATGGTTCTGACCATTCCAAGGTAGCTGCAGCTGACGATTTTGCCCTTGCTGAGGCATCTGCTGATAACCCCTATTTTGATTCTGACCACGCCACTGCCCCTGGTGGCCACCACGATTCCTATTCAACTAACCACCCTGATTTCTCCCATGCTGAACTGAAGTTTGACCTTGTTGGTCATCTTTGTCCCTCTTTTGACTCCCATCCGGTTTAAAAGACCGAAAGTCATGTCGCTCTATCTCAATATTTTTGGCTACATTTGCTATAGCCGACACATATGCAAACTTGTTGTTAATGAGATGTTGTTGATACCTATAATGAATCCTCCACTTAAACTTCTCTTCCTGTTCTGTTGCAATCCCTGCTGAGGTTCTTGCAAAGCCTGCCAACCTAGTAAACCTCATCATGAAGTCCGTGATGGACTCATCCTCTTTCTGTTGAATCGACAGATACTCCCTAGCATTGGCCTCTTTATCAGCAACTGGGAAGTACTACTGATAAAAGACCTCACAAAACTCTGCCCAGCTAAGTGCCTCAACATAACCATCACCCTTTGTTACTTTCATCGCTTTCCACCACCTCTGTACATCCCCTTCTAGCTTGTAAGCTGCAAGCAACACTTTCTGATTATCTGAGCACCCCAACACATCAAAGATCTTCTCTAGGTGGGCAATCCAATTCTCTGCATTAATTGGAGTTGGAGCTGAACTGAAAGCCTGTGGTTTCTGCTTTTGAAACCTTTCCAACCACACATACATTGGAACCACCTGCTGATCAATACCATCTGCATTCCCTTCCTCTTCGTTTGCCTGTGGACCATTATTTCTCGGGTTTTCTCGCTCAGAATTTACGGTGGCAACGCATCATTTGCATTACTGTCAACCTGTGCCACCAACTAAGGTAAAGCCTAATTCACCGCCTGATTCACCAAGGTAGCCAACTGAGCATTTATCTGATCATTAGGTTGCTCATTGGGCTGACCATTACCTCTTCCCCTATTGTTGCCTCGCCTCCCAGTAACTCTAGCAGATCTACGAGCCATCTAAGAAAGAGATCATGAACATAAACAAAGCAGATTAGAGACAAATTCGAATATAGCGGATATGATAGCTGAACAAAAAATCAAACAGAACAAAAACCTAACCCAGAAGTCTACCCATAACTCACAGGTCAAACCTAAATAGGTTTTCTACAAGAAAGAACCTGGCTCTGATACCAACTCTGTATCACCCCCTTTCCGAAATAGAAAGAGAGGTTACTCAAAACATAATAAAACTGATGAATTTAATAGTAAGGCTCTAATCCAAAAAAGAATAGTCTTAAAATAATTAAATGTCTTAAGACAAACCATAATAAATGTCACACTGGCTCAAACCACAATCTGAAATAACTATTACAACTCCAAGTAAAGTGACACATCAAGTCCAAACATAATATTTCTAAATCATTGGAATGAATGAAGCTCTCATCACACTTGCCCTTGATTCCCCTAATTACATGTCGGAAGAAAAACACAGCATGAGCCAAATGCCCAGTACGGATATAGAATACAAATAATGAACCGAAATAACTAACTCAATTAAATGAAAAGAGACGAAAACGAATCAAACAAAAACGAACAAATCTAACACAACGAAATAATAAATTTGAACAAATGGTCGGGTGTTATTTCATCACCGAGCTCGAAATAAAATAGAATATACCTTGCCACACAGTAAGTCAAATAATGCCACACAGTAAAGAAGTCACACATTGACTACGAATCCAATGCATGTAAAATCGGAAGGCATGTTTGGCACAAACATCACCAATCCATGAGAATAGAATGCGAGCAAGAGCAAAAACTAGGGTCGACCCATACGCCTCCCACAACGAAACACCAAATGGTCAACTCCCACCAGAGCATAAAACGGAGACGCCATGGACTGATCACACCGCCACGGAAGGTGTCATGCCTCGGTGCCAAGAGGACATGCATGTGGTACCCCCACAGGTGGTTATAGCTCAGGTATACCCTATGGTATATTCTAACAAGGATATAATGTCACAACACATGCGACACAATATCAACACAAAGGGGTTCTAATATGTACAAGTTAAACTGAAATAATACATCAACTCAAAGTCCCCAAAAATACTAACATGCACATTACTACAAATATCAAAATAAATTTAGACATGTTGTACTAGTCTAAAGAGTAAAATATGAGTTCCAACTATGAATGCCAAACGAAACTATCACAATGAATTTGACAAGAAATAATCATGAGAGGCAATACTAAATTTCAAACCGCATAACGAAACGAACAAATCAAAAACAAAAGAGTCTCGCTGAAAGAGTACGGAATCCGTACCTGGGTTAAGCAATGTAATACCAAAAATTATATTGCAAATGTAACTCTTTAAATTCCCTTCGTTCTATCTAATTAAACAAAATAATAATTAATATAAGTACGTTTGCAAAATTATTCTATCCATCTTTAAATCTTTAAGAAGCTCATTTTATTATCATTATTATTAATTATTATTATTATTATTATCATTATTATGTTTTTTTTGTTAATTTCAAATTTTAAATTCTCTGTTAGTCTTATAAAATACCATATCACATATTTTAACAATTAATAACCGGATAAAGCCTTATTCAAAAATCTTGATTGCAAAAGTAATGCATGTGCAATCCTTTTATATATATACATCATTCAATGCTAACACAGTTGCTTCAAGTTAATTTATTCCTTATTTTATTAATACTGATTCAACAGCAAAGAGAAAAAAAATAAAATAAAATCATACATATGTACTCCAACGGTAAGACAACACCTAATCATAAAAGGAAAAAAAACAATTGTTTTGGATTCTTAGGTAAGATCTCATTCTAACCTTATAGATTGTACAAACATAATAGCAAAACAAAAAAAAGGAAAAGAAAATAAACTTACACTGCTTTTCTTCTTTCTTCAACCCAATGAATTGCTGAGAGCCTCCTCTCAATTCTCTAATCAAAAGCGGTGCCACTTCTTTTCAATGCGTAAGTAATAAAAAAAAGTTTAGGTTTCAATTGTTATTTATTAATTTATTAATATTTCTTATTAACTCTCCAAATTTTAATAGGATTTTAAAATTACACAATTATAAATTTGACCCACTTAATTTAAAGCCCAATTTTACCAATTTAATTTACCCACACTTATTATTACATTAGCCCACAAAAATTAAATAATTATTTTGACCCAAAATAAATGACATCCAAAAAAAATATGTTTTAAAACAAGGTAATTTTTATTATTTAATATTTATTTATTTTATTAATTTTTACCGAGTATTACAACCTAAATGTTATGTTAGGGGCAAAAAGGTCCAGTCTTGATAAACAAAGGATTGGGTATAATCCTATTAAAAATGTGGAAAATAGGACTAATAATAATATTAGAATGATTAATAGTAAATCAAGGCATAAACCACTTTATTGTTCACCATTTGTTACTTGTAAAAAAATGTGGTTTTAAAGGTCATTTTGATTCTAATTGTAATAAAATTAGAATAAAACAAATTTGGGTAAAGAAAAGTGATTCATATGCTACTAACCCAAAAGGACCCAAGAAGATTTGGGTACCAAAAAGATAGAGACTATTTGTTTGTTTTGTAGGTGTCTAAAGATCAAAAAGGAGATGGATGATACTGAGAGATTGCAGAAGCTGTGCATGTAGTATTTGATGAATTTAACCGTGGCCTATCAAAAGAAGAAAATGAAGTTTTTGCACGAAAAGGAAATCTGATTAGTGGAAACAGACAACTCAATCTGACTGACCCTAAGCATGCCCCTGCATCGGAAGGAAAAAATAGATGAACCAGAAAACATGCAGACACCTAAATCCGCATACGATTTCGCCCTCTGCATTTTTAGAAGGCAGATCAGATGAATATTCTGATGCAAAATTTGATATTACAGAAAGTGAGAAAGTGAATCAGATGAACAAATGACCAATGGTAGTCTTCCAAAAACAACCAAAACAGTGAAAAATTATCCTCCTAACCTGAGCTTTAAAGACATCAACAATGGGATGACCAAAAGGAGTGCTAGTGAAGAGATTTTTGATTCTGAAAATACTAAAGTCCAATCTACACTAAGGAGCACAACTATCAAGATTTCTACCGGTAACAAAATGTTAATATGAAGGTAACAAATCACAAAGGTATGATTATATTGTTTACTTGCTATATGTGATTTTGTTATAACCTTACTCCAATGTCATTCTTTGTGCTTCATTCTTTCAATTTGAAAAATGGGGTGAGATAACTAATTATATGAATTATTTTTTGTTGATGACAAAGGGGGAGAGATATAACTTGATGATTTATTTATAATGAAAAAAGGGGAGAGATATTTGGGGAGAGATATTTGGGTATATTTGAATTGATATTAAGATACTATATTGTGTTGGAATATACAATGATAAAGTCATTTTATTTTGCTCTTTGATATGCATACATTTAGGGGGAGTCATATACTTAGGGAGAGCATGTTGGTTAAAGTGGTGCATAAATTGTCATCATCAAAAAGGGGGAGAATGTTAGTTTTTGATTTTATGATGTTTTGAATGATGACTAATTTAAGGATATTAGACGCGTGCATAGTTCATGGTTTGTTATTATATTATTAAATATGCATGGATTATGGTTTATTATATTATAATTAATATGCATGAGTTTATAATATTATTAAGGAAGATTTGAATTGGAGCTTATTAAGGAAGATTTGAATTGAAGTTCATTAAGGAAGGTTGGTTTTCTAAGAAATCTGTTTTGGTTTTAAAATGTCCATTTATTAAGGAAACATGTAGTAACAAATCTTTAACAAATCATATCAATCTCCTTTTAATAAAGTTTGGATATATATAGTTTTATGACTCCTAATATTGTGGGATTCTTTATAGCTGTCAAGGAATATATATATATATAACTTGGTTAAATCAGTTTGTTAGAATCCAACTGGTCTAATCTTGTATGACAACTTATTTGGACTCTTATTATATCCTTGATTTACCAAATCTGTTGGACTCTTTAATTGCTAAAATCATAGTGTATATCAACTGTGATATATGTTCCATTGGTCAATATTGTAGCTTTAATTATGGGATTCAAATTATCTAATTTCTTTCTAACAAATATAGCCGTTGGCCTTCATATACTTGGTTATGGAGAAGACCCAACAATTGGAAAGCAGCAATTCATTCTTCTTAATTCTTATAGCTTTCTAATAGTCTTTCTAGCAATCAATGTTCTATTATCCTTAGGCTAGAAAGTTGATATTCCATAGGAATCACCATCATTGTAATCTGAAAAACAAAACTGTTAGCTTTGGTGGTCTAGAGTTTATAGAGTTTAGTGGGTCTGTTCAAAGGAAGCTTCAAAGGTCTTAGAGGTGAGAACAGGTGCAGAGGTGCAAAGGGGGCATTGGTGTCCAACATCAGAATTGAAGCGTCTTTGTAACAGGGAGTTATTTTTTGTATTGAGGTTTAAATCTTAATAAAAAGAGTCTCCAATCCTAGTTGGGATTGGACGTGGATTAGGCCACTAGATTAGAGGATGGGGGCTGAACCACGTAAAAATCTTGGCGTGATTTTTACTTCTGTTTATCTCTTTAATTGTCATTCACATTCTGCACATTTTTGTTCATCACGCTAATCCAGACACTAAAGCAAACAGGTCTAGCTGTCTGATAATAATAAACAAAGAACAGACACTAAAGCAAATAGGTGTAGCTGTCTGAATTAAACCTGTAGCATAATATTTTAAAAAGTTTTCACCGTTTATCACTTTTAGCTTTAACACCTATTCACCCCCCCTCTAGGTGTGCACATACATAGAATTACATTTGGTATCAAAGCTTGGCTCTACTAATATTGATCGTTCTGCGGTCGTAGGGAAGATCCTATGGCACACCTAAACTTTCAAGAAGGTCACCCACAAGTAGGCCCATTTGTTGCTAGGAAGTGAAAACATCAATTTTTGGAAGTTCAGAATGAAGATCTATCTGAACCGTGACCCATGGGAATGGTGGGTAGTTGAAAATGGACCAGTCATTCTGCGACATGATGATGGCAAGCCAAAGAATCTCATTGAAATGGACTCAAATGAATTGTATATGGTATCTTATAATTCCAAGGCCATGAATACACTTTTAAGTGGCATGGTTCAGTCAGAGATAGATAAAGTATCTTCTTGTACTACGGCTAAGGAAATTTGGGACACAGTCATCATGAGCCATGAAGGTACTACTAAAGTAAAGGAGGTTAAGCTGAGCATTCTAATGCACGAATACGAACTATTCAAATTGGAGAAAAATGAATCAATTAGAGATGCCCAAGCAAGATTCCTCCCTCTAATGAATTCTCTAAGCATGCTCGGACGAAAGAATGATCAAAAGGAAATCAACCGAAAGCTTCTTAGAGTCATGCCAAAGCGATTCGCACTAAAGGTTACTACACTTCAAGACTCAGTCACAATCAGCACAATGGAAACTCTTACCTTATTTGGAGAAATTGAAGAGTTTGAAAACCAACTAAAATTGTACGATGAAGAAGATGAGGCACCTAAAAAGAAGACATTGGCTTTATAAGCTGAAAGCTACATAGAAGGCAATGATGAAGAAATTGAAATGCTCTCAAGAAAACTCGAGAAACTACTTCAAAGAAAGAAAGAAAGGAAAAATCAAAAAGGTAGCTCAACTCCAATGAGCAAGTCCAAAACGAAACAAGATGAAGAAATTGGCCAATTATGTTTCATGGGACTAGAAGACGATGATCAACGTGAGGTAACGAATTTTCATGAAAATTTTGAAATATCTACATCTGATTATCTTGCTTTACAAAATGAAAATCAAAAGCTTAAAAAGAAAACTGCTTATTTTAAGAACTGCGTAAATGAGCTAATGAATGAAGTTGAGTCACTTATTGAAGAAAGAAAAGAAAATGAATATCTTAAAAATAAAAATAAAATTTTAAAAGAAAAATTAAAAATGAGTGATATATGCATAGATGCTTTTAATGATGGAAAAAATATGAATATGTAACATGATGATAATGTAATAAATGTATAAATAACATCTTTAAAAAATGATCTTGCTAAATTTGTGCAAGGATAAGAGAACCAAAATGTTATGTTAAGGGCAAAAAGGTCCAGTCTTAATAAACAAAGGATTGGGTATAATCCTATTAAAAATGTGGAAAATAGGACTAATAATAATATTAGAATGATTAATAGTAAATCAAGGCATAAACCACTTTATTGTTCACCATTTATTACTTGTAAAAAATGTGGTTTTAAAGGTCATTTTGATTCTAATTGTAGTAAAATTAGAATAAAACAAATTTGGGTAAAGAAAAGTGATTCATATGCTACTAACCCAAAAGGACCCAAGAAGATTTGGGTACCAAAAAGATAGAGACTATTTGTTTATTTTGTAGGTGTCTCAAGATCAAAAAGGAGATGGATGATCTTCGAGAGATTGCGTGTCGTGTGCATGTAGTATTTGATGAATTTAACCGTGGCCTATCAAAAGAAGAAAATGAAGTTTTTGCACGAAAAGGTAATCTGATTAGTGGAAACAGACAGCTCAATCTGGACAGCCTAAGCCGTCTGCATCAGAAGGAAAAAAATAGATGAACCAAGAAAATATGCAGACACCTAAATCCAGACAGTTCGACCCGTCTGTTTTAGAAGGCAGATCAGATGAATTACAACTATGTGTTCACATTTGTGTACTATTGATTCACATGCATGTACTATTAGGGGAGGGGGTGCAAGATTGATAATACTTGCATGACTAAATTAAAAATGGAGGTATAGATGAAGGTACTATACTGTAATTAGTTTTTTCACATGATTATACTATTGAGTCACATGATTATACTATTAATTCACATGATTTACTATTAGGGAAGGTGGTGCAAGTTTGATAATACTTGCAGGACTAAATTAAAAATAAAGAAAAAGAGGAAGGTATTATACTGTAATATTTTGAGCCCCAAAACGTGCAATTATCGAAACTATATTTTTCTATAAATAGAAGCTCATTCTTTCTTCATTTCTCACCAATTCACTAAAGCTATAGAGCAATTATTATAGAGAAACTATAGAGAGAAAGAAGAAGAGAAGTATGCTACCTCACTATTCCAGTATCCAGTTTTCTTCTTAGGTAAGGGGTATTATTTCTTTCGTATTCATGAAGAGAGTTATTTTCTTTCAATACTCGTAAGGGTTGTTATTCCATTCTTTATTATTCATTGGAATAACTTTTCTGCATCGTATATATCGCATGCTTGGTGAATTCTTCCATTATTATATTCTTTATTATTACGCTGGGATAACTTTATGCATGCGATTACCTATCGCGTGTCAGTGAATTCTTCATTATTCCATTCTTTATTATTCATTGGAATAACCTCGTCATGCGCGATCTATCGCATGCCTGGTGAATTCTTTTGTTATTCCATTATTTATTATTCTGTTGAATAACTTTGTCTCACGCTGGCTACCGTATTTACGGTGAATTCTTCTATTATTCCATTCTTTATTATTCTCGTTGAATAACTTTTCATGTGGACTACCACATGCATGGTGAATGATCCTTCGTATTCATTCCTTATTTAATTGTGGAAATGATCTGTCTACGTGGATTACCGCATGGCGGGTGAAAATCCATTTACAGTTTCTTATATTTTATTATACTCGTATGAGATATCATTTCTTTTGTACTCGTCATGGAATATCATTTTTTTTGGTATTTTTCTTTTACGAGTTACTATTCACGGGTTACTATTCACCCAATTACTATTCACTCTAGTATTATTCACTCGGGTATTCGGGGCACTTTTTGTGCCAAAGTACTATTCACGGGTTACTATTCACCCAATTACTATTCACTCTAGTATTATTCACTCGGGTATTCGGGACACTTTTCGTGTCGGGGTACTATTCACGGGTAACTATTCCCGAAGTACTATTCACGGGGTACGATTCACCTGAAAAATATATTTCTTTTATGTCCAAATTATTTTTGGTACATGAATATTATTCTTAAATTTTACTCTACAAAGCAGTATCATGTTGATAATTTGAACGTTAATGAATTCTGGATAAATTAAATTATAAATCTTTGAAATTTATCCTTGAACTTGGTTTATTGAATTATTATGTCATTGTCATCATCATCATGCTTATATTGTGATGAAAGTCATCTTTGGCTTACGTGCATAGATGGACTTGGTATGATTATGACTAGGGATTATTCGGTATAATCATGACCGTAATGTAACGAATGATGTGGTAAAAGTCCTCATTAGCCTGTAGTTCATTGATGGACAGTTGTTAGTATGATTATGACCAGAGATTATTCGGTAAAATCATGACCATTGATGATTACATGAATATCCTTAGCCATGTTGCAGGGATGATTCGATTTTATTTATTAAGCTGAGTCTCAGCGATAAAGTTGATGAAAAACTTTTTAAATCATAGAAGATAGTAGATTTTATGCCCTACTTGACTCTTCTAATGGATTGCTTATTCCACTGCAGTTGTTGATCTAAAACTTGTTGTCTATTATATTCTATCAGTTGTTATACTGTTGAAGGATAAGGATAATTTATTCTGCATTATCTTAGTCATAATATTTCTTACTGGGCTAGTTGAGCTCACCCTTTCTTTCACTGTTCTCTTCAGGAAATGAGAATATAGTTGGGACGAGTCGGGGAACAGATTGACAGTCCAGATGGTTGTTTTAGTAGTCTCACTATTCTATAAAATAGTGTGACAATAAATGTAATGAGGACTCCATTGAGTGTGGATATTGTCTAGATGACAATATTCTTATTAAAACTCTTAGATTATGTTTTGTCGTATTTTACACGACTGTTGTATAATTAAGTTGTATGAATTTGTACCATATATTTGGCGACTCAAGATGGGTGACGTATACCTATTTTGGGGGCGTCACATTAGATCTTGTTGTTGTTAAGTAGTTAGGTCATGTAAGTGTATATGTTTTGTAGACTTGACATATAGACTACACAACCATGCCATTAGAACACCTATATCATGACCAGAATCAAAAATAATGATGATCAAACATGGGTCAACAACTGCCTGATGAATATTTCTGGAAAACCCAGAATCTTCAAGAACCAGTTTCCGACAAGCAATTGACTGGCCTAGATCTTTCATTTGTGAAGTTGTTAAGCTACAAAAGTGTATTACTTTTGTACCTTGACATATCTACTACATAAGTGTTACATTATAACACTTAGAGTAAACCCAGAATCCAAGTTATGAAGATCCAAAAGTAATACCTTGCAATTGTTCTTATTTTCTGGGTAACCCAGAAAACCCAGAAAATGAAGAACATACCCAGAAAACAAGAACAGCCTCTGACATAATTTTGATGTCTTATATCTTCATGATATGTTGTAGTTTGGCCCTAGAACTTGTTTGTACTTATAGTATTACATTAATACTACATCACTAACACCTTTACATGCCCAGAAACATTAAGATCAAAGATCTGTAGGTGGTCAAACTAGGCACCCTGGTAACTGATTATGAATGTTCTTGAGGGCTCAAGAACACCTATAGTGACAATTTTGTCGCTATAGACCCCTTTAGTGACAGTTTTAATAAAAAGTAATTATTTGAATTAAATAATTAGAATAAAATCAATAAAAATTATGAAAAATTCATAATTAATTTGTAAAAAATATTTTAAGGTATAAAAATTAATTTTTAATAATTTGTGTTATATTTCATTGATATTTTAATTTATTTAAATATTAATGATATTTAATTTATTTGATAATTATATTAAATAAATTACTTAAAATGATTTTAATATTTTAAAATCATTTGAAAAAATATTAAAGTGTTAGAAAATATTTTAAGTTATTTTGAATGACTTTTAATATTTTGGGATGAATTTCATTAATAATTTATTATTAATGATAAAAATTTAGTTAATAATTGTATTAAATAAATTATGGAAAAATAGATTTAATGTTTTAAAAATCATATAAAAATGCTTTAAGGTTTTAAAAAATGTTTTAAGTTATAAAACATAACTTTTAATATTTTGTCATGAAATACATTAATATTTTAATATTAATGGCAATTATTTAATAATGGTTTTAAATGTTTTAAAATCATTTAAAGCGATATTAAGGTATTAAAATACTTTGAGATATTATAAATAACTTATAATATTGTGATATGTATTTCAAAGAATATTTGAAATTTATTAAATATTAATGATAACGGAATTATGTGGTATTTAAATACTATAAAAATGATATTTATGATTGAAAAATAATTATAAATGATAATAATTATTTGAAAATTATTATGAGCTATTGAAAAATGTTTTGACTGATAAATACATTATCTAAAATAATATTGAAGCATTTAAGTAGAGTCTTGTTGATAATAGGCTCGATAATTATCCGATTAGGCAATCGGGATGTCGAAATAGTACTGAACTCAACTCAGACTGAAATAGTTTGACTTGATATCGGGTCTTATATGCTTTATTGATTGTTAGGATTATGTGGTAATGTGTTTAGGTTATTTTATAACTGTAATTAATAGTAGTATATGTGATGATATTATTCTAATCGGGAGATCAATATTATCAATATTAAGTTTTTAGATGAAGCTAAAATAGATTGCGTAGCAGTAGTCGACGGTACATGCAAGTTTTTCCCGAACTATACTTTTCACTAGTGGTTAATCATTATTGATTACATCACGTCTATGATTTATGGATTCGCACATTGTGCATGTTGCATATGTTCATCAGGTATGAAAGGATGATCACCTTCATTACCATTTGGTCTAGTTAATTTGTTCATGTTCATTATTGGTCCTTCATTATTATTGACTCGGTCATACAATTATGTAAATTGATTCATGTTCTTTCATAATTATTATATTGTTGAAAGTTTGTCAGCTATTATTCTTTTCCATCATGATATTTCTTTTCTTAAACTTAAACTTGCTGGGCAAACGTGTTGCTCACCCTTGCTATATCATGATAAATATTGTAGATTAGGACGAATATACTTCGGATACAAGCGAAGGCAAATAACATTATAAGTCCTTTAGGATTTGAATTTGTGTATTAAATAAAGGGTATCGACCTTGGGGATTATGTGTAAAGGTTAATGTATAAACAAATTATGTTTATATCTTCCGCAATAGTTATAGAATTAGTGTACCAGGTTCGTGGTGATTAGTACCCGGATTTGGGGACGCTACAGACTTCATAAAAAAATTTATTGGGCCATAGAAAATTGACATAGTCCAATAATTTCCATTTTATCCTACCTTAATTATTTAATTAGGGTTTCCATTCCACCCATTTGGATTTAAATCATTACTTTTACACATTAAATTTTATAACCCAATTAGACTTGCTTTAATTTAAGTTATAAAATTAATAAATTGAGATAGTAAAGTAAATCTCTCAAATTAGTAAACTTTAAATACTATTATTCTCTCATACCATAACCCTTGGGTTATTTAAATTTCCATACCTAATGTATAATTATGTTATGAAACCTTCCTTTTTAATTTACTTTATAAAATAAATAAACACATATACATAATTACAGTACACATATTTATTTAATCAACTAATCCTTCCACACACACCACAATATTTTCGATATCATTAATATTTAATTAATCTATTTACACAGTGACTTAGAATTCTTGGCTATTACATTCTCCCCTCCTTATAAGAATTTTATCCCCGCAATTTTACCTAAGGTTACTCAAAAAGATTCGGATAATTCTTCCTCATCTTTTCCTCTAGTTCCTACGTAGCTTCCTCAGCGTTGTGGTTCCTCCAAAGCACTTTGACAGAATGTATAACCTTATTTCTTAACCTCTGCCCCTTTCTATCCAAAATTTCTACAGGAATTTCTTCGTATAATAAGTCCTCGACTTGAATTGGCTCATACGATATCACATGCTTGTAATCCGGCTTGTATGGACGCAACATTGACACATGAAACACATTATGAATATATTCCAATTCAAGGGATAGAGCTACCTCGTACGCCACTTCACCTATCTTTTTCAATATCTCAAATGGTCCAATAAATCTTGGACTCAGTTTACCTTTCTTCTCAAATCTATTTTTTCCTTTCCAGGGAGATACTTTTAAAAACGCATATCTCCCCACCTCGAAGTCTCTTTTCTTACGATCAATATTGGCATACTTCTTTTGAAGATTCTAAGCTATTACCAGTCGAGCTCTTATCACCTTGATGATCTCCACCATCTGTTGTACCAATTCTGGCCCTAACATTCTTCGTTCACCTACTTTGTCCCAACATAAGGGCATTCTGCATTACCTTCAATACAGGGCTTCGTACGGTGGCATGCCTATGCTTTCATGATAGAAATTATTATATGCAAACTCTACGAGTGGAAGATGATCTTCCCAGCTTCCTATGAAGTCCATCACACAGGCTCTGAGAATGTCTTCTAAAGTTTGAATAGTTCTCTCGCTTTGCCCATCGGTTTGTGGATGGTATACGGTACTCAACCTTAACTGTGATGCCCCCAAAATAGGTCTACTTAACCCATTCTGAGTCGCCAAATACATGGTACATAATTTAAATACAAACTTAATTTATACAACTGTCATGCAAAATACGACAACACAATACCTGACTTTCAATACGAATATTGTCTCAGAGACAATATCCAAACTCAGATGAAGTCCTCATTACAATTATTATCACACTATTTTTATAGACTAGTGAGGACTACTATAACAACCATCTTGGACCATCACTCTATTTCCTGACTAGTCCCAGCTATATTCTCATTTCCTGAAGAGAACAATGAAAGAAAATGGTGAGCTCAACTAGCCCAGTAAAGTATATTATGACTAAGATAATGTAGAATAAATTATCCTTAGTCTTCAACAGTATAAACACTGATAGAATACAATATACAACAAGTTTATATACAGCGGAACAAGAAATCCATTAGAAGAGTCAAGTAGAGCATGATGTCTACTATATTCTATGATTTAAAAGTTCATCATCAATATTTTATCTCTGTAACACAGCTCAATAAATAATCCACATCATCGAATTATCCATGCACTACGGGCCAAGAATATTCGTTAATATCACATTCATGAATTATCCATGCACTACGGACCAATGATATTTCGTTATTATCACATCCACGAATTATCTATGCACTACGGGCCAAGGATATTCGTTATTATCAGCAGTGGTCATAATCATGCCAAACAACTATCCATCAATGCACTACGGGCCAATGAGGACTTTTACCACATCATTTGTAACATTACAGGTCATGATTATACTGATACATAATTCCTTATCATAATCATACCAATCAACAGTCCATCTATGCACTACGGGCCAAAGAAGACTTTCATCACAATATAAACATGAGGATGATGAGAATGATATAAGAATTCAATTAAGTGAGATCAATAATAAATTTTAAAGATTTATAATTCAATTTATCCAGAGTTTAAGAATGTCTAAATTGTCAACATGATAACTACTTTGTGGAGTAAAATTCAAAAATAATATTCATGTATCAAAAATAAGTTGGGCAGAAAAGAAATCAAATTTTGTTGTGAATAGTACCCCGGGTGAATAGTACCCGAGTGAATAGTTCCCGTGAATAGTACCCTGTGAATAATACCGTATGAATAGTACCGTATGTATGAATAGTGCCCATGAATAGTACTTCAACATGAAAAGCTTAAAATTTAACAAGAATGTCCAGAAAAATATTTCAGTGAAACGATACTAGATCAAACGCAAATTTCAAGGATATTATACTAATTTCAAGAAGTATAGAAGCAATACTTATCAACATAAGTGTAGAATTAGGAATATGAAACGAAATAATATTACTTACATACTACAGAGTATGGAAAAAAATATTATTTCTTACGAATATTGAACAAAAATAATATCCCTTACCTTAAAAGGAGAGTACTTTTGACTGGTATAGCGGAGATATTCTTAAAGAAGACTTGTACTGTTTTCTACACTTAAAGCTTCCTTAAACTCAAAAGAAATACGCTCAATATTATAGAAGAAGAATTCTCTAATTTTTATTTCTAAACTAAGTATCCTATTTATAGGAGAATAACATGATACTATTTAGAAAAAAAATCACGGACTGCACAGTAAGGAATCACGAACGCACCGACTGATTTTTCTGATTTTACTATACAACACTATGCAAACACTATGCAGTACTATGCAAACACTATACAGTACTATGCAACACTATGCAGTACTATGCAATATAATAAAATAAAATATATTCTATTTATAAAAAATAATCTATTTAAAAAGTTTTCTGTTTTATTACTATAAAACAAAAATTGAGATAACTTTCTACAGACGATTTTGAAAAATGAGTAAGTGGGGGTCTATGTAATAAACCAAATTTACAAAAAATACTTCATGACAACCCCCTTTATTTATATCAAATCACTTGACTTCACTAAACAAATTTTTAATCTCTCAACAATTATTCATCATTAATATTATAACTCACAATATTAACAACTAGAGATCATTCTCAAGAAAGAGGGGGCTTTTCGATAAGGACTTCTCCTTATTGGCGCGCAATTAAATGACCAAACCCCTTTCCTCGACAGAACTTTCTAGACATTGTAAATAATGCAAATAATAATATTAATAACTTTGTCGTCTCATTTATTAATTTAATAATATAAGATATTATGCATATATATGATACTGTGACAATAATTGAATCAATAATATGAGATACTATGTGATGCCCCCAAAATAGGTCCATTCCATCCAACCCATTCCGAGTCGCCAAATACATGGTACAGAAATAACTACAACTTTATTATTACAACATATAAACTGTGAGTTTAAATACAGATATTGTCATCTAGACAATATCCACACGCAAATAAATCCCCATCATAATTATTGATACATTCTTTTACAAAAATGGTGAGGACTACTAAACAACTCTCTCTAGAACCTTCATTCCATACCCCGACTAGTACTCGCTACATTCTCGCCTCCCGAGAAGAAAAATGGAACAACAAGGAAAAGGGTGAGCTCAACTAGCCCAAGAAAAAGAATATTATGACTAAGATAATATACAACAAATTATCGTTAGTCTCCAACAGGGAAAAATCTAATAGAATACAATAGACAACCGCTTTTTAAATCAACAACTGCAATGAAACAACAATTCATTAGAAGAGTTAAGTAGAGAATGTAAACTACTATCTTCTATATATGAATTTAAAAGTTCATCGTCGATATTTTATCCTCGTAACATTAATCAATATATATCTGAATCAAATATTCATCTTTGCACTACAGGGCCAAAGATATTCATCATTGGTCATGTTCATCTAAACACTGCTCATCTTTGCACTACTACGCCAAAGATATTAATCGATCGGTCCATGTTCATCTCAACACTGCTCATCTTTGCACTACGGGCCAAAGATATTCATAAGAAAATCAACCTTCTTTTGCACTACAGCCAAAGATATTCGATAACATCATCATTTAGACCGAGGATGATGAAAAATATTTTAAAGAAATGAATCCAAAGAAACAAAATGACAAGGATTAAGGATTAAGGATTCGTACTTTGTTTTATCCATGTTCAAAAATACCTCAAAAATAATCATAGTGGTGTAAAATTCAAGAATGATCAAAACATGGATACAATCAAAGCTAGTATCCATAATAGATATTTTGGACAAAAAGAAGAAATTTCATTTTTCTAATTGAATAGTCCGTATTCGTGAATAGTCAGATATCGTGAATAAAGGTCGATATCGTGAATAGTAACTCGACACCAAAAGATAGAAATTCCATAAAAAACATCTTCACGCTTCATGAATAGTACTTGTGAATAAGAATCGTGAATAGTAACTCATGAATAGTAACTCGTGAATAAGAACTCATGAATAAGTAACCCCGATATGAAAAGTTCCAAATTTGATAAAAAGTTCCAACCAATATTTCAAAGATAATGATATTGAAGAAATAATATCATTTTCGAATAAAATAACATCCCTTACCTCGAAGACAAGATTTAGTTCAAACACCTGATATAAAGCTATGACTTGAACTTGCAATCAGATAGCAACACTCAAAGTATACTCACAAGAATACGCTCAAAATATCGAGAGAGAAATAGAGAAAACTTGAGCTTCGGTGTGATTTTCAATTCTAACCTAAGCTCCTATTTATAGAAAAATGCTTAGAACACCAAAGTAGAAAATTGAATATAATAATATTATTTATAAACAAAATTCCTTAGCCCACCTTGAAATCTGATTTCAAATGATAAGACATGTTAAATGAGGTTCAAAAACTCACCAAAAACATTTTTCTCAAAATAATTAATTAAAACTCCCAAAATCAATTATTTTAACTCAAACTTCTTCAATTCATAATAAATAGCCCTTTTATCGTAAAATTCGAATCTCAGCAGCGTTGTTATAGGAAATTCAATTCTCTACAACTTTGCGAAGAAAGTTTTTCAAATTCCAAACATATATTGACCAAAATCCACAAACTAATCGATTTTACAAAGCTATAATCAAATTTCAAATAAGAAATGGGGTCCACCGACACACAAAACATGTGTTAATCATTTAATGCCACAAAATACTCTTCCTCCTCATATACTCATATATCCCACATTCATTATAAAAATATCACCGTTAATATATTATTAAAATAATATATTTAAATGAATTATTTTATCGAAAAAAGATAAAATATTAATTTTCAACAATTGTCATTTTAAAATTTTTCTCCATCTATATCCACATAAAATCAATAATTTCCTCATCATATAAATCAATAATTAATTATTCACAAATAATATTACGTAATCACGATTCTGTAATCACAAAGATCGACAACCGTGCCGTAGTTCAGAAAGAGGGGCTTTCCAATAAGGATCTCTCCTTCTTGGCGCCGCAATTAGGTGACCAAACCTCTCCTTAGATGTAACTTTCTAGACATTGCCAATAATGTTTTCTAATAATATTATTCAAATAATATGAATTATTGTCTCGATAATGGAAAATACTGTAATGACAATTTATTGAAACAACAAGAATATAAAATATTAATGCAAAGAATTATTGAATCAATAAAATAAAATACTTTGAATAAAGAATTATCGTAAATAATTATTGAGTAGTGCCTTCTTACGTAAGAATCAATAATTGGTGCAATACTGAGGTGCTTAATGTTCAACAACGCCGTATTAGTGTGTTTTAACCACCGGTATTCCAACAAGATTAATCTGTAATAACTACGCCGTTATTTATAAACAACTTATATTTGTCGTTTTCTTCATCCAATCGCTTTCCGTTATGGGCCCACAAAAGATCGCACCGTCGCATTTAATATTCCCCGACAATCACGAATATTCCACGACCAAAACGAATATTCCCAACGATAATGAATATTTTATCACCACTTGCTTATTTAAAATATTTGCGCATTTCACCCATAACTAACCACATTAATCAAATCTACCCTTACTATTTCAAAATAATAAATAAAGGAAATTCCTTTTTATTTAAAAAAATTCGGGGTCTTACATACTATGCAACAACTATTGTGGTAATTATTGAATAAAACTGAGTGACTTCTCCCGTAAGCATCAATAATCAAAGATATTGTACAATACCATGTATCTTCTTACGCCAGACATCGTATTTTTACTTTTATCACCGGGTATTTCAACAGTTTAACGGTAAAAGTTTTGCCATTATTTCTGTCATTTTCTATATTCGACAATAATTCCATTGTGGGGTCAACCAATGATTGTGTCATCATACAGATATTCCCTGATAAAATGAATATTCTCCGACCAAACGAATATTTTATGGCAACTTGCTTACTTTGCAAAATTTATAAATATTACCCACAACTATAACATTATATCAAATCCACACCTTATTATTCAAAATAACATTTAGAGAAAATTAAATCTTTATTCATAAAAAGTCGGGGTCTTACAGTAACTTTGTCCCTATTCTTTCTTGAAGACTCCTCCAAAAGTTTGACGTGAAACACAGATCCTTATCAGACACAATTGATATCTGCAATCCATGTCTCGAAATAACTTCCTTGATATACAATTTGGCTAACTGATCCAAATTATACCTAATCCTGATCGGCAAAAAGTGTGTTGACTTTATAAGACGATCAACAAGTACCCATATCGCATCGTAACCTTTATGTGTTGTTGGAAGTCTCACCACGAAATCCTTAGTGATGTGCTCCCGCTTCCATTCTGGAATTTCTAACGGCTGTAATAACCCTCTTGGTCGTTGATATTCTGTCTTGACTCTCTGGCAAGTTAAGCATCTGCTGATGCATTCTGCAACTTCTCTCTTCTTGTACTGTGCGCTTCTTGCAAAATCTCTTCTCTTAACTCTGGAACTATAGGTACCCACGTCCTTCAAATCTTAGCAATCCAGTTCCATCAATCTTATACTTTAACTCTTTGCCTTCAGCTAATCGCTTCTTGATGTTACCACATTATTCATCATTTTCTTGTGATTCTTTCACTTTGTCCAATAAAGTTAGACTTGCTTCCATTTCTATTACTCTATCCGAATCCTTCGGATTTTTCACCTCCAACTCCATTTTCTCCATTTCTCTTACTAATTCATCCTGTTTTGTCAATACAAACATATTTTCTTAACTCTTCCTGCTTAAAGCATCTGCCACTACATTAGCCTTTCCCGGATGATATAGAATATCACAATCATAGTCTTTGATCAATTCTAACTATCTTCTTTACCTCATGTTTAAATCCTTATGTGTAAAGATATACTTCAGACTCTTGTGATCTGTGTATATCTCATAATTTTTTCCGTAGAGATAATGTCTCCAAATCTTAAGGGCAAACACTACCGTAGCCAATTCTAGATCATGGATAGGGTAACCCTTCTCATAGTCCTTTAATTATCATGATGCGTACGCAATGACTTTACCATTCTGCATCAATACACAACCTAGTCCTTTGTGTGACGCGTCACTATACACTTTAAAACCTCCTGTATTATCTGGTAAAGATAACACATGTGCTTTACTTAGTCGCTTCTTTAATTCCTGAAAACTCTGTTCAAACTTTTATGTCCACAAATACTTAACAGTCTTCATTGACAGATTAGTTAATGGTGTCGCTATCTTTGAGAAATCTTAAATAAACCTCCGGTAATATCCTGTCAATCCTAAGAAACTTCTGACCTCTGTCGGCGTCTTTGGTTGTCCTCAATTTTTCACCGCTTCTACTTTTGCTGGATCTATAGAAATTCCCTCGTTGTCGATAACATGTCCCAAAAATTGAACTCTCTTCAATCAGAACTCACACTTTGAATATTTTGCATGTAGCTTCTCCCTTCTCAATGTTTCCAACACCATCCGTAGATGTTCAACATTCTCCTCTTCAGTCTCTGAATACACCAAAATGTCGTTAATGAACACCACCACAAATTTATCCAAATACGGTTTAAATACTCTGTTCATCAAGTCCATAAAAGTAGTTGGCACATTCGTCTGTCCAAACGACATCACTAAGAACTCATAATGGCAATAACGAGTTCTAAATGTTGTCTTTGGTACATCATCTATTCTCACCTTTAGCTGATGATAACCAGTTCTTAAATCAATCTTCGAAAAACATCTCATTCATTTAAGTTGATCAAGCAGATCATCTATTTTTGGTAACGGATACTTGTTCTTGATTGTCACCTTATTCAGTTCTCTATAATCCATACACAATCTCATCGAACCATCTTTCTTCTTTACAAACAACACTGGTGCTCTCCACAGAGATACACTAGGTTGGATGTACTTCTTATCCAACAACTCCTATAGCTGGATCATTAGCTCTTTCATTTCTACCGGAGCCATCCTATACGGTGCTTTCGATATTAGTACTGTTCCCGGTACTAAATCAATTACAAATTCTATCTCTCGATCTGGTGGAAGTCCAGGAAGTTCTTCTAGAAAGACATCCCCAAACTCATTGAATACATGTATCTGTCCTATGTCCGAATTCACCAACCATGTATCCACTACATGAGCCAAATAACATTCACATCCTTTCAATAACATCATCTTAGCCTGCATCATCGTCAGACAACTCATTTGTCTTGGCGACCTGCTACCATAAAATACAACATTAGACTTATTCGGTGTCTTAAGGCGTATGCTCTTCTTCTGACAGTCTATAACTGCCTCATGTTTAAATAACCAATCCATCCCTAGGATAATATCAAATTCTCCTAGGCGTATTGGAATCAAGTTCACACTTAGCTTATGTCCCCTTATTTCCACACAACAATTTCAATGGATAAACTCTACAGGGATCACTGCTTTATTTGCAACTTCAACATTGACTAGGTTCTTTAACTTATCACAGGGTAAATTTAATCTTTTTGCAAATTCATCAAACACAAATGAACATGTAGCTCCCGAATCAAATAATACATATGCATTTATATCATTGATCAGAATTATACCTAACACAACCTCCTTTGATGCAACTGCGTCTTGCACAGTCATATTAAATGTTCTTGTTGTCGTCTTACTCTGTTGAAATGGTCCTCCAATGGTTAACTTTGTAGAACTACTCTTGTTCCCACTTCCTCCATCTGAATTCTTCTTCAATGGACAATCCTTTAATCGATGTCTCGTTCCTCCACAAGAAAAACAACCACCTTTCTTCGGCTTAGGACAATTTGGTGAAATATGTCCTTCTTGACCACAATTATAACAGACATTTTTCCCTTTCATGCACTCTCCTGAGTGATTCTTTCCACACTTTGCAGATGCTGGCTTCTTCTATTCTTTATTCCCTTGTTGCGTTCCTGAGTCGTTGCCACTGTTGTTCCACTTGCGTTTCTTGTTGTTACTGCCACCACTGCTGGCACCCTGATTTCCACCTTTTATCTTCTTCTTGTTCTTTTTCCTATTATACTTGGACAACTCTTCACTACCACCTTATGAAATGATAGCCTTTTCCAACAACGTTGAAAATGTATTAATCTGTAAAACTGCCACCTTGCTATATATACACGGCTTCAATCCATTCTCAAATCTACGTTCCTTTCTTCACTTCGTGTCCACCTGATGTGGTGTAAATCTTACTAGCTCTTTGAATTTGGTGGCGTACACTGGAACTGTCATGTTCTCTTGCTTCAACTCTAGAAACTTCACTTCCATCCTGGCTTGCATACTCGGCGAGAAATAATTCTCGAAAGAAAACTCTTTAAACCTTGTCCAGGTTACTACCACTATTCCAGCTCTAGCCTAGTTCGATTCCCACCAGTAATTAGCTTCACCTTTCATCAAGTATGTAGCAAAAGCTATCTTTTGTTCCTCTGCTACCCTAGTAATAACAAAATCTTTTTCCATCTCCTTAATCCACGTCTGAGCTTCTATAGGGTCTATGGTTCCCTTAAATTCTGGCGGTCCGACTGCTTTAAAGTATTTGAAATTTTCCAATCGATTATCTGGACGATTTCTAACTGTTGGTGCTCTATTTTGCATAGCTTGAGCTAATCAAAGTTCTGCATTGGGTCCATTTGACCACCTTCATTATTTAAATATCTTTCCTCCCTCTAGTTACGATTTTGACATCTTGGCGGTATTATCTGATTAAACAAAACTTTAATTTATTATTTCGAGTTTCATTATATGTTATATCCTCTAAGTGTTTAAAATATAATATGTAATTTAAACTTTAACAATCATATTATCATGATGTTTAATTAACGAATTCAACTAGTTGAATTAACACATTCAGCTTGCTGAATTAAAACATTCAGCTTACTAAATTAACACATTCATCTTTCCGATTAAGACATTCAGCTTGATGAATTAACACATTCAGCTTGCTAAATTAAAACATTTAGCTTACTGAATTAAAACATTCAGCTTACTGAATTAACATATTCGATTTAATGACTTTTCAAATCATCAAACATATAACTTATCATTTTAATTCTTAATATTTATCTATTTACTCAAACATGTAATTATAATACTGCATTTATATTCATATACCAAATTTTAGCGTCATTCACTTACATGCTTGGCATATTTCTATAAACGCTAACTATCCTATTTTAAACATCAAAAGATGGGATCTACCAAAAGATATATTCCCATATACCATAAATGGAGATACATCATATTTACATACTACATCACACCTACTGAGGTTTACATCAAACATATAACCCTAATAAACAAAAGGGGTACTACTACATCTATCTACATAACATCCAAACTAACACATCACTGACTGTCCGACTAAGCCTCCTCGGTATGAATATGCTCATGTGGTGCAACTCCATTCACTCGACGTCGAACGGAGCGGCTAGACTCTCCAATCTCAAAATACGACCTCTTCTTTCCTGTTCAGGGACTAGCATATGCTGCATCTAGAGCCCGTCTCAGAGTCTCTATCCTGACCCGTCTGGCCTCCACCTCAACCTCTAACTGATCCACCCTCCTCGCTGCTCGGACCCAGGCATCCTCAACTCGGATCTTGTCAGCGATCTCTAAGTCAAACTTCAGATGCATCGCCTGATGCTCAATTCTCAACACTCCAAACTTATTCTCCTCTTTTTCTAATCTTGCTTTCATATTTGCTAGCTCTAACTGAGCCTGGTAAGCTACATCTAACTATTACTGCTTCGTAAACTGAATAATATGATTCTCAATCTCTAATTGTGTCACCTTTTCCTCTAACGCTTTGTTTCTTGCCATTAAATCTTCTATCAATATATCATCTGTAGTGTCCTCAACCTCTATAGGCTCCTGAACAGAAACCATCTGCTCCTGCCCCTGCTCCACTGAATGATTATCACGTCTGTCTTCGGACATCCTACAATACCAAAACAACAATAACAACATCAATATCACAATAAAATATATTCATTGATTAAATGAAATAATATTTTATTATGTACTACTCACACTCGATGAATTTCCATGATCCATCTCTTATCATACTCTATATGAGTTTTCTTCTAAGGTTATAACCTAGGTTTCGCATTCTAAAGTTTATAACCTACAGTTTTGATACCAATCTGTGTCGCCCCCAAATTCGAGTTCTCTAACCTCGGTTTCAGTGCTCACGTTTCATCATCATCTTAAGCATTCTATAAACTCTTGTAGAATAATAAACATACAGTGTTCATTATAATAAAGTCTTACAACAATATCCCAAGGTCTATTCACCTTAACTTAAACATACCTTACTTAAGTTACTCTTAGTAACACAAAAGGTTTACAATACCAATGCACATAATAAAATATAATACATAAACATTCGCATTATCTATTCCTGCACTTTTTCTTTGCTTTTATCCTTCTTGGACGTCTCTGGCTTAGCTAAAATAAATGCCATGGTATATCGTGATTAGCAAGGAATTTATCATTCAATGTTCAATAATAGAAATCAATTGTGAAAGAACATGAATTAAGTCTTGATAACTGAATATTCGAATGATTGAATAATGATGCTGAGTGGTCATTATGACCATGAACATATGCGAAGTTTGTCAGTATTTAAACTGGTCCTTTTAATAAGTTTTGGTAATCAAGGGGATCAGCCTTTCATACCCGGTGTATTATGCATAAACACTTAATATACGAGCAATAATTGTTTTTCAATAATGCTATAATCAAATTGTTCTTTTTGTCAGTCTTGAGTCCTTACCAAATCAATTGGTGAAGAACATCTTTTAAAACATATTTGATTTAACAAATTTAAACATACTTGATCTAGCTGATACAATTAGCATAGATCTATATCTTAAACCGTCCATGAATGAAAGAACTTTAACTAATTCACAGTTCAATAATAATAGAATGTGAATTTAATTGCACCAAGTGTGAGTATCAATCACCAGTATAGATGTGAATAATCAACGATAATTATTCACTAACATGCTTTGAAAATAATAACTCAAGTTTGAGTTAGAGAACTTGCCTCGACTGCTGTCTACTGCTACGCAATTTAGTTTATTTCTTAGAGAAAAAAACCTATAATTGATCTTTCGATTAACATATCATAATATATTTGATAATACTACTACTTATAAGCAAATTGGCTAACACTTAACCACATAATCAAATATTAGGCAACACCCTAACACATCAGTGTTATTATAGTCCTTTGAAAAATTTTCAATCATTATATCATATACTTTATGATTTAACACTTAATCTTTTATATTATAAGTTCTTCTTTATAATCCAGTAAACTGAATACTAATACTATAATCTGGATTATTCAAACATACCAATCTAGCAACCTGGATTAACCAATCCATCAAACTGGATTCAAACTAATCTTCAATTCAGTAAATTATTTTCCAATCCAGCAAACTGGATTCCTCTGACTTCCAATCCAGCAACCTGGATTCATTAATCATTCAATCCAGCAACTTGGATTCACTAATCATTCAATCCAGCAACCTGCATTCAAACTGAATTCCCTTCCTAACCTTTTCAGTTTCCATTTCAGCACCCTGAATTGTTCAATTCAGCAAGCTAAAACACATTTTTCATGAAAATACCAAATCAACTTATTATTTTTCTATCTTTTGGCTAAACATATATACATATATTCCATACACAAAAAGAATTTTTCTGTAATTTTTTAACTCCCTTTAGTATTTTTCAAAAATCCATTTTTAGTTTGTACCTTAAGAAATTAGCTCTATCATGCTCAACTCCAGAAATTCCCAACTCTTGGCATAATCTTACACATATTAATGTGAAACTCCAATTTAAATTTCATGGCCATCGGAGTTATAGAACTTTGGTTATAGCAGTTTTTGTTAGAAAAATCCAAATATTAAAATGACCATAACTTGGTCAATTTAAGTCGGAATGAGCTCATTTTTGGACAAGAGCTACTTTGTATCATATATTTTCATGTCCCAAAAGGCCAGAATTTATTTCAAAAGTTAAATGGCTGAAAATGCCCTTGAAAATATTTGGACAGTTTATTATGCGGTATTTTTAACTTTTGCCTACTTTGCCAAAAACAGTCCATACGAAAATCTACAACTTCTTTTTCAGTGATTCCACTTGGGTTTGAAAGATAACTCACCATATTATCATCCCAAAGTTTTCCAGAATTTTTGAAGGTTAGAGAAATGATGAAACTGTCCCTGATAGTGACTGCCCAAAACAGCTTTATTTCTTTTCTAAAAACGGGACTGTTTTGGCTAAAACAGACACTACTACTTGTAAAAACATTAATTTTGAGTGCTACCACATGGGTTTAGTAGTTAACTTACATATATAGCACCCCTCTTTGATAGATAGCAAAAAGAAGGTGTAGATCAAAAACGGTAGTTGACCAAAGGAAGAGAAAACTAGGGTTTTCTAACTTAAAAAAACTAGTTTCTTTTCTATCCTTTTGATCCACTTTTGTGACGCTCCCAAAATAGGTATACATCACCTATTCTGAGTCGCCAAATACATGGTACAGAATACAAATACAATCTTTAATATACAACAAGAGAGCTGTGAGTTTTAATACAAATATTGTCTTCTATACAATATCCACTCTCAGAATAAGTCTTCATTACATTTATTGTCACACTATTTAAAAGAATAGTGAGGACTACTAATACTATCATATGGTCCATCACTCCGTTCCCCTACTCATCCCAGCTATATTCTCATTTCCTAAAGAGAACAGTGAAAGAAAGGGTGAGCTCAACTAGCCCAGTAAGAAATATTATGACTAAGATAATGTAGAATAAATTACCATTAGCCTTAAACAGTGTTAAACTGATACAATATAACAAACATAAAGTTTAACTGCAGTAGAAACAAGCAATCTATTAGAAGAGTCAAGTAGAGAATAAAATCTACTATCTTCTATGATTTAAAAGGTTTTTCATGACTTTTATCGCTGAGACTCAGCTTAATAAATAATCCAAATCATCGAATCACCCCTGCACTACGGCCAAGGATATTCTTTAGTATCACAACCACAATTATCCATGCACTACGGGCCAAGAATATTTTTGTATTCATTAATGGTCATGATCATGCCAACAACTGTCCATCAATGCACTACGGGCCAATGAGGACTTTTACCACACCATTTGTAACATTACGGTCATGATTACACCGAATAATCCCTGGTCATAATCATACCAAGTCCATCTATGCACTACAGGCCACAGATGACTTTAAAAAATATAAACATGAGGATGATGACAATGATATAAGAATTCAATAAAACAAGTTCAAGAATTAATTTATTCAGGAACTAATAACGTCCAAATTGTCAACATAATACTGCTTTGTAGAGTAAAATTCAAGAATTCTCAGAAGAATATTTCCATGAAAAGATACTGGATGAAGCATAAATATCAAGGATATTCCACTAATTTCATGGAGTATAGAAGTCAAAACCTTAACCAACTGAGTATAATAACGAATGGAATAACAAAAGAAATCACCATGCATGCGGTACTTGATAGACAAAGTTATTCCAACAAAATAATAAATAATTAATCGTCGAGCAAAATTACCACCGGAAGTGGAGTTGTTCCAATGAGAATAATAAAGACGGAATATTCCAACAAAATAATAATAAAGACAGAATATTAGAAGAATGTCACCAAGTATAGGGTAGTCCGTGTATACTGGTTATTCCAGCAGAATAATAAAGAATGCAATAACAAAAGTTCTCTTTATGAATACATAAGAAATAATACCCCTTACGAGTACAACAAATAATATCTCTTACCGTAAAAGAAACTGAATATAAGAGTAGGAAGGAGCGAATACTTTTCTATAGCTTCTCTATAATTTCTCTCTCTAGAGTTTCAAAGAATTAAGTAAGAAATAATGAAGGAATGAGCTTCATTTATAGAAAAATGGACCGCATAAGTAACTCACTCATTAAGTGCAGTGATTGATTTACTTTAATCTGACGGTCCATATTTAAAGCAAAATCTTTTAAATAAAATATAATATATTCTAAAAAACAAAACTTATTATAATATATATATATAGATATATAAATTATCACATTTTGTTGGAAAAAAAAACCTCCCCGTGAATTATTTGCCTCCCTTTCGGCCAACTTTGTCGAATCTATATATATATATATATATATAGAGAGAGAGAGAGAGAGAGAATACTACTTCCCGTACAGAACCATAATTTCTCCTCTTCTTTTATTCACATGACACACACACACACACTTATTTTCTCCACCACACTCCACTAATAATATATATATATATAATCACACACTCCACCACACTCCACTAACAATATATATATATATATAATCACATGCCTGCAGTACAAATATATAAGAAAAATTGAGATTACTATCTCCCGACGATTTTGAAAAATGAGCAAGTGGGGGTTCAAATAATAGGCAAAATACATCATAAAAATTTCCTCAATATTTTTAACAACACTTTTCATCATTATTATAATTCACAATATTAATAGATCAGGTCGTTCCCAGGAAAGAGGAGGCTTTCTAATAAGGATTTCTCCCTATTGGCGCGCAATTAGGTGACCAAACCTCTCCTTGACAGAACTTCTAGACATTGTTAATATTGCAAATAATAATATTAATAACTTTGTCGTCTCAATTATTGATTTAATAATATATAAAATATTGACAATAATTGAATCAAATAACGTGATATACTATGCAGCAATTACTGTAGCAATAATTGAACAAAACTAAGTGACTTCTCACGTAAGCATCAATAATCAAAACTATGTGCTACTGTGCTATTACGCGTAATACTGTACTTTTAACACCGGGTGTTTCAATAGTTATTTATAAAACTTCCGCCGTTATTTTCATAAAGTATTTTTGTCATTTTCTCAATCCGACAATAATTCCGTTGTGGGGTCCACCAATGATTGTGCCATTGTACGAATATTTCCTGTTAAAACGAATATTCCCCGACCAATCGAATATTATATAACAACTTGTGTACTTTGCAAAATTTATAAATATTACCCACAACTATAACATTATATCAAATTCATTCCATAATATTCAAAAATGATATTTATAGAAAATTCATCTTTATTCATAAAAGCTGGGGTCTTACAACCTCCCCTTCTTATGAAATTTCATCCTCGAAATTAGGGTACGTACCTAGTATGTCGAAGAGGTAAGGATACCTTGATTTCATTTCAGATTCTAACTCCCAAGTCATTTCCTCAACATCGTGGTTTCTCCACAAAACTTTGACTTGAGGTATAACCTTGGAGGGTAGAATATGTTCCTTCTTATCCAAGATTTGAACAGGAACCTCTTCATACGTCAAATCTTCCGTTATTTCATCTGGTTCTAACTCAATAATGTGGTTCGGGTCTTCCACATATTTACGTAACATGGATATGTGAAAAACGTTATGAACACGAGACATACTTGGCGAAAAGCGAGTCTATAGGCCACGCCCCTACTCGATTGAGGATTAAAATGGGCCGATGAATCGAGGATTGAGCGTTCCTCTCTTTCCAAATCTCGTAACTCCTTTCCACGGAGCAACTCGTAATAACACATGATCTCCTATATCAAATTCCACGTCCTTTCGATGAAGATCAGCATAACTCTTTTGTCGATCTTGTGAGGTTTTTATACGTTGTCGGATTGTTTGAATCTTTTCCATAGTCATACGTACCAACTCCGGTCCCAACAATGTTGCTTCACCCACCTCATCCCAGCATACTGGAGAATGACACTTTCTTCCATACAACGCCTCGAATGGAGCCATGCCAATGCTTGCTTGATAACTGTTATTGTAGGAAAACTCCACCAACGGTAAGAACTTGTCCCAACTTCCCTTGAAGTCAAGGACACAGAGTCTTAATAAATCTTCTAGAGTTTGAATAGTCCTCTCTGATTGTCCGTCCGTCTAAGGATGATATGCCGAACTAAATCGTAAATCCGTTGCCATAGCTTTTTGCAAGCTAACCCAAAATCGTGAAGTGAATCTTGGGTCTCGATCAAAAACTATGGCTACTGGCATACCATGCAGTCTTACAATCTCGTTTATGTACATACGAGAAAGACGTTCAAGTGTATAAGTTTCTCGTATCGGTAAGAAATGAGCAGACTTGGTTAATCTATCAACAATGACCCAAATCGCATCTATACCTTGAGAAACCTTAGGAAGACCGGTAACAAAATCCATGGTAATGTGCTCCCACTTCCATTCTGGAATTTCAAGTGGTTGCAATGGACCTTTTGGTACTTGATGCTCCGCTTTAACTCGTTGACAAGTTAGACACCTTGAGATAAACAACGCTATTTCTCTCTTCATATTGCTCTACCAAAATGTATAACGAATATCATGATACATTTTAGTACTCCCAGGATGGATTGCAAACGTTGTGTTGTGCGCCTCCATCATGATTTTATACTTTAAATCAGGGTCATTAGGAACACAAAGTCTGGAGTTGACTCGAAGTATTTCTTCTTCATCGATTCTTGCTTCCAGCATAGCACCTTCTTGTATTTTCTTCATCATACGCATCGCCTCCGTGTCCGTAGCTTGAGCAAATTTTAACTTTATCAATTAAAGTCGGTTCTACTCAGATATTCGCCATCATCACATGGGTCCCCAGAGTCTTTAACTCTATCTCCATCCTTTTCAAGTCACACAAAATGGGCCTTTGCGTTGACAATATCGCACTCGTACTTGCATATATGATCTTCTACTCAATGCGTCCACCTACCACGTTCGCTTTTCCGGATGGTATTGGATGGTATGATCATAATCTTTCAACGCTTCAAGCCAACGTCATTGTCGCATGTTGAGTTCCTTTTGAGTGAAGAAATATTTGAGGCTTTTATGATCCGTAAGATCTCCACTTTCTCCCATACAAGTAATGCCTCCAAATTTTAAGTGCAAAGATAACAAATTATAACTCTAGATCATGAGTAGGATAATTCCTCTCATATTCTTTGAGTTGTCATGAGGCATAAAGCTATGACTTTCCCATGTTTCATGAGAACACATCCCAACCTTTGCTCGAAGCATCACTATAGATGACAAATCCCTCCGAGCCGGATGGTATTGTCGAACAGTCTTTGAAATGAGTCTCCTCTTGAGTTCTTGAAAACTCTTCTCACATTCTTCGCTCTAACCGAACTTTGTATCTTTCCGAGTCAGCTGAGTTAATGGAGTAGCTATTTGTGGAGAGAAAATCCTTCCATGAATCTTTGATAATAACCAGCTAAGCCGAGAAAGCTACGTACTTCGGTCACTGATTTAGGTTGCTCCCAGCTTTGAATTGCTTCAATCTTTGTCGGGTCGATTGATATTCCATGACTTGATACTACGTGCCCAAGGAATTCTACTTCCTCAAGCCAGAACTCACATTTCTTCAACTTGGCATAAAGCTTGTATTCACGAATCTTTTGGAGTGTCAGCCTCAAATGTTGCTCATGATCTTCACGGATTTTGGAAAAAATAAGGATGTCATCAATAAAAACGACCACAAAGTGATCCAAATATTTTTTGAATACTCGGTTTATCATATCCATGAAGGCAGCAGGAGCATTAGTCAATCCAAAGGACATGACTAGGAATTCATAATGCCCGTACCAAGTTCCTCGAAGCCGCCTTCTAATGTCATCGATTCTAATCTTCAATTGGTGATATCTGGAACAAAGATCAATCTTTGAAAAGAATTTGGCTCCTTTCAACCGGGTCAAACAGTCATCAATACGTGGAATGGGTACCTATTTTTTTGATGGTGACGTGATTCAAATCCGGATAATCAATACAAAGTCGCATACTCCCATCTTTTCTTCTTCACGAATAGAATAGGAGCACCCCAAGGAGAAGTACTAGGACGAATAAAGCCAATGTCTAACAATTCCTGCTGTTGGGTCTTTAACTCCTGAAGTTCAATAGGAGCCATTCGATATGGGGCTTTGGAAATGGGTTTTGTACCGGGTTCAAGGTCGATACAAAATTCAATTTCACGCTCTGGGGGTAGGCCAGGAAGTTCTTTAGGGAATACGTCAGGAAATTTATTAACAATAGAAATATCATTCAAAACTGGCGTATTTTTGTTTAGATCTGTGACGTGGGCTAAGAAAGCTTGACATCCATTTTTCAATAAATGAATAGCTTTATGGCTTGAGATGACCGTGATTAATTTAAATGGTTTGGTCGCTTGAATTTACATAATAGGTTGATTAGGATTATGAAAGCTAACAACCTTACAAACACAATCAATTTTAGCATAATGCATAGTTAACCAATCAATCCCTAGAATCACATCAAATGCAAGTATTTTCAATGAAATAAGATCAACAGGTAATGTGAGGGTGCCGATTTGAACCAAACAAGACTTATAAACAGTGGATGTAATTAAGGTTTCTCCCAACGAAGTTTCTACAGATAAGTCAAAGTCTAATTTCTCCGGAGTCAAATTTAATCATTGAGCGCAAGTAGGAGAAATAAAAGAATGGGTAGAACTGGTATCAAATAAGGTATAGACTTCGCTAGAGTTTATGATAAGCTTACCCGTGATGACCTCGTTCGGGTTCCTTACTTTTTGGGAGGTAACTACAAACGCTCTCCCTTGCACTACCGGCTTTGACTTTTTTGGGAGGGCCTTTGGTGCCTCCATCCTGGCTGAACTTGTCTTCGGTGAACGACAAAATCGGGCTAAGTGACCTTCTCTTCCACAATTATAACATGCTTTGACTGACATCGCTAGCTTTGACCGATGTGTCCCTCCCTCCACATTTGAAGCATATGATGGGTGGTCGTTCTCCTTCCTTAACAACGGGTCTTTGGTCGACGCGTCTTTCCATCATTGTTGAATCTCCTCTTCTTAAAATATCCATTCTTATTGTTTTGCCCGATTACCACCAAGTGGTTACCATTTCGGCATGTTGATTCCCTCCACGCTTGTTGTCACCGCTTCGATGATCGCTCTCACCGGTATTATCATTTTGCGCTACCGCTTCTTTTGGATCGTTGACTCGTTATCGCGCTCCACTAATCGAGCCCTATTTACAACATCTGAATACAAACACGCTTTATGAGAAATAAGATGTTGACGTATCTCCGGCTTTAAACCTCTTAAAAACATCCGTCATTCTCTCTTCATTATCCACCAAGTGAGACGAAACCGGATAACTCGGCAAACTTTGCTTCGTCTTCGCGACGACGGTCCATATTATTCTGCTTCCAACCTCGATGAACTCCACCTCCTTCATGTGACGAATACTTTCGGAAAGTACTTGTCGTTGAATAGTTCTTGGAACTTCTCCCAAGACATTTTCGGTCGGGTAGGTTGAGTACGCTTTTTTCCGATTTCCACCAATGTCTCGCCTTTCCTCGCAACATAAAGGCGGCAAAGGGAACTTTTGCTCCTTGGAGCATCCCAAGACATCAAATATCTTGGTGATCTGCTTTATCCATGCTTCCGCCTTAAGTGGTTTTGGCTATCCAATAAACTCCGGTGGTCCCAGCTCCTTGAACTATTTAGTGGTGACCGTCCGAGAGTTTCCAGTGTTTCCACCTACATTTTGGACAGGAGCCGCTCTCGCCTGTTGTTGCATGAATTGCATAAAGCCCCTGAACATTCCATCATTCATCATTTGGTCAGTTTTGTAGTTTGCATGGGGATTGTCGCCTTCCTGATGCACATTATCCTGATTATTGATATGTGGTGAATCAATGGTCTCCTGTGCTCCATTGCTATTCTCAACATTCTCGGATGTCATTTTCAGATACTTCCACAAAACAAAAGGTTAATTGACATGTAACATATTATCCCTATATTCTGATCGACCAATTAAATACCAAATAAACTTAGGTAGGTCATACTAGCGAAGGAATTCCCCGTCTCTCCCCTCCTAGTTCTATTCTCACATCTTAGCCAGGGATCATATCCATAAGCTTTGATACCAACTGTGACGCCCCCAAAATAGGTATACATCACCTATTACGAGTCGCCAAATACATGGTATGTAATACAAATACAATCTTTAATATACAACAAGAGAGTTGTGAGTTTTAATACAAATCATCGCTCTTCTGACAATATCCACTCTCGAATAAGTCTTCATTACATTTATTGTCACACTATTTAACGTAATAGTGAGGACTACTAATACTATCATCTCGTCCATCACTCCATTCCCCTACTCGTCCCAAATATATTCTCATTTCTGAAGAGTACAAAGTGAAAGAAAGGGTGAGCTCAACTAGCCCAAAGAAAAAATATTATGACTAAGATAATGCGAAATAAATTACCATTAGCCTTAAAACAAAGGTTAAACCGATACAATATAACAAACATCAAGTTTAATCACGGTATGAACAAGCAATCTATTAAAAGAGTCAAGTAGAGAATAAAATCTACTATCTTCTATGATTTAAAAGGTTTTTCATGACTTTTATCGCTGAGACTCAGCTTAATAAATAATCCACATCATCGAATCACCCCTGCACTACGGCCAAGGATATTCTTTAGTATCACGACCACAATTATCCATGCACTACGGGCCAAGAATATTTGTGTATTCATTAATGGTCATGATCATGCCAACAAATGTCCATCAATGCACTATGGGCCAATGAGGACTTTTACCACACCATTTGTAACATTACGGTCATGATTACACCGAATAATCCCTGGTCATAATCATACCAAGTCCATCTATGCACTACATGAAAGTAGTATGCATACAAGCCAATCATGTTTGATGATAAAGCATATACTTTGTAACAATCTTATTCATTTATTAATAAAAAGTATTAATTTATTAAAGGCTTTTAATTATCTACATGATGCTGTTTTATAATATGTGATAAACCCATAGTTTTAAGCAATGCTTTTAGAATAATGATGATGATCATTCTAATGAGATCTAAATTCTTAGAAAGCTTAAAACTAAAATAGTTCCCAATCATTGGATTACTAAATTGGGGATTAGTGAATCCGGATAGATTGGTACATACGTTGCTTGCTCATTGGATGAGGATGATTGATCTCATGATCATTTGTGTGGAGACACTAAAGCAAGTATGTAGGTGCTTATTAGAGAATAAGTTCACTTTGAGCGTGGGCTCGCTAAGGAATACCTAATGGAGTTTTACTTGCTGTCAATAGGAATTCTGTAGTGATAGTAGTACAAGTGATCCTTGGACTTGAGATCATCATAGTATCTTGTGTATGATGAGTTATACTTTGACTTATTCCTTAAGACCCTTAGGGTATATCAAAGGGTATGCTTGGGTATAATAAGTTGTACATGGAGATAATGTATGATCAATAAAGAATCTACCACTTCTATTAAAAAAGAAGAGAAATGTCTTATGTGATTCGATAAATGACAACCCAAAGAGTCCTTGGCAAGCGAGATGAAATTAGAAAGGAGTTTCTAATTTGCATTATTTGGAGTTAATGCATTTAAGAGTTGAAATACATATAATAAAATAAAATAAGACTTGACAAGTAATTCCATGTCTTATATTTAATTGGGACATTGTATGGTGGAAGGATTGAATTGTATTTACGGAACTATTTACTCAAAGGTTCTTTTATGATTAATGTTGAAATCTATATTATCCGGAAAGTCGTTGATCATTAGGGAGGCTTATCCCTATCAGAGAATAAATATTATTTATTTAAATAAATTAATTATTTAATTTATTTATTTAAATAAGATTAGAATTGTTCTAATTGATTTATTCACAACCGGTTTAATATGGAGAACCTAAAGGTCACACCATAAAAGGAAGAATAATTATTTAAGAAGTTAATGGCATAATCGTAATAATATATTATGTATATTTAATTTAATCTATGGTGATAGAATAAATTAAATAGCTTAATATTTATTATTTAATATTTTAGAAATATTAAATATAAATTAATAAGAGGAGTCTTATTAATATTATTACAATTATTATTATTATTTTAATTTCTAAAAGAGTTTAGGAATTAATTTAATATAAGTACTTCATTTATTCCTAATTGGATTAGGAAGGAAAATTAGTTAAAGGAGTTTAATTAATTATCCCTAATAAGATTAGGGAGCCCCTTTAATTAAAAGGGTTTAATTTAATAATACCTTATTTTAATAGGGTTACTTGATATCTTTATAAGAGGAGTCTTATATCAGATATCAAAACTATATAATAATTCTAATGGTTGGAGAGTACGCTCCTTTTCTATAGAGATAGAAAAACTAGGGTTTAGCCAACCACCCATCTTCTTGAATCCTTCTTCTTCCTTGGTGGATCACCTCTAGAGGCCAAACACTTGGGTGGCTAACGTTGATCAAAGGAAGAAACCAAACCCGGTGAATTCAAGTTGAACGCGAAAGGATTTGGAGGTGAACTTGTACCTGAGGAAGCTCGATCTTCAAGGGTATGATTTTATTCTTTATCTTTTCGTTTAATTAATAATTGTGCATAAAGGGTGATCCGGGTATATGGTTTGTAAAATTTTAAAACTCGATTTTTTACACGCTTTAAATTATTTTTGCAATTTGATTGCGTTCATGAATATTTCAAACCTAACACTACAGGCCACAGATGACTTTAAAAAATATAAACATGAGGATGATGACAATGATATAAGAATTCAATAAAACAAGTTCAAGAATTAATTTATTCAGGAACTAATAACTTCCAAATTGTCAACATGATACTGCTTTGTAGAGTAAAATTCAAGAATGCTCAGAAGAATATTTCTATGAAAAGATACTAGATGAAGCACAAATATCAAGGATATTCCACTAATTTCATGGAGTATAGAAGTCAAAACTTTAACCAACTGAGTATAATAACGAATGGAATAACAAATGAAATCACCATACATGCGGTACTTCACATAGACAGGTTATTCTAACAGAATAATAAGTAACTTAAATCGGATAAAGTAAATTTGCAAGCGGTGATGTTCCAATGAGAATAATAAAGACGGAACCGGTCCTGGCAGAAAAGCGCACAAAAATGATATTCCAACGAGAATAATAATAAAGATTTTAACCGGTCCCAAGCGTAAAACGCATGAACATGGATATTCCAAATGTAATAATAATAAAGACGGAATATTAGAAGAATGTCACCAAGTATAGGGTAGTCCGCGTATACTGGTTATTCTAGAAGAATAATAAAGAATGGAATAACAAAAGTTCTCTTTATGAATACAAAAGAAATAATACCCCTTACGAGTACAACAAATAATATCTCTTACCGTAAAAGAAACTGAATATAAGAATAGGGAAGGAGCAGAATACTTTTCTATATAAACTATATAATTTCTCTCTCTGAGAGTTTCAAAGAATTAAGTAAGAAATAATGAAGGAATGAGCTTCTATTTATAGAAAAATGGATTGCAACGTAACTAACTCATGAACGGTCCAGATTGATTTACTTTAATCTGACTGTCCATATATAAAGCAAAATCTTTTAAATAAAATATAATATATTCTAAAAAAACAAAACTTATTATATAATATATATATATATATAAATTATCACATGTTTTTTGAAAAAAAAACCTCCCGGTGAATTATTTGCCTCCCTTTACCAACTTTGTCAAATCCATCTATATATATATATATATATATATATATATATATATATATATATATATGATAAATAATAATATTACTTCCAGTACACCACCATAATTTCTCCTCTTCTCTTATTCCCATGACACACACACACTATTTTTCTCCACCACACTCCACTAACAATATATATATATATATATATATAATCACACACTCCACCACACTCCACTAACAATATATATATATATATATATATATATATATATATATATAATCACATGCCTCATAAAGAATATATATATGAAAATTGAGATTACTATCTCCCTAAATGATTTTGAAAAATGAGCAAGTGGGGTTCAAATAATAGGCAAAATACATCATAAAAATTTCCTCAATATTTTTAAAACACTTATCATCATTATTATAATTCACAATATTAATCGACCAGTCATTCCTGGAAAGAGGGCTTTCCAATAAGGATTTCTCCCTATCAGCGCCGCAATTAGGTGACCAAACCTCTCCTCGACATGTAACTTCTAGACATCGTTAATATTGCAAATAATAATATTAATAACTTTGTCATCTCAATTATTAATTTAATAATATATAAAATATTGACAATAATTGAATCAAATAACGTAATATACTATGCAGCAATTACTGTAGCAATAATTGAACAAAACTAAGTGACTTCTCACGTAAGCATCAATAATCAAAATCGTGTGCTACTGTGCAACTACGCGTATTACTGTACTTTTAACACCGGGTGTTTTAACAGTTAACGGTAAAACTTCCATTGTTATTTTCATAAAGTATTTTTGTCGTTTTCTCAATCCGACAATAATTATGTTGTGGGATCCACCAATGATTGTGCCGTTGTACGAATATTCCCTGTTAAAACGAATATTCTCCGACCAATCGAATATTATATAACAACTTGCGTACTTTGCAAAATTTGTAAATATTACCCACAACTATAACATTATATCAAATTCATTCCATAATATTCAAAAATGATATTTATAAAAAAATCATCTTTATTCATAAAAGTTGGGGTCTTACAACTTTCTAACACTCAAATATGTTAGATATAAATATGTAACACTATAAATCATATAGATCTATAGTTTTTAAGTTGAAAAACACAAACTCCATATTTCATTATACAAACAAAAGAAATGGAAATAAAAGCTTTAAATTTAGAGTTTATACCTTGATTTGTTTGCTACTCTTCTTATTTTACCAAAGTATGTAATGAATCTAGGATGCATAAGCTTCAAACTCCTCTTCTTCTTCCTCCTTCCAACCGAATTCTCTCTCTCTCTCTCTTACTTTGTGTTAGTAAAGAAAAAAATGAAATGAAAGAGATAGGAACTTAGATTTTTTTTGTTGGAATAAAATGTATAGATATAATATGTATATGTAAATACATTCTCCACCTTCTTATCTCTTTCTCTCTCTCACTCATTTACTTATTGCTTGCAAGAATGTATAAAATGTTGGTGAATTGAACAAGTGACAAATAAGAGGGGTTGGTCACCTAATAAAGTGAGTAATCATCACATTCTTCCCCCTCCTCTTTCCTCCTTTAATAACCGGCCAAGAAGCCCTTTCTCTCCCAAACTTATTTTGTTTTTATATCTTTATTTAGCTTACTAAATGTCCAAAAAGTCCTTCTTCCATTGGGCTATGTTTGGGCCATTTTATTTGATATTTTTGGGCTTCCTAAAAAAATTTCTTGGGCCATGAAAAATTGGCATAGTCCAATACTTTCCATCTTATCCTACCCTAATTATTTAATCAGGGTTTCCATTCCACCCATTTGGAATTTAAATCATTACTCTTTTACATTAAATTTTATAACCCAATTAGACTCGCTTTAATTTAAGTTATAAAATTAATAAATTGAGATAATAAAATAAATCTCTCAAATTAGTATAACTTTAAATACTATTATTCTCTCATACCATAACCCTTGGGTTATTTAAATTTCCATACCTAATGTATAATTAGGTTATGAAACCTTCCTTTTTAATTTACTTTATAAAATAAATAAACACATATACATAATTACAGTACACATATTTATTTAATCAACTAATCCTTCCACACACACCACAAAGTTTTCGATATCATTAATATTTAATTAATATATCTATTTACACAGTAACTTGGAATTCTGGGCTATTACACTTGTGCCTGCAGTGCATTCAATAATTCTGCCAAGGTAATACTTGACAGATCTTTTGAGTTTTCCAAAGATGAAATTGTAGCCTCAAACTTTTCAAGAACCGTGACTAGGATCTTTTGAACAATTATAGAATCAGAAAAATCAGTACTAAGGAGTCTTACTTTGTTGACAATACCAAGAAGTCTGTTAGGATATTCCTTGATTGTTTTTTATTCTTTCATCTTTTGCATCTCAAATTCATGGAACAAATTGAGCACTTGCATCCCTTTGACCCCTTTATTTCCTTCGTATTCTTGCTTCAAAAAAATCCAAATTTCTTTAGTTATTTTCGGTGTCATTACTCTGATTAAAAATGGTGAATGAGACTACTGCAAACAAGGTTGCTCTTGCTTTTTGATTTTCTTTGCTTCCTCTCTTTTTGATTTTTGATTTGTACAAGAGTTGGATTTTCTAGTAAGGGTGGAACTTCATATACTTGTTCAAAAACTTCCCACATATCACTGGCATCAAGATAGGCTTCCATTCTAACAGCCAACACCTGATAATTTGTTCCATCAAACATTGAAGGTGCAATTTCTGTGAGTAAATTTTTTGATTTTATGTTTTTGAAAAGGTAGGTGATGAGTGTTTAGGAATTGTGTTTGGGCTCTCTCAATCTCACAGGTCGCTCAAGATTATAGGTTTGATACCAGATTGTTGGATATTTAGAAAACTAAGGACTAAAGATAATGAAAGAAAGCTAATTTAGGGACTACTGAAGGATGTTTTTGTTGAGCAACAAACCATCTATTTATACAGCACAATGAGAACTGAATTGCAGAAAATCTGCTACATGATAAGCATAACAGTTAAATGCCTAAGAAATAGCATAACAACTAAGTGCCTAAAAAATAGCATGATGAAATGGTCATAATCCTAAAGAATAGCAACAAATAAAATGGATTCAGCTTCATGAGTCCACTACAAGAAAAAGGCCTATCTGCGACCGCCTATCAGCAACCGACAGCGGTCGCTGCTATCCATCTGCCACCGATTGTGGTCGCTGATAGTCATCGCATAAAATCTGGTCACTGGAATGCATATCAGCAACCACTAGTAGCGACTGACTTATATGCGACCAATATTAGCGATCGGGACTGTCGCTAAGCTAAGTCATCATGGTTCAGAGCCGAAGGCTGATGCAGGCCACGTGGAAGCGACCGCCAGTAGTGACCGGCGCGGTTCCTAACACCCTAATCCAATTAGCAGTCGCTAATAGGCATGCAGTCGCTGATGTATAAAATTTTAAAAAATTCTTGTTTTCTGGATTTCCCAAAAAATTGTACATGTTTTGTACCTACTTTATATCCTCACACACAACAGACAGTATATATAAACTTCCAACCAATTTTTATATAACCCAACACATGCACAACAATATAAACATCCATCCATATACTAACACATACACTAAAATAGTATAAACTATATAAACATTTAAAAACAAATATGAACTGAAGAAATATATATAAATCTAATTTTTAAATAATATACAGTCATCCAAAGATTGGTTATAAAATTACAAGGCTCATAAATAACTAGAAAACAAGACTAGGTCAGTCGTCATGCATCATCGTCCAAATTAGTTTCTCATTGATCACCTTGTAATTAACAAAATAATAAAACAAGTTGCATATATAGTATATATCTTGATACTGGTATTAAGAAAATATACAACAAATTAAACACAAAAAAATATGTATATATATATATAAGTGACTAATTTGATTGTAATAAATACGATTGATTACCTCGTCGCCATCCTCATGTTGTGATGCTGCTGCTGCCACCACTGCATCAGCTAACTCATCAAAACTCAGAGCCGCCAGATGTCCACCCAGTATACGAAGAAGATCAAGATCTCGATAGATCAGTCTCGCACAGTTAGCAGGAGTATGATGAGCTAGATGGGTCGATGACTGTGTACACTGGGTAGCAGAATTGCCTGTGCCACTGATGGTTGGGAATTGTCATTGTCCTTGGCCTTTGACGTAGTTCTTATTCACAACCGATGCCCTCTCCCACAGTTCTTGCTCAATCACCGGACGTGGGGTGCCTTCAAGATAACGCTCGTTCAATAAGCTCTTATAAGTATCATGTCAATAGGTTAACAATTAAATAGTTAAAAATAAATATTAAATTCTAAATAATAGCATAAACTTGATAAACAACATCAAAGTTGTCAAAACTTATGACCGCTATCTAGATAGCATCGGGCAGACCATCACGGGTGGCCACGTACACATCCATCCAATGGATAGGATGACCTTGAGATTGAGATTCCTATACAAAATATACTCCCATATTACTAAGTAAACATGTGATATTCTAAAATTCATGATTGTAAACATATTAAAACTATTCATACGTACCCTGGCAATGATATGATACAACTGTGATAAACTATCGCTCATGTAGGTTCCTTTCGCCTTTTTGCCATCAGGTACACCCGAAGATCTGTTAGTGGCGGCAGTCTTACATCTTTTGACCCAGCTCTCAACTCTCTATTGGGCACACATCTCAACCCATATGGATAGGGTCCACCACCAAGGGCTATGCTCGTGCATGTACTCCTCTCTCTGGCTTGGATGGTCGATTGATGCATTGTGTAGGGCTTTTTGTCATTCTTTATTCAAGTTGTCTTTGGTGCGGACGTCGCACTTCTGCCAGAACAGTGTCTATATCACTGAAGCATGCGCGTCCTCCCATTTATACCTTTTCTGTAAATAAAACAACAATAATAATATTAAAACGGTACTGTTAATATATACTCCAACACTACTAAACAATTTTAGTTTATTAATTATATTATATGTCATAATTAAAAAAAACATACCTGAAATACTGCCCAAATTGCATCCTTGTGGGAGATAGGTGTGCTCGCCCACGTAATCACAAGTGTCGGCCAGTTCTATAAGCACAACTGTGAAATGCACTTGACTATCTTGTTATCTAAAAAATACTACAATATACAACAATTTACATATATTAAAGATAAGTAGCTTTATTATAATATTTAAAGCAATTTGCATTAGTATATATCTGCAACAATGAAAATCTAAAATGCTTATATATAAATGATGCGGACGTATGAGTTGTTCGAAGGAGGACGAATCAGTATAAGAATCCGATCATCCGAATTAGTAGGGGCCTTTGGCACATGATTAGGACCCCTACCCAAGCCGCGCTTTTTTTGTGCTGCTTCAGAAGCCATCTATATTTTATAAATTTCATGATGTTAGTATGAGTTATATTTGATTACATGCATATATGAATATAAAATTACAATAATGATAGGAAATTGCATTAAATAGTTAAATACATAAACATGACAATAATATAAAGAACATGTAATACTAAACATACATTTTATTTTTTTAATCAATGTCTGAGTCAGAATAATCTTGTATATGTATTGCAGATTCATAACCATCATCTGCTTCAGATTTAGTGTCAGTGTCAGTGTCAGTCAATAACTCTTCCTCCTCAGTATCAATGTCATCTGGCACAAGTTTTGACTCAATATCTAATTCATGTGGTTCATCTCCACCATCTAACTGGGTTACTTCATTGTTGTGGAGCTCCACCATCTAACCGGATTACTTCATTGTCGTCCTCCACATTTATTATAGTTTGTCTATGAAGCATCTGCTCTTGGTAAATCTCTCCGTTAACTACTTCTACACGACTGCGCGCGGGAGTATGAATTACAACTTGCCAATCTGTAGGCGGTCTATCCCTTTTCCTAACAGGACTCGGAGTGTAGTATACTTGTACTGTTTGAGTTGGTAAAACAAACGGTTCGTTGGAGTACGCGGACCTATGGAGGTCAATATCGACGATTCCATGTCTGTCAACACGTATTTCTTTTTCTGAATCAAACCAATGACACTTGAACAAGTTAATATGACTCCCGTACGTGCCCTTGTACAACAACTCTATGATTTCCTCCAACTCCCCATAAAAGGCACGACCAAGCTCATTATAACTCTATGTAAGCATATGATATTTTAGGGTTAGTTTAAGCATATAACTTACATTTAAGCATATTATGCATACTTGTAAGCATATGAAATACTTGTAAGCATATGACTTGACTTTAGCATACTTGTAAGCATATGACATACATTTAAGCATATTATGCATAATTGTAAGCATATGGCATACTTAAGCATATATGACTTGATAGTTTTAGTTCTTTTTTGAAAACTGCACATATCATCTTGAACTAAACAACAAAATTTATTCTGAATATATTCAGGGTCTCTACCATCAGGCTATATGAAAGTTGAAAGGTTCAACTCGACTTGTTTTTTAGTCGAGCTACTTGCGAGTATTTGAGACGTACACGAATCTGAAGTGGATCCTTTATATTATGATAATATATGTAGATAAAATTTTAAAACAGAATTATTTGAATTTGAACTCTTCAAGCTAGATCTTGAGCCTTGTAAATAAATTAATGAGACGTTATTATCACTTTTAAACCAATCGATGGACATGTACGGGAAACACAAGTTCCTTCAACTTCTCGAAGTATATTGAGAATTTAATTGCTAAATAATTTATATTAGATAAATCGAGTATACTCTATATTGTATATGACTAAGGATTAACGAACTTGTAACGAGTAAGGATCATTCAGGTAAAAAAAAATTGATGCTCTAGTAGGCAGCTCATATTCGACTCATGTAAGTGTCCAAGTATCAAAGTAGATTCGAATTCGACTTGTTTAATTATTGAATTCACGCTCAAATTGTTCGAGTCAATCTCGAACCGGGTTTCGAACCACTCATGTTCATTTTCAGCCCTAACTGTCTAGCTCTTCTAGAGAACCTATTAGTCTGAATAGCTTAAATTTGTTTATCTTAAAATATATTAAGAAGTCCACCTCTAACTATCCATGTTTTTCATTTTCGTTGTCTGGTTTGAAGGACTTGGTCGTTGTTTCAGTATATGGGTGGATATATAATGGCTAGCATAATTGTTATGGATTCTGAACTTTTAGATAGTTAATGATAAGGAGTTGATGTCTTTATTTGAAGTTTCCTTAATTTCTAGTCCTCTCCTTGTGATTTAATTGTCATTTGGACTCAGTTTCAGATAATAAGGTGATCCAAGCAGAGTGGGAAAGATGATTTTCCAACAAGCATGGAAGTTATCGAGAAGAGGTTAAAGAAAATTACATTTTTGTTGTAGTTTCTCGTTTTCGTGCTTCAAATGAATTTAATTTTTTTGAAGCATGTGGTGCATGTGTTTCCTTTGACCCTAGATTAGGGATGAATCAGGCTGCAATGGCTTCAGTTTTAAGGGTTTCTTTCATTTAGTTTTGCCTCTGCTCATATACACAAAAAAAAAAATTCATTATTTTATGCAAAAGAAAATTCAGATGTGTGGAAGACATTTTCCAAGTTCTAATTAAGTTAATGTTTATTGTACTTCTTTTGGAAGTATTAGCTATGGTTGAAGGCCAGTCCTTGTATAACATTGTAGTATGTATCTACATATGATTTTTACAAATGTTTTAATTTGCCCGATTTTAAAAGTAGTCGTTTTCTTCCACCATCTGCACAAATCCATAAAACAATTTAACGTCTAAACATCATAAACTGCAGGAATTTTTGTTATACGGAGCGGAGATATACTAATGACCCACTGTTCTCCCACTATGTTTAAGCATATTCATGTGTCCATGACATTAGTTAATACTCCCAACATGCTTACAGAATAGTTAAATAATTATAAAATGTGATTTAATTAACTAATTATTATTCTCAAATAACACATCATCCATGCATGCCAACACAACTACAAGACAATCCACATATTTTTCTGAATTTTCTCTCATATATATTACTAGTTGGGTCCCGTGCCTCCGGCACTGTATAGACGGTGAGATTTATCTCAAACTTTGAATATCCTAGATGATTTATTGAATGAGCAAGAAATTCAAAATCATTTGTATTTTATTAGATAGATTTGCCAGGTAATTATGATAATGATAAGAAATTGATTTAGTCCCTCAAAACTGTTAATTTCTCAGCACCCCAATATAATTTTCAAGCATTTACCATTGAAAAAAAATATTTTTTGAAAAATTGTTGATAAATCAAAAACTTAATTTCTAATTTGTCATAAAATTTTTGGAACAAAAAATAATTTTGGCAAGTACAAAAACAAAATAAGTACAATCATAATAAATGTACAAATTGTTGATGATAAATAATAATAATCTAACATCTAGTATGAAATTACTACTAGTTTGTCAAAATTACATAACCACTAACTACACATACCCACACCAAATCAACAATGAAGAACAATTAATATCCAAGTGCTAACAAAGATACTTGTGAAGAAGAAGGTGGTGGCGGCGGCGGCGGCAGTGGTGGCGGCGTTCCCCTCTTCTCCCTCTTATCTTCTCCCCCTTCTCCCTCTTCTCCCTCGTCTCCCTCTTTTTCTTTCCTATGTTGTGTCGCGAATAAGGGCCTGATACTGGTTAATTCAAATAGATCAGTGACTGCTATTAATGATCGCATGCAGTCGCTAATTTTTAATGATGTGAACTTATTAGCGACCGTCAACCGATCGCTGATTGTTACTGGTCGTAGACTTACGCGCCAACATTTCACGCCAATTTTTGGGGGGTAAATTTATATCAGCGATGGCTCAGCGACCGCAGGCAGTCGCTAATATGATCTAGAGACTAAATTCATGTTCAGTCGCTAATATCAGTCGCAATGACTAATAATAGCAACCGGAAAGTGCGGTCGTTGACAGTGTTGGTCGTTGTTAGACCATTTTCTTGTACTGGTCATTGCAGTCAACAAGGATATTTAGAAGCAGGGGCAGTTCTACCCTTGGGGCAGGAGGGGCACCTGCCCCCACTGAATTTTTAGTATATGGGTTTGTGCCCTCCTTGACTTATAAGTGACTTTTTAAAGTAACGATAATTTTATACTACTTCTCTTATTTCTCTCTCCATGTGTAATATTTGACTCAAAAAATAAGTACTCTCTCCTACTTTCTTTTCTTTTTTAACTAATATCATATAAAGTTTTGTAGTTGTAGAAAAAAAATGAGAAGAAATTTTTTGACTCGAAATACATTTTTTTAATATTTTTTTCTAATTAAAACTCAAAAATACCACTTTTCTTAAAAAAAAAATCTCTTCTATTACAAAACTGACATTATCTCTTTTTGTTTTCATTCGCTTCCTTTTCTTTTATCACCAAATTAAAAATCAAAAACAAAGACAAGGTGTTAAAACTCTAAGACTATTTACTTAGTTTTCTTTATCCCGTGTGGCCTTATCCAACTCTTTTGGATTTGTCACATTTGTACTATATTGGATTTTTAATTAAAAAAATTGTTAATTAAAAAATCATTCTAATATTTTCCTTATAAGAAAATTATGAATACACACACACACACACACACACACACACACACACATATATATATATATATATATATATATATATATATATATATATATATATATTAAACTTAACGTCTTAAATGTTGAGAAATTATATTGGATTTAGAAAAGTATATATATAGTTATAATTTTTATTCTTAACAAAAAAAAAATTCAAATTTGATCCCACTAAACTTTGTGGCTGGATCCGCCCCTGTTTAGAAGTCAATGTTTAATAACCATATTCATTAATGACCAAGAGGCAACAGACACTCTATATAAAAATATTAGATTAAACTGAATGGAAGAGTTGGTTCTTGTAAAATCAAAATGAAAGCTGATCAGGCCACACAAACTCATGAGTAGTCACTAACAAACTAACAAGAGGGAGATTAACAGACAAGGAATTAATCTCATTGGCATCAAAATACCGAAATTTATTGAACATGTGAATGTACACTCGCCCCCAAGACTGTAAATTTGTCGTTTGTAGACTTGAGTTCAAAAGTTAAAAAGTATTCCTCAGTTTTATCTAATGCCAAAAAGTTTTAACCTAGAAAACTAGCTGCTTAAGAATTTTCGTAAGGATGAAGGATGTTAATGGTTGCCAAATATACCACGAAATTAAACAGGAAATTTGAAATCCAAACTAATGAATGATATCAATATTAAAGCCAGAAAAATATTTCATCCTCATAAATGGTCACTGAACTTTAGGGGTTTTTGGGTACTGAGCCCTTTTCTTTTGGTCAACGCATTTTGAGTCCTTTTTCTATTAAAAAATTTGCTCAGATTCGATCTCCAAGCCTCCAACTCAAAATTTCAACCCAATGACCACCTGAGCAACACAAGTTATCTATTTTATTTTCTCAAGGAATATGATTTATAACTGAACAAAGAATTTCCCCCAAATTAAAACAAAACCCCTTTTCTTGGATCTGCTAAGTCTCGGTCTCGGTCTCTTTCTCAGTCTCTTTCTCAGCACCCGATGACACACGTATAATTTATATTAAATAAAATAAAATTTATATTAAAAATTGAAGGACATTTTAAAAAATGTAAAAGAAATATCAAAAAATTATTTCCAACAACCCAGTTTTCTAGCTTTTTATATTAGATTTTTCACCGCACATTCTTCATTACAGTTTTGAAAAATCCAGACACTAATTACTATATATCCACAATTTTTTACTTTTTATTTTTTTTAAAAAAAACAATGCATTTCTAGAGAGGGACAATTTTTATAATTCGTGTGGCATGATCTATCACATATATAAATTTTCAAAATATTTGTACATTTCAGCCGACAATTTTGTGATGGGAGAAGTGAAACCATTAATTTGGACAGGGCCGTAGTGAAAAAAGAAAATTAAATTGCGATAATGTGAATGTGTGTAGTTTATAGTAGAATTGTATGATGGGTCCTTTACATAAGTATACAACAAATAGAAAGTAATTACAAGAAAAGTGCATCAACTAAATAATTACAAAAAGAATGTAATTATTACAAAAATAGTACAATTCACATTAATAAGGAAACCTAAAATCAAGGATAACTAATAATTCAAATTCAAAATCAAATCTTGTCTCTAACAACAATTTCAAATCCATAATTCAAAATTCAAATCAAAATGAGGAAATTAAAAAAAATTATGAAGGAATTATTGTACATCATCCTCCTCCCCGCCTCCCGCCGGCCGCTATATATCGTCGTCATAATTCATTTGCCATATGCTTATATAGCATGTATATCATGCATATATCACCGCCACGAGTTGCTATTCAGAATTTTTTTTGACGATTTGGTTACCAACAAAAATTAAAATGTTTACCTTTATACGAAGTTTGGCTACCAACTGCATCACATTTAAAATAAAAATGGTAATCAAATAAAATTGAATTAGTTACTTTATCGAAAAGTTTGGTAACCAACTGTATGAAGTTTGGTTACCAACTGCATCACATTCAAAATAAATAGGTAATCAAATAAAATTGAATTGGTTACCTTATCTAATGTTTAGCTACCAACTACATGACTGTTTCTGCTACTAACGTATGACTGTTTGATTCTGGGTGGAGGTGGAGAATGAACCTGGAAAGGGCGGCGGAAGGAGGAGAAGGGCGGGGAGGAGGGGGAGGAGAAGGAGAAAGGGGCGGATGGAAAGGAGGCGGGGGGCGGGCGGGAGGGGGAGGAGGAGGAGGGGGGGAGGAGGGAGGAGGGGAGGGAGGGGGAGGGGAGGCGGGGAGGGTGAGGCGGAAGGAGGGGAGGAGGGGTGGGGAGGGAGTGGCGGGGAGGAGGATGGGGCGGGAGGACTGGAGGAGGGAGGAGGGTGGCGGGAGGAGGGGGAGGCGGAGGGGGTGGGACAGGGAGGAGGAGGAGGAGGCGGAGGTGGAGGGAGGGAGGATAAGAAGAAGGGAAACAGAAATGGAGTGGGAGAAAATCGTGGGAGAGATGGGGAGAAAATTGTGGGAGAGATGGTAATTGTGTGCATAATTAAAGGGATAATTAAGGGGAGGCGGGAGGAGGGGAGGAGGGGGTGGGGAGGGAGTGGCGGGAGGATGTGGAGGCGGGAGGAGGGAGGAGGGTAAAGGGAGGAGGGGGGAGGCGGAGGCGGAGGGGTGGGACAGGGAGGAGGAGGAGGAGGAGGCGGAGGTGGAGGAGGAGGATAAGAAGAAGGAAAGCAGAATGGAGTGGGAGAAAATCGTGGGAGAGATGGGGAGAAAATTGTGGGAGATGGTAATTGTGTGCATAATTAAAGGGATAATTAAGGGGAGGCGGGAGGAGGGAGGAGGGTGGGGAGGGAGGAGTGGCGGAGGATGGGAGGCGGGAGGAGGGAGGAGGTGAGGCGGGAGGAGGAGGCGGAGGCGAGGGGTGGGACAGGAGGAGGCGGAGGTGGAGGAGGAGGATAAGAAGAAGGAAGCAAAATGGAGTGGGAGAAAATCGTGGGAGATGGGGAGAAAATTGTGGGAGAGATGGTAATTGTGTGCATAATTAAAGGGATAAGATTGCACTTTTTTTGTAATTAAATATTGCATATCACTCTTTTTTGTAATTATTTTGTTTGTACTCTTTTTATGTAATTATTTTTAAAAATGTAATAGAATATGTAATTGTCCCTTATATGATTACTAGTATGAAACTTAAAAATAATATAAAGTGTTTTTGACAAAAGTTAATTATAAGGTAAATATGTGTTTTAAAATTAGAAATGTATTTTATTTTAATTCATTTAATATATATATATATATATATATTGTTTATGATTATAAAATAACGTGATATTTTTATTTATTATTATTTTCTACAACCATTTTTAATATCACGCCACTACTATTTATTATTATTTTCTACAACCATTTTTTAAGATTTATAGATTTGTAAACCATGTTATTTTTTGACTATTTAGAAATAACTAAAATAACATAGTCCTGATACATATAATAGTCACGGAAAGTGACTATTTATTGGTAAATAGATGCTTCTCAAACAAACCTCCAATCACAAATTAAATTGTAGTACATAATGGTGAAAAAGAACAAATAAGTTAATGATGCAACTAAACATATCATTATCAACTTTGATAACCTTAGAGGCTCAATGTAAAATGGGAAAAGTGGCATGCAAATAATCACATTAGAAATTCAAATGAGTTGAGTATATAGGTATTTATAGGAATCAACATGAAACACTTGATGAAAAAAATAAATATGCTAAATACTTAATTATTTTGGGAGAAGTTTATTTTTCAAAACCCCCTCTTAAACTTGTCACACCAAGTGAGCTCCGCAATTTGCAAAATAATTCGACTTTAAGTGGCTTCGTAAAAATATCAGCAATTTGTTCTTGAGTCTTCCCAAATATAAGTTCAACTTCTTTCTTCGCAACCCATTCTCTTATAAAATGATACCTCGTATCAATGTGTTTGCTTCGGTCATGAAACATCGGATTCTTAGCCTATGCAATTGCCGACTTGTTATCGATATAAACCTATATGTTGGCTTCTCTTGTTGCAAATTAAGATCTCTTAAAAAAATTCGAAGCCAAATGGCTTGGCAAACACAAGATGTAGCAACAACATATTCTGCTTCACAACTAGAGAGGGTCACAATAGGTTGCTTCTTTGAGGACCATATAAATGTTGTATTCCCCATAAAGAAAACAAATCCAGTTGTACTCTTTCTATCATCAACATCATCGGCCCAATCGCTATCACTATATCCTTCAAGCTTAAAATTATTTGAAATTGAATAAAATAAGCCAAAATCAAGAGTACCTTTGATGTAACGGAGAATTCGTTTAGCAACCTTCAAATGAGTCATTGCGGGGGTTTCCATGTAATGACTAACAAGCCTAACTCCGTATACAATATCCGGCCTTATGGATGTTAAGTATCGCAAACTTCCAACAAGACTCTTGAAAAATTTTGGATCCATTGTATCTCCTCCTTCATGCTTTGACAATTTAATACCACATTTAATGGGTGTGCTTACCAGCTTACAATCAAGCATTTTAAATTTCTTAAGAAGGAATTTAGCATGTCCTTCTTGAGAAATAAAAATTCCTTCTTTGCTTTGCTTCACTTCATGACCAAGGTAGTAAGCCATGAGACCATATCCGTCATCTGGAATTCACGAGCCATAGCCCTCTTAAATTCTTTAAACATGTTTGGATTACTTTCGGTAAAAATCAAATTATCAACATACAAGTACACAAATAAAATATTGCCATTCTTTTCGACCTTTGAATAAACGGCATGTTCAAACGGGCATCTTTTAAAATTATTGTCTTGGAAATATTTATCATTACTTCAATCCGTATAAGTATAACACTTTCTTCAATTTGAAAACTTTATCTTCTTCTTCTTTGATAATGTAGTCAAGTGATTGTTCCACGTACACCTCTTCTTAAGGAAATTCATTTAAAAATGCAGACTTCACATCCATTTGGTAAATCAACCAACCGTTTTGAGCCGCCAATGATACAAGCAATTTTATAGTTTTCAAGCGAGCAACGGAGGCAAATACCTCATCATAGTCAATACAGGGACTTTGATTGTACCCTTTGGCTACTAATTTTGTTTTGTATTTCTCCATTTCACCCTTTGCATTCTTCATTGTTTTGTACACCCATTTCACCCTAATTAACTTTTGGTCTTTTGGAAGTGTAGTAAGTTCTCATGTGTCATTCTCCACAATGGCTTTGATTTCTTCATCCGTGGCACTTATCTATTTCTTGTCTTTGGATGCTTCTTCAAACCCCATATATAAGTTCACAATCCGTAAAAAGACAAAATAAATTCAAATAATCAATATTTACCTCCTCCCTAGTATCAAGAATTTCTTGCACACTTCTTATCTTTTGAGGTCGCTCACTTGAACTTGCTTGAGATGAAGGTGGACTAGATTGCCCATTGGATGGTGGTGGAGATGGAGGTGGAGAAATAGGCCCATGACCACTTTTCTTTCTTGCGTTTCCTCGTCAATGAAAGGAAAGAAATTATAATTTTCCTCCAAAATGTTCCAATCTCACAAGTTTTCTTCATCAAATTTCACATCTCTACTTATCACAATTTTGTCGTTGCTTGGATTATACAATTTGTAGCCTTTGGATCTTGCATCATAACCGATGAAAATATGTTTCTCACTTTTATCATCTAGCTTTGACATCTTCTCATCCGGTACATGCATATATATAAGCAATACTCTCAAAAACACGCAAATGAGAAACACTTGGCTTTCTCCCACTCCATGCTTCTTGTGGTGTCATGTCTTCAACACTTCTAGTCGGGCAACAGTTCGACAAATAGATGGCACAATTAAAAGCTTCGGCCCAAAATTCTCTTGGCATTTTCTTGCTCTTCAACGTCTTTGAGCCATGTTAAGGATGCTTCTATTTTTTCTCTTTGTCACCCCATTTTGTTGTGGTGATCTTGGAACCGTTAAAGGATGACGAATTCCATTTTCTTCACAAAATAATTTATATTCATTTGATGTGAACTCGCCCCCTCTATCGAATCTAATGGCCTTTATATTATACATGCTATGCTTCTCCACAAGAGCCTTGAATTTTTTAAAGGCTCCAAACACCTCCAATTTTTCTTTTGAGAAAATGCACCCATGTCTTCTTACTAAAATCATCGATAAAGAGGAGAAAATAATTATTTTTACCGAATGATGATGGATGAAACACACATTCGAGTGCACAAGTTCCAATGGCATGGTTGCTCTAGTAATTGACTTTTTCGAAAAACTTTCTCAAGATTACTTGCCAAAAATGTGACGACCCCAAAATAGGTCCATTCCATCCAACCCATTCTGAGTCGCCAAATACATGGTACAGAAACAACTACAACTTTATTATCACAACAATAAAACTGTGAGTTTAAATACAAATATTATCTTCTAGACAATATTTATACTCAAATAAATCCTCATCACATTTATTGATACATTATTTTACAATAATGGTGAGGACTACTAAACAACTCTCTCTAGAACCTTCATTCCATACCCCACTAGTACTAGTACTCGCTACATTCTCGCCTCCCGAGAAGAAAAATGGAACAACAAGGAAAAGGGTGAGCTCAACTAGCCCAAGAAAGAATGTTATGACTAAGATAATATACAACAAATTATCGTTAGTCTCCAACAGGAAAAAAATCGATAGAATACAATGTAACAAGTTTTGGATCAATATTCGCAATGAAATAATAATTCATAGAAGAGTTACGTAGAGAATGAAATCTACTATAATCTATGAATTTAACGATCCATCATCAATATTTTATCCTCGTAACATCAATCAATATTCATCTCAAATCAAATATTCATCTTTGCACTCTGTGCCAAAGATATTCATCAATCGGTCATGTTCATCTCAACACTGCTCATCTTTGCACTAAAGGCCAAAGATATTCATCAATTAGGTCATGTTCATCTTAACACTGCTTCATCTTTGCACTACAGCCCAAAGATATTCATCAATCGGCCATGTTCATCTCAACACTGCTCATCTTCTTTGCACTACTGTGCCAAAGATATTCATCGATCGGTCATGTTCATTTAAACACCTCATCTTTCTTTGCACTTCTGAAGCCAAAGATATTCAATAATATCATCATTTAAGACCGAGGATGATGAAAAATATTTTTAAAGAACGAATCCGATTGAAACAAAATGACAAGGATTAAGGATTAAGGATTCGTACTTTGTTTTATCCATGTCCAATAATACCTCAAAAATAATCATAGTGGTGTAAAATTCAAGAATGATCAAAACATGGATACAATCAAAGCTAGTATCCGAATAGATATTTTAGATTTAAAAGAAAAATTTTCATTTTTCTATGAATAGTGCCGTGATTCGTTAATAGTGTCAGATATCGTGAATAGTCTTGATATCGTGAATAGTAACTCTCAACACCCAAAGATAGAAATTCCACAAAAAACATCTTCACGCTTCATTTAATAGTACTCGTGAATAAGTAACTTTCGTGAATAGTAACTCATGAATAGTAACTCGTGAATAGTAACTCATGAATAGTAACCCCACATGAAAAAAGTTCCAAATTTGATAAAAAGTACCAACCAATATTTCAAAGATAATGATATTGAAGAATTAATATCATTTGAGAAGAAAATAACATCCCTTACCTCAAAGAATCAAGATTTTTGGAAGGAAAGGTCGGAAGTGATCTTGAATGAAACTTGTATCTTGAACAAAGAACTCTCAAAGTATCTAAATACTCACAAAATACGCTCAATAATATAGAGAGAAAGAGAGAAAACTTTGTTTACGGTGTGATTTTCAATTCTAACTTAGCCCTCTATTTATAGAAAATGTTAGCCGTACCAAGCGAGACTTGACCGCCACCGATGGCTTTACCCTTCTACTATTGCCACCCACCACATTTGAAATAAAATTCAGCACATTTTTTCACCAACCACAAGTGGGGCCCACTCAATTCTCGAATTTTCCACCAAAATCAATTATAAACCTAATTTCCGAATCCGACACCTCTTAAAATTCACAACAAATCATTCGTGCATTTTTAACGGTTCAAAATTTGTGGACATATACTCAACTTATGTATGTATAACATACCCAAAAATTACCACAATCCAACGGTCGGATTAAAAATTATAACCCATGAATATATCTCAAAACCCCGATTTGATTTTTAACACCTCCAATCCGATAAAATACTTGATAAAACACCTCAACATTAATTCCTTCATTAATAACCACATAAATAAATCCATCATTTATATTCATATAAAATAAATATTTCCTTATCATATGAATCAATAATTAATTATTCACAAATAATATTACGTAATCACATTTATGACAACCAGTTTTTCCCGGAAAGAGGGGGCTTTCAATAAGGATCTCTCCTTATCGCCGCAATTAGGTGACCAAACCTCTCCTTAGAGCAGAACTTTCTAGACATTGCCAATAATGTTATCTAATAATATTATTCAAATAATATGAATTATTGATCCGATAATGGGAAATCTTGTGCGATGACAATTATTGAAGCAGAATAATATAAAATACCAACGCAAAGAATTATTGAATCAATAAAATAAACTATTGAACAAGAACTCACCGTAATAATTATTGAGTAGTGCCATCTTACGTAAGGATCAATAATTCAACAATCTTGTGCAATACCGTGTCTCTCTAATCGCGACCACGCCAGACATCATATTTTAACCACCTTGGATATTCCAACAGTCTTAATTTGTAATAACTACTGCCGTTATTTATAACCACCCAAACTTTGTCGCTTTCCTCATCCAATCACTTTTCGTTATGGGGCCCACACATGGTCATTTGCCCGTCGCATTTAATATTCCCCGACAAAGATTTAATAATATTCCACGACCAAACGAATATTCCCAACGACAAGCATTTGAATATTCCACGACCAAACGAATATTCCCAACAAAAATGAATATTTTATAACCACTTGCTTATTTTGAAATATTTATGTATTTAACCCTTAACTATCCACATTAATCAAATCAACCCTTACTATTTCAAGATAATAAATAAAGGAAATTCCTTTTTATTTAAAAAATTTCGGTCTTCTGACCTCCCTCCTTATGAAATTTCGTCCTCGAAATTGGCGTCGATACGCACTGTGTTTCAAAGGTAAAGATACCTCGCTTTCATTTTCGTTTCCAACTCCTAGGTCATTTCCTCAATAATAGCATGGTTTCTCCACAAAACTTTAACTTATGGTATAACCTCAGACATAGGTCATGTTCTTTCCTCTACAAAATCTTGACAGTACCTCCTCGTCGTTAAGTCTTCTACTATCTCATACGGTTCTAACTCAATGACGTGTTTCGGTCGTCCACATATTTACGTAACATCGATACGTGAAAACGTTATGAACACGCCACATACTTGGTGGTAAAACGAGTCTATAGGCCGCGGTTCCTATTCGATCGAGAATTTCAAATGGATTAATAAATCGAAGGTTTGAGCTTTCCTCACCTCACCGATTCTCGCTTTTAAAATAACAACTTCTTGCACCTCCTTCTTCAAATTCATCACCCGTGTGTAGCTTGAATGACTTTAACTTTATCGATTAAAATCGATTATACTCAGATATCATCACGCATCAGTATATCATCACGTGGGTACCTAGAGTTTTCATCTCCATCTCTATTATTTGTATATTATACTGAAATGAGTCTTTGACAATATTGTACTGCATGACTTGTATACGATTTTCTACTCAACACGTCGCCTACCACGTCGCTTTTCGAGATGGCATGGTCGTAACATATCTTTGAAATGAGTCTCCTCTCTTGAGTTCTTGAAGCTCTTCCCACATTCCTTGCTCCATTTGAATTTTGTATCTCTATGAGTCACCACGTTAATGGAATAGCGATTCGAGAATATCCTTCAACGAATCTCCGATAATAACCAACTAAGCCTCTAAAAGCTACGTATTTCGATTCGACTTAGGTTGCTCTCAATCAGTGACTCATATCCCAATCTTGGATAAGACGTCACAATGACACCTATCGGTTTACTATCGCATGCGAATATGACGTCCCCTTACAGAGAGAGTCTCGCTTAGGTGAATTCCACAAAGGAAGTCACAAGATAAAGGCTCATGTACCAAATTCTATAGTTGAATTTTAACTCCACAAGAAGTTGATAGAGCCATTCGATATGAGATTTTAGAAATGAGTTTTGTCTGGGTTCAAAGTCGATACAAAATTTAATATCGATCTTTGGGAGTAAACCAAGAAATTCTTCAGAAATACGTCGGGAAAAATCAACAACAACAAGAATATTATTCAAATCGACGCGTGTCTTTATTCAAATCCATAACATGGACTAAGAAAACTTGACATCCGTAATAAACGAATGACTTCATGGCTTGATATGAAAATGTTTGATTACAATGGTTTGATTGCTTGAATTGAATAACAACAGTTGCTTAGAATATGAAAACTAACAACCTTACAAAAGCAATCAATTTGGCATGATGAGTAGTTAACCTTAAAATCACATCAAAAGTAAATATCTCTATAGAAATAAGGTTAACGAGTAATGTGATAGTGCCAACCACAATCAAACAAGATTTTTAAACAACAGATGTAATGAAAGTTTCTCCTAACTGGATTCTCCATAAATAGGTCAAAGTCTAATTTCTCCGTAGTCAAGTTCAAACGTTAAGCGCAAAGCAAGAGAGATAAAAGAATGGGTAGAACCAGAGATTCTCTAGTAAGGTATAAACTTTGCAAGAATTTATAATTAACTAACCTGCGCTAACTTCGTTCGGGTTCCTCGATTTTGACCGGTCACGACAAATGCTCTTCCGTGAATCGTTGACTTTGACTTTTCGGGACATCCTTTTGAGTCACCGCCTCACCATTGCACTAGGTTTCGATATCGTATAATCTCGAAGCGATATGTCCTTCTTTTCCACAATTATAGCATACCTTAAACTGTTGTGGGCGGCGATTTGGTGATATGTCCCTCTTTCCCATTTTTGTAACATACGATCGATGGTCTTTCTCTCCCTTGGAACCGGTTACCCTACTTTGTCGCCGACGCCTTCACATGGTCGTTGTTGAATCTCCTCTTTTAAAATCTCCTCCCAACTCGCTTCTTCTATTTTCATGGCCACGATTACCACCGTTCTGGTTACACCTTCAATCCGTATTCTTCTTTCTCCACCGGGTTATCGTTATTACGATGATCGCTATCTTTGGTATGATCCTCGGTTATGGTCCCTCGGTTGAACGTACTCGTTATCTCGCTTCTAACAACCGAGAGCCTCATTTACAACATCTCTAATAGAGAGAAAATTTATGAGAAATGAGATCTTGACGTATCTCGGGTTTCAAACCTCTCGAAACATCCGCGTCATACGTTCCTCATTCTCCACCAAATGAGGTGCAAACTGGATAACTCCGCAACTTCGCCACGTCTTCGGGACACCGTCATGTTATTCTCGCTCCAATCTAATAAACTCCACTTCCTTCATATGACTAATACTTTCGTGGAAGTACTTGTCATTGAACTGCTTTCAAACGTCTCCCATGACATCTTTGAAAAAATGAATGGGTACGCTTACGATTCCCACCAATGAATCGCCTCGCCACTTTAACATAAAAGTAGCGAATGGAACTTTCGTTCCTTCGCATCCCAAGACATCGAATATCTTGGTAATTTGCTTGACCCATGTTTCCGCCATGATCGGATCTGCTTTCCCGCAATTCGGTGGTCCCAACTCTTTGAACCGCTTGTTGTGACCACCCGTGAATTCTTATCATCTCCTCCTCAGATTTTGAACACGAGTCTCCTCGTCGATTTTGCATGAACCGCAAAAAGCTTCTAAACATCCCTCGTTCATCATCTCGCTTTCGGTGGTGTTATTCACAGGGAGGTACATTGCCGACTGTTGCACGTTCTCTCCTCGTTGTTAAGTACTGAGACATCTCCACGGTCTCATTTACACCACTATTAATATTCTCGATCGACATTCTCAATTACTATCATAAAACAAGGGTTAATTAAGGAAATCAATCACATAATATCCCTATATACTTGACCAACTAACAAATAAGCTTAGGTAGGACACACTAGCAAAGGATTTACTCGCCTCTCCCTCTAGTTCTATTCCCCGATCTCCGCCAGAGATCATATCCCTAAGCTCGATATTAACCGCGATTTGGCGACCCCAAAATAGGTCCATTCCATCCAACCCATTCTCGAGTCGCCAAATACATGGTATGTAAAATAACTACAACTTTATTATCACAACAATAAAATGTGAGTTTAAATACAAATATTATCTTCTGACAATATTTATACTCAAATAAATCCTCATCACATTTATTGATACATTATTTTACAATAATGGTGAGGACTACTAAACAACTCTCTCTAGAACCTTCATTCCATACCCCATTAGTACTCGCCACATTCTCGCCTCCCGAGAAGAAAAATGGAACAACAAGGAAAAGGGTGAGCTCAACTAGCCCAATAAAGAATGTTATGACTAAGATAATATACAACAAATTATCGTTAGTCTCCAACAGGAAAAAAATCGATAGAATACAATGACAACAAGTTTCGGATCAATATTCGCAATGAAATAATAATTCATAGAAGAGTTACGTAGAGAATGAAATCTACTATAATCTATGAATTTAACAAATCATCAATATTTTATCCTCGTAACATCAATCAATATTCATCTCAAATCAAATATTCATCTTTTTACACTACAGCCAAAAGATATTCATCAATCGGTCATGTTCATCTCAACACTGCTCATCTTTGCACTAAAGGCCAAAGATATTCATCAATCGGTCATGTTCATCTCAACACTGCTCATCTTTGCACTACAAAGCCAAAGATATTCATCAATCGGTCATGTTTCATCTCAACACTGCTCATCTTTGCACTCTGAAGCCAAAGATATTCATCGATCGGTCGTATTCATTTAAACACTGCTTCATCTTTGCACTACAAAGCCAAAGATATTCAATAATATCATCATTTAAGCCCGAGGATGATGAAAAATATTTTAAAGAACGAATCCGAAGAAACAAAATGACAAGGATTAAGGATTAAGGATTCGTACTTTTTTTTATCCATGTCCAATAATACCTCAAAAATAATCATAGTGGTGTAAAATTCAAGAATGATCAAAACATGGATACAATCAAAGCTAGTATCCGAATAGATATTTTAGGCGAAAAGAAAAATTTTTATTTTTAGAATGAATAGTCTTCGTATTCGTGAATAGTGCAGAGATCGTGAATAGTCTTGAGTATCGTGAAATAAGAACTCTCGACACCCAAAGATAGAAATTCTACAAAAAAATATCTTCACGCTTCATGAATAGTACTAAATGAATAGTAACTCGTGAATAGTAACTCATGAATAGTAACTCGTGAATAGTAACTCATGAATAGTAATCCCGACATGAAAAAGTTCCAAATTTGATAAAAAGTACCAACCAATATTTCAGCATAATGATATTGAAGAATTAATATCATTTGAGAAGAAAATAACATCCCTTACCTCAAAGAATCGATGCTTGGAAGGAAAGGTCAAGTGATGCTTGAATGAAACTTGTCTTGAATAAAGAACTCTCAAAGTATCTAAATACTCAAAAATACGCTCAATAATATAGAGAGAAAAGAGAAAACTTTGTTTCGGTGTGATTTTCAATTCTAACTTAGCCCTCTATTTATAGGAAAATGTTAGCCCGTAAAGCGCATTTTGACCGCCACCGATGGCTTTACTCGCTACTATTGCCACCCACCACATTTGAAATAAAATTCAGCACATTTTTTCACCAACCACAAGTGGGGCCCACTCAATTCTAGAATTTTCCACCAAAATCAATTATAAACCTAATTTCCGAATCCGACACCTCTTAAAATTCACAACAAATCATTCGTGCATTTTTAACGGTTCAAAATTTGTGGACATATACTCAACTTATGTATGTATAACATACCCAAAAATTACCACAATCCAACGGTCGGATTAAAAATTATAACCCCCACAATATATCTCAAAACCCCTGATTTGATTTTTAACACCTCCAATCCGATAAAATACTGATAAAACACCTCAACATTAATTCCTTCATTAATAACCACATAAATAAATCCATCATTTACATTCATATAAAATAAATATTTCCTTATCATATGAATCAATAATTAATTATTCACAAATAATATTACCGAATCACATTTATGACAACCAGTCGTTCCTGGAAAAGGGGCTTTCAAATAAGGATCTCTCCTTCTCTGGCGCCGCAATTAGGTGACCAAACCTCTCCTTAGATGTAACTTTCTAGACATTGCCAATAATGTTATCTAATAATATTATTCAAATAATATGAATTATTGATCCGATAATGGGAAATATCGTGCGATGACAATTATTGAAACAACAATAATATAAAATACCAACGCAAAGAATTATTGAATCAATAAAATAAACTATTGAACGAGAACTACCGTAATAATTATTGAGTAAAGTGCCATCTTACGTAAGGATCAATAATTCAACAATACTGCAATACTGGTAATGCTTCTCGTAACCACGTATTCATCGTATTTTAACCAATTTGGATATTCCAACGGTCTTAATTCAGAACAACTACGCCTGTTATTTATAACCACCCAAACTTTGTGCTTTCCTCATCCAATCGCTTTTCCGTTATGGGGCCCACACATGGTCATCTGCGCCGTATTTAATATTCCCCAACATCTGATTTAATATTCCACGACCAAACGAATATTCTCTGATCTGAATATTCCACGACCAAACGAATATTCCCCGAATAAAAATGAATATTTTATAACCACTTGCTTATTTTGAAATATTTATATTTAACCCTTAACTATCCACATTAATCAAATCAACCCTTACTATTTCAAGATAATAAATAAAGGAAATTCCTTTTTATTTAAAAAAAATTTCGGGGTCTTACAAAAAAGACACCTTTCACAATGTTGATTAGGCCGGGTGGGGAATTGAAGACAACCCTTTCACCATCCTCTTCTTCGACAAAGCTTCCAAACCACCAAAATTCAAGTACCAAAGCCAAGACGAATATTTAAAACAAGCTTTTAAACATTTTGCCACATCATTTTAAATATTCAATAAAAACATTCAATTTCTTGTCATAGGCACGTGCACTAGTAAATTTTTGGATTGATCTCTTATTGAAAGGTTATAATCTTTCATCAAAATATCATAACCGCTTTCTCTAAGAGTTAATGTCCCAAACTCAAAAGATTGTTCTTCATATTTGGCACATTATAAACATTTGAAATAAATCGGTGCCTCCCATCCTTGAAGCGAATCAAAAATTTACCTTTTCTTTTAACTCGAATTTTTGACGAGTCTCCAAAAGTGACATTGCCGCATACAGATTCATCAAGCTCAACGAAAATATTTTTCCTTCCACACATATGATTGCTTCCACCCGTGTCAAGATACAATGTATTGTCATCTTCACCCATCTCTCCTTTTGCATGTCAAAAGTAAAGCGAGCTCCACTTCATCAACATTTTTCTCCACCACTACAAGAAAATGAGTTACTGCTGATATATACTAACCGCGGACCACATTCTGGTCATTGATATATATCTCGCTGACCAGACTACGTCAAGGATTTGGTCGCATATAATCTGGTCGCTGGGTGGACACCAACGACCACTATTAGCGATCAGATTATATATCTACGGTCGTCATTAGCGACTGCTTCAGTCGCTGAGCTAAGTCATCGTGGGTCAGGTTTCACAACACCAAAAATGGCCTCTAGCGAAGGAAATTTTGTGAAGAAATTTATTCCTTCACATGAGGAGTTGTTTAGCGAAGGAACAGTGAAGGAAAAATGTATAGTGACAATATAATTATTAGCGAAAGAAACATCCTTCACAATTTATATTTTTTTTCTCGCAAAATTGGGGCGATAAAAAGATTTTTGGAGCCAATTTATGATGAAAATTTGCGAGGAAAAAATCTATTTAGTGAATGAATTATTACTCACTATATATCATTATTCAAAATTTTTTTACGAGGGATAAAATCAGTCGCTGTTTTGTTCTAAATAATTTTTTAAACTTAATTGTGGTGAATATAAATTATAATATAAATACATTGATTATATGAGAAACAGTAAAGTCTGATTATACGACGTCGTTCAAAGAAGATGTTCCCACTGATAAAGTTTCCTCTGTGAATGAACGAGTTACGAGCAGCAGTGATCTTTTGCTAAACTAAGAATCTGATCGGGAAAAAATGACAGGAAGATTGAGCCATGTAGTGTTGATTTGCTGTATTACGCAATGCACACATCACTTGAAATAATAATATGACTAATAGTCTAGCCCTAGTCCTAGCCCTAGCCCCAGCCAGACTCTGACGTCGAACACTCGAACTCTCAAGTCTCGATCTGAATCTCTCAAGTCTTTCATCGCAACCCAAACCTAGAAGGCCAGAATCCAGATCTCGAACTCGGAATCGGAAGTCTCCAGTCGGAACCCTGCTTCTTTTGACTATTTTCAATTCTTTTTAATCCCACGTCCCGATCTCGTCAACCAGTTCAAAGAGAAGAAGGATCGATAGTGGCTTCCAAGCCTAACCGTTGTTCGAATCGGCTTCGCCAGAGATTGGGTATCGATTTTGGGGTTTCTTCTGAGCATGAAACATAGAGGGAAAACATCAAAGGGTAAAGCCCTTACCTCTATGAGTATTCTTGAATCAAATCCTTCGATTCCTATGTTACTTGATTGTCCATCAGCTTTGAAGCGAAGGAGACTCACCACCATTGATCCGATGGACTTAGAATCATCCAAGGTCATTCTCCGACTCCTTAAACATTTATAATTCGTTCAATTTTATTGGTTTTGATACTTCCATGAGATGGGTCGATCTGGGTTTTGATTTTTTTGGGTTAAATTCAGTTTAGAGACAATTTTATGATGATTCTGTTTGATTAATTATATGTTATGTTATCTTTGGAATTCTGGGGAGAGCTATATATGTCTATTTCACTTTTGGGCTTTCTTGGCTGTTCCAAACCATTGTCACTATAATCTTCACTAAATCTTTTGAAAAAGAAGAAGTTTGAGGTAATTATGGAACTAGCTTATTTCTTATCACTTGAGGTTTTAGTGTTTCCTTTGTATTAGTGCTTTACCTCAATAATCATCTAAATATTGAAATTTGATTAGCAACCATCAATATTTTTTTATCTTCAGATACCACACCTCCTAATAAGTAAATAAAGGATATGTCACAGGACTTATACTCTGCTGGCTTTGCTCCTTGTGCAATTGTGTATTTTTCCCATGAACTAGCAGAAGGTTGGTTCGCATTTTGTCATCATTTCATGCCTAAGAATTTGGTGGTTGAATCGTTTTTATGCAAGTATAAAAATTGCTTGAACTCAATCTACAAGCTTACTATTGACTCACTGAGACATCGTCTATTATCTGTATTGATCCCGTCTGAAGAATAATTTGTCATGTGGAACCTAAAATTTTAACACTGATATATTATTTCTGATAAAATAATCTTTCAGCATGTTGATTCTTTTATTTATTTGTTGATGCATATTTGAATGTTAGTACCACACAAAATACAATTAAACCTATGTAGTTGTGGCGCCCCCTTATACCATAAAGGCCTATGCTGCTATGCAATACATCTTTTCTTTTCTTTTCTTCTTTTTTGTTTTTTTTTGTTGTGTGCGTGTGGATAATTTACACTTTTATGCTATACATGTTCAAACAATCTAAAAAACATGTTGAGTTGCACTTAATTGATTTTCTGCACACAATACTTTTGTGGCCATTTCAGTTTGGTACTTAATTTATGAATATACTGGCCAAAGTAATTATCAAGCGATTGAAATCCTTCACCGCAAGTATGACAGTTCTGAATATCTAGAAGGTGAGCCTAACCTCAAAAGTGTTAGCTCCTCTGCTGTACTATTTAGCAATTTATTCGTTTATTATGTTTTGACGGGTTTGAAGTCATAATTACATTCAGCTGAGGCAAATAATCTGCACTCAGGTACAGAAGCATGAAAACTCAGGTTGGCTGTTCTCTATTAACTTGTTTTCATTTTTATTAACTTTGTTTGTTTCCAACCTGTTCTGCCTATATATAAGTAATGGATAAATATTTAGCTTACAATTCTTTTCTTTTCACCAGCCATTATTATTGAAAGAGGGAGTTGTTCAGGTACTTTCATAAGGGATTTTTATTTTTGAAATTTAATGGCCAAGGACCTCAAATTTCTGTAGCCATCACAAAGAGTCTGTGAAGGGCAGCGCTCTTGTTGGTTTAATGCCAGAAATTGTTGATCCAAATTAGTGTTTTTACTAAATCGCATTTACCTAGTTCAATTTTTATCAAGTCTTTTATCAAATTACATTTCGCTAATGAAATAGGTCTTGGCTAAGCATATTTGGCCATTAGATTCTGATTGTGGTAATACTTTCTATTGCTTTATTTTGCTTACTTGTGAGGTATATCTTTAGATCTAAAATATCACCTAGTTAAAAATCATTGGTGCATGACTATTTGATGTTTTCTCCATTAAATAGTTCAATTGTTCAATTGGTCAAGATCCAGACTCAAAATTCTTAATTGGGGTGCTTGATATTTATGGCTTCGAGAGTTTCAAGACAAACAGGTGCTTAATTGGTATGTCTTAGAAATGGATTGGGTTATGTTGTGTACCATTTGCAATGCCAGATGCTTTAAATATCTTGAAGTTTATAAAGAAAGAATGCCTATGTCTTATAGGTCTTGATATAATGTTGCATTGTGGAGCAGCTGAAATGTTTAATAGTTTCTTAATCTTTGGGTCTGATGTGACTTAACAATGTTCAGCTCCTTGTTGGACTGGATTAGGTTTACTAGATTTGAATTGTAATTGATTGCTATGCCCTGGGTTTGCAGTGTTACATACACTGAAGGTCTATGCCAATCCTAGTTAAAAGAAAATTTTATGTGAAAAGTATACAAAATAGGGTTGCATTGGAATGGTTATATGTTTACTGTAATTGAACCATTTGATGTCAACAGTTAATTTCAATGTTGTGCAGATTACTGATTTGCCATTTTCGTTGTATTCAACTTTCGTGATTGAGACCCGCCATGGTTTCAACAAAGTTAGTTGTCTAACTTTTCATTCTTGTAGTGTTTACTATAGCTTATTGTATTTGTTTATTTCTGAAATTTCATTCACTTTGCCTCTCTCTCTCTCTCTCTCTCTCTCTCTCTCTCTCTCTCTGACTATATATATCATTTGTATTGGTTAGATGGATCATTTCTAATATGTGTATATTTATATGTATATATATTTTATGTTGTACAGCAAACAATATGGTTATTCTTTAGGGACTTGTTCAAAGGAATTGCCCTATATGCCATATTTGGGCCTCCTATTGTGGCTGCAATAATAGTAATAGTACAGGTACTTTCTTCTCCTATTGTTGCTGTGATTTGTAGCTGCATTTTTGTGTATACATTTCTTTAACTTTCTTCTCATTTCAACACGGTGTTGTTCAGTTCTTGCTTTACCTGTTCTCCAAATACAGTAAGTTTCTTACTTTGACAGAGATGATTTATTGACCTCTTTGGTTGCAGAAAGGAGGTCCCTACTTGGCAATCTATCTTTGGGGGTTTATGTTTGTTATTGCAGTCGCTATTTATTTCTATATTACTTGTCAAAAGAATTCACCAAAATTTTGCTTCTCTAGTTGCATGCTTTTCTAACAAGGACAACTTTTTGCTTTTGTTGTAGATTTTTGAGAAGAACCCTACCACAATCAAGAACTACGACATTTGGCTGCGATACCAGAGTAGGACTGGATATCACAACATGTACAAGGAGTCTGTTGCCAAAAGAGGTTTTTATTTTATTTTCTTTTTTAATTTAAGTTCACCAGTTTCATCTTTTCTTATTCCTCGTCTTATTGAAATTGAATTTTGGTGTTTCTATTGCAGCATGAAGTTTACATGCCCAACCTTGATTTTCTTGAAGAAAATGATGATGAAGTGGATCTAACATGTCACACTTTATTCCTTCTAGTTCATTGTTATTCTTTCAGTTTTCTTATATTAGTTAATAAATTTTGTAGGTACTATGGTCCTTGTGAGACCAAGATACAATAACAAATTTTGTAGTTATTGTGACTCGAGTATTATGATCTATTTATATGAGAAATTTTGATTTTATTAGCTCTTTATGTATTAGCTTATCAATTAGTTTGAAAAAAGTATGGCAATATTTATATTTATTTGAAAAATAAATTTAATATTTCTTATAGAGATTAATAATAATAATAAATATGAAATCAATGATTAAAAAATCAATTATAATTTTCAAAGAATTTTGATTATGTAGCAATTAATTTTTTATTTACAAATTTATAATTTGTGAAGGAATTTTCTCACACTAATTTGAAGAGAAGAAAGATTTTCAATTTATAATTAGTGAAGGAAAATATTCTCTCGTTAAATAAATTTATTCCTCACAATATATTATTTGTGAGGGAATCAAGTTATTCATTAATTTCAAATAGTCCTTCTTAAAATATTATTTGTGAAGGAAACCAATCTTTCACTAAATAACAATATTCCATTACTAAATACAATTTGTGAATAAAAAAGTTATTCACAATATATCATTCACAAAAACATTTAGTTACTACTTAAATGAAGGATACCCAATTGCGAGAATTAAAATGTGAGCACTCGTGTGAAGAAAATATTTCTTCACAATAAATCACTTAATGAGTGATATAGGGCCTCTAGTGAAGGATTTGTCCTTCACTAGAGGCCATTTTTGGTGTAGTGTTTGAAGGCTGACGTGGTCAACGTGATAGCGATCGGTGCGGTTGCTAACTCCCTGACACCATCCACGGTCGCATATATTCATCAGCGACCGTATATATAAACATTCAGTTCATTCTTTATATCCCAACACATGCACAACTAATATATATAAACCAACACAATATCCATCCATATGCAAACACATAAACCAACACAATATTATCGTTATATAAACATTAATAAACCACGTTAACACAACCATTAGCATAACATTCAATGTTCAATAACTGGTCTCATTTGTAACACTAAAAATGGCTACTCATGAAAAATAAAGTGTCAATTCCCTTATCAACCACATAACACATGTGACAACCCAAAAATTTAGAAGATTTTAAATGATTAAATTAAAGGTTAAAGTTTAAAACCTAGAGTGTAAATAGAGCATTAATTAATTTTTATTAGGACCTACATAATTTTGAAAGAGTGTAGAAAAAATATGAGTTACAAAATTCAAAACCCATAAAGATTTATATATTTGGAAGTATATTATGAATATGGTATTATGATACCTTTGAATCTACAAGAGTCAATAAATGAAAAAGAATTTGTAAGAAATTTTATAATGGTATATTGAAAATTTATTAAGGAAATAAATTTCAAAGGAGAGGATATTACAAGATTAAGGTTAATGTGTATATGTATAGATGCATATATACTTAGAATGTGCTATTTATATTTTTAGCCAAATTAGATGGATGGTTAATTTAAAATTAATAATACAAGAATAAATGAAAAGCTTAATCATAGAAGCTTGTGAAAATTATGCCTTGAATGGTAATTTAATAGAACCCAAAAATATTAAATTGGGAAGAGATAAGCTATGTAAGACCCCGAATTTTATGAAATAAAAGTATTCAATTTTTCTTATAATTATTATTCAGTAAATGGTTAAATTGATAAAAAGTTAAAGTTAAGGGTGATATATGTAAAGTTTACAAAATACGTAAGTGGTTATAAAATACTCATTGTTGTCGGGGAATATTCGTTTGGTCGTGGAATATTCTTGTTGTCGAGGAATATTCGCATGACTCAAGACAACCATTTGTGGGCCCCATAATGTAATAATCGTCGGATGAAGAAAACGATAAGTTTGCGTTTTTATAAATAACGGCGTAATTATTACCGTTAACACCTTTGTTGGATTACCCGTGGTTAAAAAAATACGATGAATACGCTGGTTGCACAAAGAAGTACACCAGATATTACACAATATTTTGAATTATTGATTCTTACGTAAGAAGACACTACTCAATAATTATTACAATAATTATTTGCTCAATATTTTATTTTATTGATTCAATAATTGCTACGTTGATATTTTATATTACCGTTGTTTCAATAATTGTCACTGCACAGTATTTTCATTATCAGATCAATAATTCATATTATTTGAATAATATTATTAGATAGCATTATTGACAATGTCTAGAAAGTTCAGTCAAGGAGAGGTTTGGTCACCTAATTGAGCGTCAGTAGGGAGAAATCCTTATAGAAAAGTCCCCTCTTTCCTGGGAACCACCTGGTTGTCATTATTGTGATTCTGTAATATTATTTGTGAATAATTAATTATTAATTTATATGATAAGGAAATATTTATCTGATGTGGATATAAATGATGGATTTATTTATATGGTTATAAATGAAGGAATTAATACTGAGGTATTTTTTCAGTATTTTGTCGGAATGGATGCATTAAATGTAACGCCCGAGAATTTTGAATTTTCAATGAATTAAATTTTTATTTGATTATGTGGATTAAATGAATTTAATTGAGTTATTATGTGAGTAAGATGTTCGAAGGTCGTTCTATGACCTAGAATGTGTGGATGTGGTTAGTATTCTGGCTTTGTGCTTGAATTAATTGTTGTGAATTATCAAGACGAGAACGAAGGTTTTCTAAGATTGTTTGCGTAAAAACACTATTCATCCGATGACGTTCGGAGCCTGGGTTTGAAATTCTGAGAAACGCGTAATGTTAGAATATGACGATATTATGGAATATCCAATAATATTTTCGTTATGGAAAACGAAGTTTTCACCTGCGGACTTAAAACCTAAGGGTTTGTGAAAGAGGTTTCCGAAAGGAAAATGTAAGGCGTATAGTCGTTTTAATATTATACATATGAGATACGAGTATTATACTAGTATAAATATGAGTATGGTATGAAGAATAGTACGCCATATAATACGATTATTGTATGAGTATTATACGTAGAGAATACGATTAGTATTCTAGAGTTAAGTTAAGACTTAATGGGTAATTCATTTGGTTGTATTAGGTCTAGCCAATCAATTGAATGAACAAGCCCAATGAATTAAGAGTGCAAGCCCAAGTTAAGGCCCATTGTTATTTAATGTCAAGCCCAATCCAAAAAGTAAATCGTGGATCGAACCAGTGGGTCAAGGGATGGGTAAAACCCATGGGGAAACCCATGAGGATGACCCATGGGCAAGGTGGGCCGGCCACTTGGTGTGCAAGGCAAGTGAATCACTTGGTCACCAAGTATTTTACTTGGCGACAAAGTGGAAATTAAGTAAGGAGGTGGAGAATTGGACAATTTTGCCCCTCATTTGGTTTTCTATAAATATAAAGCTTATGTTGGCCATTTGGTTGTTTTACAAAGTTTGTCCAACATATTTGAGAGAGAGAAAAGAGCTAGAAACCTATAATCCTTCTACTTCCAAGCAAACCAATAGACGTTTATCAAGAACGTTAACTATTTCAAAGGTAAATTCCTATAAATCGTAATCTTCATCCTTTTCGATTTCTTTCTCATAGAAGAATCGTAGATGAGTGGAGAGTGTTTATTGAGAAAATATATAAGAATTCCTATTAATGACCAAATCATTGATAGGTCATGACCAAATAGAAATCGTAAGTGTTTATGCGAGTTAAAACCATAAAAAAGTCTTGAACGTGAACTTAGTTTGGAATGAACGTTCAAGAATCATAATAACTAAGGAATGTGTCTATTGCTTGGTTAGGATGTAGATATGAAATCCATGGAGTATTCCATGTTATTTGGCTTAGAGAACATTAGAAACGAAGTTATGGCGGATTTTGCGGAAATAGACGTTAAACGTCGAAAACGTATAAAGTCCGGATTAAGGGTCAAAAGTTGCCGTGTGACTTGAAAACGTCGGTTTCCAATGTCAACATGTGAGATAAGGTAATTAAGAGTCGTTGTAAGACCCCAACTTTTATGAATAAAGAATAATTTTCTCGAATTATATTTTTGAATATTATGGTGTTGATTTGATATATTGTTATAGTTGTGGGTAATATTTACAAATTTTGCAAAGTAAGCAAGTGGTTATATAATATTCGATTGGTCGGGGAATATTCATTTTTACAGGGAATATTCGCACGAATTCACTGGACCGTTCATGAATTAGTTACTATTCATGAATTAGTTACTATTCAGTCCATTTTCCTATAAATAGAAGCTCATTCCTTCATTATTTATTACGAATTCACTGAAACTCTAGAGAGAGAAACTATAGAGAGAAAGAAGAAAAATATTTTGTTACTTCACTTTTCCAATATCCAGTTTCTTCTAAGGTAGGGAATATTATTTGTTGTATTCGTAAGGGGTATTATTTCTTTTGTATTCATGAAGAGAACTTCATTATTCCATTACTTATTATTCGCTGGAATAACTCAGATACGCCAAGCTACCCTATACCGGTGAAATTCTTCCATTATTCCATTCTTTATTATTCTGTTGAATATCCTCATGTATGCGTTTACTGCCGACCGGTTCCATTATTTATTATTCGGTTGGAATAACTTTTTGTCTGATTTGCCTATCGCATGCACGGTGATTTTTTTTGTTATTCCATACTTTATTATACTCAGTTGGTTAAAACTTTGACTTCTATACTCCATGAAATTAGTGGAATATCCTTGATATTTGTGCTTCATTCTGAGCATTCTTGAATTTTACTCTACAAAGCTGTATCATGTTGACAATTTGGACATTATCAGTTCCTAGATAAATTAATTCTTAAACTTGTTTTATTGAATTCTTATATCATTGTCATCATCCTCATGTTTATATTTTGTTGAAAGTCATCTGTGGCCTATAATGCATAGATGGACTTGGTATGATTATGACCGAGGATTATTTGGTGTAATCATGGTAGTAATGTTACAAATGATGTGGTAAAAGTCCTCATTGGCCCGTAGTGCATTGATGGATAGTTGTTGGCATGATCATGACCATTAATGAATACACGAATGTCCTTGGCCCGTAGTGCATGGATAATTTGTGGTTGTGATACTAAAGAATATCCTTGGCCGTAGTGCAGGGGTGATTTAATGATGTGGATTATTTATTAAGCTGAGTCCCAGCGATAAAAGTGATGAAAAACCCTTTTAAATCATAGAAGATAGTAGATTGTATTCTCTACTTGACTCTTCTAATGGATTGCTTGTTCCGCTGCAGTTAAACTTGATATTTATTATATTTTATCAGTTTAACAATTTTGAAGGCTAACGATAAATTATTCTGCATTATCTTAGTCATAATATTTCTTACTGGGCTAGTTGAGCTCACTCTTTTGCTTTCATTGTTCTCTTCAGGAAATGAGAACGTAGCAGGGACTAGTCGGGGAACAGAGTGATGGTCCTAGATGGTGCATTAGTAGTCCTCACTATTCTGTGAAATAGTGTGATAATAATTGTAATGAGGACTCCTTTTGAGTTTTTATACTCTCTAGTAGACAATATTTGTATTCAAACTCACAGGTTATGTTTTGTCGTATTGTACATGACGGTTGTATAATTAAGTTGTATTTGAATTCAGTACCTTGTATCTGGCGAACCAAGATAGGAGATGTATACCTATTTTGGGGGCGTCACAGTTGGTATCAAAGCTTAGGGATATGATCCCTGGCTGAGACGTGAGATTAGAACCTAGGAGGGGAGAGACGGGGAATTCCTTCGCTAGTATGACCTACCTAAGTTTATGTGTTATTTAATTAGTCGGTCAGAGTATATGGATAATATGTGACGTGTTAATTAACATTTTGTTTTATGGCAGTATCTAAAAATGACATCTAAGAATGTTGAGAATAGCAATGGAGCACAGACGACCGTTGATTCACCACATATCAATAATAAGGATAATGTGCATCAGGAAGGCGACAATCCTCATGCAAACAACAATACTGACCAAATGATGAATGATCGAATGTTCAGAGGCTTTATGCAATTCATGAAACAGCAGTCGAGAGCGGCTCCTGTCCAAAATATAGGTGGAAACACTGGAAACTCTCGGATGGTCACCGCTAAACATTTCAAGGAGCTGGGACCACCAGAGTTTATTGGAGAGCCAAAATCACTTAAGGCGGAAGCATGGATAAAGCAGATCACCAAGATATTTGATGTCTTGGGATGCTTCGAGGAGCAAAAGGTTCCCTTTGCCGCCTTTATGTTGCGAGGAGAGGCAGATTACTGGTGGGAATCTGTAAAGCGTACTCAACCTGCCGCACTAAAGATGTCTTGGGAGAAGTTCGAAGAACTATTCAACGACAAGTACTTTCCCGAAAGTATTCGTCACATAACAGAGGTAGAATTCATCAAGTTGGAGCCAAATAATATGATCGTGTCGCAATCGAAGCCAAGCCAAGTTTGAGTTGTCCGATTTAAGTCCCCACTTGGTGGATAATGAAGAGAGAATGACGCGGATGTTTTTAAGAGGTTTGAAGCAGAGATACGTCAACATCTTATTTCTCATAAACCGTGTTTGTATTCGGATGTTGTAAATAGGGCTCGATTAGTGGAGCGATAACGAGTCAACGTAACCAAAATAGAAGCGTGGGAAAAAATAATAATACCAAAGGAGAATAATCATCGCGGTGGCAACAAGCGTGAAGGGAATCAATAGGCCAGAAATGGTAACCACTTCGGTGGTAATCAGGGCCAAAACGATAAGAATGGACATTTCAAAAAGAGGAGATTCAATAATGATGGAAGGACGTCAGCACCAGCACCTATTGTTAAGGAAGGAGAACGACCACCTATCATATGCTTCAAATATGGAGGGGAGGGACACATCAGTCCAAACTATGCGATGCCGTCCAAAGTATGTTATAATTGTGGAAGAGAAGGTCACTTAGCCCAATTTTGTCATTCACCGAAGAGAAGTTCAGCTAGGATGGAGGCACCAAAGGCCGTCCCAGAAAAGTCAAAGCCGGTAGTGCAAGGGAGAGCGTTTGTTGTGACCTCCCAGAAAGCAAGGAACCCGAATGAGGTCATCACGGGTAAGTTTATCATAAACTCTAGCAAAGTCTATACTTTATTTGATACCGGTTCTACCCATTCTTTTATTTCTCCTACTTGCGCTCAACGATTAAATTTGACTCCGGAAAAATTAGACTTTGACTTATCTGTGGAAACTTCGTTGGGAGAAACCTTCATTACATCCACTATTTATAAGACTTGTTTGGTTCAAATCGGTAACCACACATTACCTGTCGATCTTATTTCTTTAAAAATACTTACATTTGACGTAATTCTAGGGATTGATTGGTTAAATACTCATCATGTAAAAATTGATTGTTTTCGTAAGGTTGTAAGTTTTCATATTCCTAATCAACCTATTATGCGAATTCAAGCGACCAAACCATTAAAATCAATCACGGTCATTTCAAGCCATAAAGTTATTTGTTTATTGAAAAACGGATGTCAATCTTTCTTAGCTCATGTCACAGATTTAAACAAAAATCGCTCGATTTATATATTTCTATTGTTAATAAATTTCGACCTATTCCACTCAAGAACTTCGGCCTACCCCGAGGCGTGAAATTGAATTTTGTATCGACCTTGAACCCGTACAAAACCCATTTCCAAAGCCCCATGTCGAATGGCTCCTATTGAATTTCGTGGAGTTAAAGACCCAATTGCGAGGAATTGTTAGACATTGATTTCATTCATCCTAAATGTCGTCTCCTTGGGGTGCTCTCTGTTTCTATTCGTGAAGAAGAAAGATGGGAGTATGCGACTTTGTATTGATTATCGGGAGTTGAATCATGTCACCATCAAAAATAGGTACCCATTGCCACGTATTGATGACTGTTTGACCGATTCATAAGGAGCCAAATTCTTTTCAAAGATTGATCTTCGTTAGGATATCACCAATTGGAGATTAGAACCGATGACATTCCAAAGACGGCTTTCGAACTCCTCGATGCAGGGCATTATGAATTCCTAGTCATGTCCTTTGGATTGACTAATGCTCTTGCTGCCTTCATGGATATGATGAACCGAGTATTCAAGGAATATTTGGATTTCTTTGTGGTCGTCTTTATTGATGACATCCTTATTTATTCCAAAAGCCGTGAAGATCATGAGCAACACTTGAGGCTGACACTCCAAAAGCTTCGTGGATACAAGCTTTATGCCAAGTTGAAGAAATACGAGTTCTGGCTTGAGGAAGTAGCATTCCTTGGGCATGTATTATCAAGTCATGGAATATCTGTTGACCCGACAAAGATTAAAGCTATTCAAAGCTGGGAGAAACCTAAATCAGTGACCGAAGTATGTAGCTTTCTCGGTTTAGCTGGTTATTATCGAAGATTCGTGGAAGGATTTTCTCTAATCACTACTCCATTAACTCAGTTGACTCGAAAAGATATAAAGTTCGGTTGGAGCGAAGAATTTGAGAAGAGTTTTCAAGAACTCAAGAGGAGACTCATTTCAAAGACTGCTTTACGACAATACCATCCGCTCTGAGGGATTTGTCATCTCTGATGATGCTTCGGCAAAAAGGGTTGGGATGTGTTCTCATGCAACATGGGAAAGTCATAGCCTATGCCTCAAGACAACTCAAAGAATATGAGAGGAATTATCCTACTCATGATCTAGAGTTAGCAGATGTTGTCTTCGCACTTAAAATTTGGAGGTATTACTTGTATGAGGAAAAAGTGGATATCTTTACGGATCATAAAAGCCTCAAATATTTCTTCACTCAAAAGGAACTCAACATGTGACAACGACGTTGGCTTGAACTGTTTAAAGATTATGATCATACCATCCAATACCATCTTGGAAAAGCGAACGTGGTAGCTGACGCATTAAGTAGAAGATCATATGCAAGTACGAGTGCAATATTGTCAACGTAAAGGCCCATTTTGTGTGACTTGCAAAGGATGGAGATACAATTAAAGACTCTAGGGACCTATGTGATGATGGCGAATATACGAGTAGAACCAACTTTAATTGATAAAGTTAAAGCTGCTCAAGCTACAGACCTGGAGCTGATGCGTATGAGGAAGAAAGTGCAAGAAGGTGCTATGCCGGAAGCAAGAATTGATGAAGAAGGAATACTTTGAGTCAACTCCAGACTTTGTGTTCCTAACGACCCTGATTTAAAGTATAAAATCATGATGGAGGCACACAACACACTGTTTGCAATCCATCCTGGGAGTACCAAAATGTATCATGATCTTCGTCATACATTTTGGTGGAGCAATATGAAGAAAGAGATAGTGTTGTTTATCTCAAGGTGTCTAACTTGTCAACGAGTTAAAGCGGAACATCAAGTACCAAAAGGTCCATTGCAACCACTTGAAAATCCAGAATGGAAGTGGGAGCACATTACCATGGATTTCGTTACCGGTCTTCCTAAGGTTTCTCAAGGCATAGATGCGATTTGGGTCATTGTTGATAGATTGACCAAGTCTGCTCATTTCTTACCGATACGAGAAACTTATACACTTGAACTTCTTTCTCGTATGTATATAAACGAGATTGTAAGACTGCATGGTATGCCGGTATCCATAGTTTCTGATCGAGACCCAAGATTCACTTCACGATTTTATGTTAGTTTGAAAAAAGCTATGGGCACAGACTTACGATTTAGCTCGGCATATCATCCTCAGACGGACGGACAGTCGGAGAGGACTATTCAAACTCTTGAAGATCTATTAAGACTCTATGTCCTTGACTTCAAGGAAGTTGGGACAAGTTCTTACCATTGGTGGAGTTTTCCTACAACAACAGCTTATCAAGCAAGTATTGGCATGGCTCCATTTGAGGCGTTGTATGGAAGAAAGTGTTATTCTCCAAAGATCTTTGGGATGAGGTAGGTGAAGCAACCGTTGTTGGGACCGGAGTTGGTACGTATGACTACTTTGAAAGATTCAAACGATCCGACAACGTATAAAAACCTCACAAGATCGATAAAAGAGTTATGATGATCTTCATCGAAAGGATGTGGAATTCGATATAGAGATCATGTGTTGTTACGTATTGCTCCATGGAAAGGAGTTACGAGATTTGGAAAGAGAGGAAGCTCAATCCTCGATTCATCTACCCCATTTTAATTCTTGATCGAGTAGGAATCTGGCCTATAGACTCGCCTTACCGCCAAGTATGTCTCGTGTTCATAATGTTTTTCACATATCTATGTTACGTAAATATGTGAAAGACCCGAACCACATTATTTAGTTAGAACCAGACGAGATAGAGGAAGATTTAACGTATGAAGAGTTACCTGATAAAATTTTGGATAAGAAGGATCATGTTCTACGCTCCAAGGTTATACCTCAAGTCAAAGTTTTGTGGAGAAACCACGATGTGGAGGAAATGACTTGGGAGTTAGAATCTGACATGAAGTCAAGGTATCCTCATCTCTTCGACATACCAGGTATGTACCCTAATTTCGAGGACGAAATTTCATAAGAAGGGGAGGTTATAAGACCCCAACTTTTATGAATAAAGAATAATTTTCTTGAAATTATATTTTTGAATATTATGGTGTTGATTTGATATAATGTTATAGTTGTGGGTAATATTTACAAATTTTGCAAAATAAGCAAGTGGTTATATAATATTCGATTGGTCGGGGAATATTCATTTTTACAGGGAATATTAAATGCGACGACACAATCATTAGTGGACCCCACAACTAAGTATTATCGTAGTTAGAAAATGACAAAATTATCTTTCTATAAAAATAACTACAGAGGTGTTACCGTTAAAAGCGTTGACCTACCCTTAGTAAAAGTACGATGTCTGGCGTTAGTTGCATAGTAGCACACCAGATTGATTATTGATGCTTACGTGAGAAGTCACTCGGTTATACTCAATTATTACTCACGATGAATTCTTTGCATCATATCTCTCATATTATTGATTAAATTATTGCTACAAGATTATCATCGCATAATATGATATATTATTAAATCAATAATTGAGATGACAAAGTTATTCATATTATTATTTGCAATATCGATAATGTCTAGAAGTTACATCGAGGAGAGGTTTGGTCATCTAATTGCATGCGCCAATAAGGAGAAATCCTTATTGAAAGCCCCCTCTTTCACAGGAACGACACGGTTGTTAAATATTGTGAATTATAATATTAATGATGAATAAGTTCGTGTTGATTAAAGATGAATTTTATAGTTCCATTGTGTTGGACTTATTTGTGTTAGTATAATTGATGTTTGGAGGATATATTGTTCAATTGGGTATTCGGGACACTTTTTGTGTCGGAGTACTATTCATGAGTTACTATTCATGAGTTACTATTCACGAGTTACTATTCATGAGTTACTATTCACGAGTTACTATTCACAAGTTACTATTCACGAGTTACTATTCATAAGTTACTATTCACGAGTTACTATTCACGGGGTACTATTCACCCGTAAGATATATTTCTTTTCGGTCCAAATTATTTTTGGGTACAATATTATTCCATGAGGAGATGTGCTAATTTTTTAGACCGTTGGTTGAAGATATAATAGTAAATCAATATGGATCGCTGGTTTAAACTTTTAATAATAAATCAATCTGGACTGTTCATGAATTAGTTACTATTCAGTCCATTTTCCTATAAATAAAAGCTTATTCCTTCATTATTTCTTACGAATTCACTGAAACTCTAGAGAGAGAAACTATAGAGAGAAAGAAGAAAAGTATTTTGTTACTTCACTTTTCCAATATCCAGTTTCTTCTAAGGTAGGGAATATTATTTGTTGTACCCGTAAGGGGTATTATTTCTTTTGTATTCATGAAGAGAACTTCATTATTCCATTACTTATTATTCTTGGAATAACTCAGTATCTGTGAGCTACCCTATACTTGGTGAAATTCTTCATTATTCCATTCTTTATTATTCTGTTGGAATATCCTCGCATCATGCGTTTCTTTTTACGACCGACTCAGATTATTTATTATTTTATTGAATAACTCGCCTTGTCTTTTATCTATCGCATGCATGGTGATTTCTTTTGTTATTCTATTCTTTATTATACTCAGTTGGTTAAAACTTTGACTTCTATACTCCATGAAATTAGTGGAATATCCTTGATATTTGGGCTTCATCCAGTATCTTTTCAAGAAAATATTCTTCTGAGCATTCTTGAATTTTACTCTACAAAGCAGTATCATGTTGACAATTTGGATGTAATCAGTTCCTAGATAAATTAATTCTTGAACTTTTTTTATTGAATTCTTATATCATTGTCATCATCCTCATATTTATATTTTGTTGAAAGTCATCTATGGCCTGTAGTGCATAGATGGACTTGGTATGATTATGACCAGGGATTATTCAGTGTAATCATGACCGTAATGTTACAAATGATGTGGTAAAAGTCCTCATTGGCCCGTAGTGCATTGATGGATAGTTGTTGGCATGATCATGACCATTAATGAATACACGAATGTCCTTGGCCCGTAGTGCATGGATAATTTATGGTCGTGATACTAAAGAATATCCTTGGCCATAGTGCAGGGGTGATTCAATGATGTGGATTATTTATTAAGCTGAGTCCCAGCGATAAAAGTGATGAAAAACCCATTTAAATCATAGAAGATAGTAGATTTTATTCTCTACTTGACTCTTCTAATGGATTGCTTATTCCGCTGCATTTAAATTTAATATTTACTATATTTTATCAGTTTAACATTGTTGAAGGCTAACGATAAATTATTCTGCATTATCTTAGTCATAATATTTCTTACTAGGCTAGTTGAGCTCACCATTTTGCTTTCATTGTTCTCTTCAGGAAATGAGAACGTAGCAGGGACTAGTCGGGGAACAGAGTGATGGTCCTAGATGGTGCATTAGTAGTCCTCACTATTTTGTGAAAGAGTGTGATAATAATTGTAATGAGGACTCCTTTTGAGTTTTTATACTCTCTAGTAGACAATATTTGTATTCAAACTCACAGGTTATGTTTTGTCGTATTGTACATGACGGTTGTATAATTAGTTTATATTTGAATTTAGTACCTTGTATCTGGCGAACCAAGATGGGAGATGTATACCTGTTTTGGGGGCGTCACAGTCGTTGGCGAAAGAATCATCGCATTCCAACTTATAACGAAGAAAACGAGTATTGAACGTACGAAAACGTTAAACGAAAGCTCAAAAATGAACTTAAAGGTGAATTCCGAGTTAACAGATTCGAAAAGGTGAAATTCTTATACGAACACGTAAAGGATGTAATTTGTGACTTGTAGGAATTTGAATGGGTCAATTCGGATGTAAAACGAACAAATTAGGAAGCAAGGAGTTTCGTTAAGAAACCAAATCTGTTTTTGGCCAATCGGTGCACAGAGTTCAAATATGCATATAAAACCCTATGTTATCATCATCATATACTGCAATACCTTGATTATGGCCGGAGAAAATAAAAAGAATTGAGACTCATGCAACAATGATGAGAGTTTATCTATGGACTTCATGACTGCAGCCGCAAGTCTAAACAAAACTTACGAGAGAAATATTAGCCACTAGAATGCATAGTTGTCATGCCAGCATGCCCGATAGTAGGAAAAAGTTAACCAAGTTAGGTTTAGTTCCATTTTGAATGTTGACCTAAAGTAAGATGTTAAAGGTACTTAAAGTACATAATGAGACTTACTTTAAAACACTTATAAGATGTTAATATAAGAAGAAAGGGTAAGGTTTAATGGAAATTAAGCAGAGAACATAAAGACGTAATGAGTGAACTGTGAATGACGTTCAACGTTGATAGTTAACCAATATTGATCGAATGTCGGTTAAGAATATAAGAACGTTAATAAAACGTAACGAAGCATAGAAAGTTGAATCGACTTTAATAATGAAGTTAATTCGAATAAAACATAGAAGGGAAAGAAGTTGGTTAGAACCGTAAAGATAGTTTATGTAATAACTAATTAAAGTATGCTATGTGAATGTATCATATAGATCCTGTAAAGACTGAGAGTAGTTGAAATTGTAAATTCGAAGATGCTTGAAGGCAAGTCTTTCTTAACGCTTGTCTGGCCTTCGTGTTAGTCAAGTTTTTACGTGATGCATGATATACAATGCATGAATGGTAAACAGAAAAGAGTCGATGCCTGTTTTATTCAGGCTAGACAAGTATTGAAGAGTTGATTGATTTGTTTAAAAGTCTGTTGATATAGAACTGTTAACGCTATCCTATGCCAAGTATTTGGTACGGATGAGAAGGTAAGTTTGTCTATGTACAAACAAAAGTATTTTCATCGATTATTCGATGGGCACGCGAGGTTGCCAAATGTTAAATGTAAATACGTTTAACGTAAAAGTGTTGATCAACATAGAGTACAATAGGCTGATCACCTAGAAGTGCTCGTAAGTAAAGACGGGTGGATGGCCTTAGTGTTGGATATCCTTTTAAAGTATGAAAACGAAAAGAGTATGTTCATGGTCTATTGACCGGTTCATTATTCCTAAGCTATTATATATATACTTGGGAATTGTTGTATGAGAAGTATTAATCAAGTATTTCATAATGCTTCGTAGATAATTGTTCAGATATGGAGATTTAGCATGTAATTGTTGATGTGATATTCATATGATTCTGTGTTAAGACTTGCTGAGCCAGTTATGCTCATTCTTGCTTGAACCATATATTTGCAGCTAAAGCCGAACGAACTGAGAGTTCTAAAAGAGATAAAGGCAAGGCTAAGATGGACAATTAACCGTCCTGTAATAGACTAGTGTATTGTATATAATATACTTATGAAGAACAACGAATGTATTCGGTTATGAACCTAGGAAAGGATTTATTAGAAATGTAATACAAAGATAGTAATTACAACCATTTTGTTGTTGTTTCAATGGAATGCTTGTATGAAATGTAGTATCGTGGAGCACCATCTGTCGGGTTGGAAGATACCCGGATTTGTGGGCGTCACAGATTGGTATCAAAGCATTAGGTTATAAAACTTAAGGGGGGGAATAACCTCAGGCTAATAACCTCGTAGGAAAGGAAGAGTCCAAAGAAAGTTAACTCGAGTCAAATGAGTTAATAAGGTATTGAGGAAACTCAGTACCAAAAGATTTAAAAGATGGAAAGTAACCCTAAATGGATTAAATGATATTTGTGCTTATATTATTGTGTATTATGTATTAATCAATTTGTTATGTGTTATTATAGATGTCGGTTGATAGCTTGATGTATAGGGATATACATGTGATCAGCGAGGAGTCCGTGAACCGAGTTGAGATAGTACCTGTGCCTATAGCAGACATACCTGTAGTGATTCTAGAAGAGTCAGAGCCTGAGGAATATTACTCGGAAGAGGACTATTCGGAGGAGACCATGGGGATAACATCATATTTGAATATGATGATTGATGTGGAGGTAACATCAATTAATACGGTGATGCCTGCCCTAGAGTCTACACCTACTGAGACTATGAGGGCACTGTACCTCTCAGTGCTTGACCGTAACGTGCAACTGCACAATATGGTACATCACCAGAAGGAAGAGATCAGTGATCTCTATGGGGCGAAAGAGTCTGCAGAGTCGACTATGAGATAGAACATGATGAGAAAGTGCTCATGGTATGAGGCCCGGGACTATAAGACGAGGTCATAGAACTTCGTAAGCCGGTTGAAAAAGACCGGAAGATAGCACAGATGTCATATATAAATGACAGTGCACACGAGGATTTCAAGCTTAAGATAGCTTGTTATTCTATTGAGTCGGGACAGACTCGACATACTATAAGTCGAGATATTGTGTTGATTCTGGCGAACCAGAAGCATGAGAATACTGTTAGACAGTATTAGGAGTAGCCCGAACAACTACCTTTAAGGAATTTAAAAGTGTAGGTCCACCCGAATTTAAGGGAACAACGGACCCAATGGAGGCCCAGACATGGGTCAAGGAAATAGAGAAGGCGTTTGTTATAGCAAACGTAGCTGAGGCGCAAAAGACCTCTTTTGTGACCTATATGATGAAGGGGAAACCAACTCTCGGTGGGAGGCTCACTGTGGTGGGGCCGAGGCAGTTCATTACATGGGAACAGTTTAAGAAGGTATTCTTCGAGAACTATTTCCCTACTAGCATGCGAGAGAATGGAGATTAAGTTCTTAGAACTTAAGCGAGGGGACATGATTTGTTCCCCAATATGCCGCCAAATTCAATGAATTGGCAAGGTTCACTCCACACCAAGTGGACACGGAGAGAGAGGAAGGCTCTTAGGTTTGAAAGCAGGCCTAAAACCACAGCTCTATAAGTAGGATATCGGTTTTGAGTACTTCCTACGGGACCATTCTGAAAAGCCGATAATAGCGGAGGTGGTAGTGAGGCGTTGACCCAGACTACAAGGATAGGAAGAATAAGGGTAAGGGAGAGGGAGGAAATAAGGCGAGGTTGCCGATTGGAAGTAGCAATATGCCTAAGAGGAAGAATTTTAACCACAGGAATCTTGGGGCAAAACAAGGGGATCCTAAACGGAGGATGGAGGCATGTAAGACATGCGGTAAGACTCATATAGAGTCTGCACTGAAGGGAAGACCGGTTGTTATAACTGTAAGGGGAGGGTCATATATCTCCCAACCGTCCCTAATCCTAAGAAAAGCCGGGATGTTTTGTTTGTGGGTCATGAGACCACATGGCAAGAAATTGCCCAAAAAAAGGTCGGAGGGTAGTAAGGGTTCTGGTAGTGGTAATTTAGTCATTACTAGACCAACACCATCAGTGGGTAGACCCTCAGCTCGAACGTTTAATATACAAATCCAAGATGCGGTTGCATCAACGGATGTAATGTGAGTATCATCATCCGATCCAATGAAATAAATGCTTACGTGTTATTTGACTCGGGTGCTACTTGTTCTTTTATAACATATGGATTTGCTCAGCAATTGGGATTAAATCCTGAAAAATTAGAAATACCTTTAGACGTTAAGGTAGCAAACGAGGAGATAATTCCCATTGAACACATTCATAGGAATTGTTTCGTAGATATCAGGGGTAATAGATTATCGGTAGATCTTTTACCGATAAGGTTAAGAGAATTCGATGTGATTCTCGATATGGATTGGTTAATTAACCATAAAGCAATAATAGATTGTCATAGAAAGAGTGTGAACCTAAGGCTTCCTAAGAAACCTGAGGTGGTGTTTTATGGAAATAAATCACCGGGACGTTCTTGTTGTCTAACCATGACACAAGCTAGGAAGATGCTGAAGAAGGGGTGTAAGGGTTATCTGTGTCACGTGGTGGATACCCAAAGAGTGGAAGCATTATTAGAACAGATAGCGGTGGTTCAAGAATTCGTGGATGTATTTCCGGAGTAGTTACCCAGTATTCCGCCAGATAGAGATGTAGAATTTGTGATTAATTTGTTGCCGGGTACGGTACCAGTTTCAAAGGCACCATATAGAATGGCGCCAGTTGAGATGAAGGATTTAATGGTTCAGTTACAGGAACTATTAGATAGAAAGTGCATTCAACCAAGTGTGTTACCGTGGGGAGTACCGGTGTTGTTTGTAAAGAAGAAGGACGGAACGTTACGACTTTGTATCGACTATCGGGAGTTGAACAAGTTAACGATTAAGAATAAATACCCGTTGCCCAGGATCGATGATCTATTTGATCAGTTGAAAGGGGCAAAGTATTTTTCTAAGATAGATTTGCGCACGGGGTATCATCAACTGAAAGTGAGGAAGGAAGATATACCTAAAATGGCGTTCAGAAATCGTTACGGGCATTACGAGTTTTTGGTTATGTCGTTTGGGTTGACGAATGCACCAGCTGCGTTCATGGATATGATGAACAGAGTGTTCAAACAGTATTTGGACCAGTTCGTCGTAGTGTTCATTGATGATATTCTAGTCTATTCCAAGACGCCAGAAGATCATGCTGAACATCTAAGAATAGTGTTGAAAACACTATGGAGGGAGAAGTTGTATGTGAAGTTCACTAAGTGTGAATTTTGGCTCGAACGAGTGCAGTTTCTAGGACATGTTATAGACAAAAATGGCATATCTGTAGATCCAGCGAAGGTGGAAGCGGTGAATGAGTGGGAGCAACCGAAAACACCAACCGAGGTTAGGAGTTTTCTGGGGTTAGCGGGATACTATAGAAGGTTCATTCAGGACTTTTCTAAATTAGCTACTCCGCTGACAAATCTGACAAGGAAGTCAGTGAAGTACGAGTGGACAAAAAAGTGTGAGCGTAGTTTTCAAGAACTAAAAAGGAGGTTGAGTGAGGCACATGTATTATTTTTACTAGATGATACAGGGAATTTTGTAGTTTATAGCGATGCTTCTCATAGAGGACTAGGTTGTGTGCTTATGCAGCATGACAAGGTCATTGCGTATGCGTCACGTCAGTTAAAGGATTATGAGAAGGTCTACCCTACTCATGACCTAGAACTGGCAGCTATAGTGTTTGCATTAAAAATATGGAGACATTATTTATACGGGGACAAGTGTGAGATATATACGGACCATAAAAGTCTGAAATATATCTTCACACAGAAGGAGTTGAACATGAGGTAGAGAAGATGGTTAGAATTGATAAAAGATTATGATTGTGATATCTTATATCATCTGGGGAAGGTAAATGTAGTAGCCGACGCGTTGAGTCGGAAGGGTAGAGAGAAACTGTCAATGTTAACGATTCAGAATGAGTTAATAACCGAGATGGTGAGGATGGAATTAGAAGTTAAGTTACCAAGTGAAACGAGAGAGATTTTATTTGAAATAGAAACTCGACCAACGATAGTAGAACGGGTTAAGGAAGTACAACTAAGTACTGAAGAATGTAAGCAGATGAAGAAGATAATGAAGGATGATGTGAAGACTAAGTATAACCTTGATAAAGAAGGTTTACTTCGCTTTGAAGGAAGAATTTGGATTCCAAATAATTTCGAGTTGAAAGAAGAGATTATGTGCGAGGCCCATAGTTCGAGGTACTCGATACATCCTGGTAGTACTAAGATGTATCAAGACCTTCGTCAGAACTTTTAGTTCTTAGAACACGAAGAGGAGATTGCGAGAATATGTTAGTAAAGTGCTTAACTTGTCAGAAAGTTAAGGCTGAACACCAAAGACCGAGTGGATTGATACAACTACTGGAGATTTCGGAGTGGAAATGGGAGCATATCACCATGGACTTTGTGATGGGACTTCCAACGACAAGAAAAGGATACGATGCTATTTGGGTAATAGTGGATCGGTTAACTAAATCGGCTCATTTTCTACCAATAGGAGTTAGGTATAACTTAGAGCAGTTAGCTAAGCTTTATGTCAAAGAAATCATTTCTAGACATGGAGTACCTATTTCGATTGTGTCCGATCGTGATCCACAATTCACATCGAACTTTTGGAGGAATTTGCAAGGGCAAATGGGAACACAGTTGAGATTGAGTACGGCGTATCATCCATAGATGGATGGGCAAAGCGAACAGATAATTCAAACGCTAGAAGATATGTTAAGATCTTGCATTATGGATTTCAAGGGGAGTTGGGACGAACATCTACCGTTGGTAGAATTCGCTTACAACAATAGTTTTCTCGCTAGTATAGGCATGCCGCCTTACGAAGCGTTGTATGGGAGGAAGTGTAGAACACCATTTTATTGGGATGAAGTAGGTGAACGTCGAATGTTGGGACCTGAGATGGTACAACAAACGGCAGACATGGTAAAGCTGATAAGAGCTCGATTAGTAGCGACTCAAGATAGACAACGGAAGTATGCAGATCCTCATCGAGAGAAGAGGGAGTTTGAAATAGGTTCTTATATCTTTCTAAAAGTATCGCCTTGGAAAGGGAAGATACATTTTGGGAAGAAAGGGAAGTTAAGTCCAAGGTTTATAGGACCTTTTGAGATTTTAAGGAGGATAGGAGAGGTAGCTTATGAAGTAGCCTTACCTCCAGAAATGGAACGAATACACAATGTGTTTCACGTGTCTGTATTGCATCCTTATAAACCGGACTATAAGCATGTAATAGAGTATGAGTCTATTCAAGTAGAAAAAGACTTAGGGGGGTGTATTCAATTAAGATTTTAAAAGTTTAGTTGTATTCAATCAAGACATTTAAAGAGTTTATAAAAGTTTAGTGGTATTCAATTACAACTTTTGTCTTTAAAAGTTAGGTGGTATTGAATTAAAATTTTTATAAAGTCTATAAAAGTATTTTGGTATTCAAAAAGTCATAGATTTTAAATATTTCTATCAAATAGTAGACTTTGACAGACTTTAGAAGAAAATTATAACTATCAACTCATATCCAAAGTCTTACCTTATCTCTAAAGATTTCTAAAGACTTCTAAATAAACACAAAGGTGGATAAAACTAGTTATTAATTGGACTTTTTCTTTTATTGGGTCAAATTAGTTATTTATTTTATATGGGCTAATAAATATTAATATGTGATGGATAAATAATTTGATAAAATTTGGGCCATAAAAATAATTGAATTTATTATAATAAGAGAATTAACAAGATATATTAATAAGTAAACAAATAACTAGACCTAATCTGAATTGGTGAGGAAAAAAGCAGTCGTTCAAAAGCTTTCAATAGAAAGAGGGAACCGATTTGTTCAACAAAAATGAGATAAAATCATGAAACTCTCATATCAGTTGTAAAGATTATGTATATATAATATATGAAAATAGAAAATATATGATGTGTATATTATTTTTTTAGTTTTTTGCCATTTTAACGAATGAAATTACTGTTAATTTTTGAAACATCCTTCATATTCGTCTTCAAGTGTCTTTGGTGTATTATAGTGAAATAATATAACATGTGGTTCTATTCCTGTATGATAAATATATATATGTATTCCTGCATGACAAATATATATGTATTTCATTGTCATATTATTTTATAAAAAATAGAGTTTGGTATTCCTACTAAAAAGCGTACACATATGCATAAAGTATATATAGCTCAATGAAAAGTTAGCTTAATTTTTTGTATTGTGTATGTAGTTTCTAAAATTTTATTGGTATCCGAGTATCCAAATGTATTATGAAATAAGTAGAATAATGTGAACGCTTTCAACATATATAAAATCTCATGCCACAATAATAAAATGAGATTTACTCTTGTTCATGAAAAAATAGGGAGATGTTGTACACATGGGCTAATTAACAATTAATATGATAAATAATTTGATAAAATTTGGGCCATAAAAATAATTGAATTTATTATAATAAGAGAATTAACAAGATATATTAATATGTAAACAAATAACTAGACCTAATCTGAATTGGTGAGGGAAAAAGTAGCCGTTCAAAAGCTTCCAATAGAAAGAGGGAACCGATTTGTTCAACAAAAATGAGATAAAATCATGAAACTCTCATATCAGTTGTAAAGATTATGTATATATAATATATGAAAATAGAAAATATATGATGTGTATATTATTTTTTTAGTTTTTTGCCATTTTAAACGAATGAAATTACTGTTAATTTTTGAAACATCATCCATATTCGTCTTCAAGTGTCTTTGGTGTATTATAGTGAAATAATGTAACATGTGGTTCTATTCTGCATGACAAATATATATATATGTATTCTGCGCATGACAAATATATATGTATTTCATTGTTGTCATATTATTTTGTGAAAAATAGAGTTTGGTATTCCTACTAAAAAGCGTACACATATGTATAAAGTATATATAGCTCAATGAAAAGTTAGCTTAATTTTTTGTATTGTGTATGTAGTTTCTAAAATTTTATTGGTATCCGAGTATCCAAATGTATTATGAAATAAGTAGAATAATGTGAACCCTTTCAACATATATAAAATCTCATGCCACAATAATAAAATGAGATTTACTCTTGTTCATGAAAAAATAGGGAGATGTTGTACACATGGGCTAATTAACAATTAATATAAATTGCAAGATATATTAGAAGTATACAAAAGTCTATCACAGTCTTGATAAAAAGTTTATAAAATTCTGTTACTTATTTCACGGAGTCTATAAAAGTCATTTTAAAATGTCTTTAAATTCTGTGAAAGTCATTAAAATCCCACAAATTCTTCAAAAGTCTGTCACTTAAAAAAAGTCTTTAAAAATTATAATTGAATACACCCCCCTTAACGTATGAAGAACTTCTGATTCAGATTATTGATTGGAAGGAACAAGTCTTGAGAAATAAAGTAATACCTTCAGTAATGGAAATTTGGAGTAACCACGATGCTGAAGAAGCAACGTGGGAGCTCGAAAGTAAAATGAAGGAAAAGTTTCCTCATTTGTTTATGTAAGAGTAGCGAGATTCTGGGGACAGAATCCTTATAAGGAGGGAAGAATGTAACGCCCGAGAATTTCGAATTTTCAATGAATTAAATTTTTATTTGATTATGTGGATTAAATGAATTTAATTGAGTTATTATGTGAGTAAGATGTTCGAAGGTCGTTCTATGACCTAGAATGTGTGGATGTGGTTAGTATTCTGGCTTTGTGCTAGAATTAATTGTTGTGAATTATCAAGATGAGAATGAAGGTTTTCTGAGATTGTTTGCGTAAAAACAATATTCATCCAATGACGTTCGGAGCTAGGGTTTGAAATTCTGAGAAACGCGTAATGTTAGAATATGACGATATTATGGAATATCCAATAATATTTCTATTATGGCAAACAAAGTTTTTGCCTACGGACTTAAAACCTAAGGGCTTGTGAAAGAGGTTTCCGAAAGGGAAATGTAAGGCGTATAGTCATTTTAATATTATACGTATGAGATACGAGTATTATACTAGTATAAATACGAGTATGGTATGAAGAATAGTATGTCGTATAATACGATTATTGTATGAGTATTATACGTAGAGAATACGATTAGTATTCTAGAGTGAAGTTAAGACTTAATGGGTAATTCATTTGGTTGTATTAGGTCTAGCCAATCAATTGAATGAACAAGCCCAATGAATTAAGAGTGCAAGCCCAAGTTAAGGCCCATTGTTATTTAATGTCAAGCCCAATCCAAAAAGTAAATCGTGGATCGAACCGGTGGGTCAAGGGATGGGTAAAACCTATGGGGCAACCCATGGGGATGACCTATGGGCAAGGTGGTCTGGCCACTTGGTGTGCAAGGCAAGTGAATCACTTGGTCACCAAGTATTTTACTTGGTGACAAAGTGGTAATTAAGTAAGGAGGTGGAGAATTGGACACTGTTGCCCCTCATTTGGTTTTCTATAAATATAAAGCTTATGTTGGCCATTTGGTTGTTTTACAAAGTTTGTCCAACATATTTGAGAGAGAGAAAAGAGCTAGAAACCAATAATCCTTCTACTTCCAAGCAAACCAATAGAAGTTTATCAAGAACGTTAACTACTTCAAAGGTAAATTCCTATAAACCGTAATCTTCATCCTTTTTGATTTATTTCTCATAGAAGAATCGTAGATGAGTGGAGAGTGTTTATTGAGAAGATATAAGAATGCCTATTAATGACCAAATCATTGATAGGTCATGACCAAATAGAAATCGTAAGTGTTTATGGGAGTTAAAACCATAAAAAAGTCTTGAACGTGAACTTAGTTTGGAATGAATGTTCAAGAATCGTAATAACTAAGGAATGTGTCTATTTCTTGGTTAGGATATAGATATGAAATCTATGGAGTATTCAATGTGATTTGGCTTAGAGAGCATTAGTAACGAAGTTATGGCGGATTTTGCAGAAATAGACGTTAAACGTCGAAAATGTATAAAGTTCGGATTAAGGGTCAAAAGTTGTCGTGTGACTTGAAAACGTCGGTTTCCAATGTCAACATGTGAGATAAGGTAATTAAGAGTCATTGGTGAAAGAATCGTGGCATTCCGACTTATAACAAAGAAAACGAGTATTGAACGGACAAAAACGTTAAACGAACGCTCAAAAATGAAGTTAAAGGTGAATTTCGAGTTAACGGATTCGAAAAGGTGAAATTCTTATACGAACACGTAAAGGATGTAATTTGTGACTTGTAGGAATTCGAATGGGTCAATTCGAATGTAAAACAAACAAGTTAGGAAGCCGGGAGTTTCGTTAAGAAACCAAATCTGGTTTATTAAGAAACCAAATTTGTTTTGGCTAATCAGTGCATGGCTTAAGGTAGCATGATACTAAACCACATGTTATCTGTCATCACGTCACGCCGCCTTGATTATGGCCGGAGAAAATAAAAAAATGAGAGACTCGCGCCACAACATGAGAGTTTATCTACATGGACTCATGCCACATGGCTGCAAAGTCTGGGCAAAACTTATGGAGAGTGGCGCCGCATCGCCACTAGAATGCATAGGATGTCGCGCCGCAGCGCCGACAGTAGGAAAAAATTGACCAAGTTAGGTTTAGTTCCATTTTGAATGTTGACCTAAAGTAAGATGTTAAAGGTACTTAAAGTACATAATGAGACTTACTTTAAAACACTTATAAGATTTTAATGTAAGAAGAAAGGGTAAGGTTTAATGGAAATTAAGCGAAGAACATAAAGACGTAATGAGTGAACTGTGAATGATGTTCAACGTTGATAGTTAACCAATATTGATCGAATGTCGGTTAAGAATATAAGAACATTAATGAAACGTAACGAAGCATAGAAAGTTGAATCGACTTTAATAACGAAGTTAATTCGAATAAAACATAGAAGAGAAAGAAGTTGGTTAGAACCGTAAAGATAGTTTATGTAATAACTAATTAAAGTGTGCTATGTGAATGTATCATGTAGATCCTGTAAAGACTGAGAATAATTGAAATTGTAAATTCGAAGACGCTTGAAGGCAAGTCTTTCTTAACGCTTGTCTGGCCTTCGTGTTAGTCAAGTTTTTACGTGATTCATGATATACAATGCATGAATGGTAAACAGAAAAGAGTCGATGCCTGTTTTATTCAGGCTAGACAAGTATTGAAGAGTTGATTGATTTGTTTACAAGTCTGTTGATATAGAACTGTTAACGCTATCCTATGACAAGTATTTGGTATGGATGAGAAGATAAGTTTGTCTATGTACAAACAAAAGTATTTTCATTGATTATTCGATGGACACGCGAGGTTGCCAAATATTAAACGTAAATACGTTTAACATAAGAGTGTTGATCAACATAGAGTACAATAGGCTGATCACCTAGAAGTGCTCGTAAGTAAAGACGGGTGGATGACCTTAGTGCCAGATATCCTTTTCAAGTATGAAAACGAAAAGAATATGTTCATGGTCTATTGACCGGTTCATTATTCCTAAGCTATTATATATATACTTGGGAATTGTTGTATGAGAAGTATTAATCAAGTATTTCATAATGCTTCGTAGATAATTGTTCAGATATGGAGATTTAGCATGTAATTGTTGATGTGATATTCATATGATTCTGTGTTAAGACTTGTTGAGCTAGTTATGCTCATTCTTGCTTGAACCATATGTTTGCAGCTAAAGCCGAACGAACTGAGAGTTCTAAGAGAGATAAAGGCAAGGCTAAGATGGACAATTAACCGTCCTGTAATAGACTAGTGTATTGTATGTAATATACTTATGAAGAACAACGAATGTATTCGGTTATGAACCTGGGAAAGGATTTATTACAAATGTAATACAAAGATAGTAATTACAACCATTTTGTTGTTGTTTCAATGGAATGCTTGTATGAAATGTAGTATCGTGGAGCACCATCTATCGAGTTGGAAGATACCCAGATTTGGGGGCGTCACATTAAAAATCCAATTAGTGTTCTTAAAGCTCTATTGCGTGAGTTATAATTTTAATCCGACTGTTGAATCATTGTGATTTTTGGATATGTTATACATATATAACTTGAGTATATGTCCACAAATTTTGAACCGTTAAAAATTAACGTATGATTTGTTATGAATTTTATGAGGTATTGAAAATCATCCGTTTGTGGATTTCGGATATTTTCGGTTTGGAATTTGGAAAAACTTTCTTCTGCAAAGTTGTAGAGAATTCGATTTCCTATGGAATGGACATAAATTTTGTATTTTTTTGATAAAAAGCTATTTATTGTGAATTAAATGGAGTAAAGATAATCAAATTGAATTAGTGTTCAAATTGAATTTGAATTCTTTTATTTATTTATTTTTCAAAAACATGTGATAAATGGGGTGGGTGAGCAAAGTTGGAAAAGTTGGATTCAAGCAAGGTGTCCGTAGAAGAGAATGAAATAATAATATTATTTTAGTCTCCTTTGGCGTTCTAGCATTTTCCTATAAATAGGTGTTTAAGTTAGAATCAAAAATCACACCAGAAACATAAGTTTTCTCTCTCTATATTATCGAGCGTATTTTTGTGAGTATTTAGATACTTTGAGAGTTGCTATTCAGTGCAAGTTTTCTTTGACTTTTCATCCGATATTCCAGTCAGAAATACTGCTCTTTCGAGGTAAGGGATATTGTCATTATATTGGTAAGGGATTGTAAGGGTTATTATGTTTTTCAGTTCGTAGTTTTTCCTACCCTCAAAAATTCTGGTAAATTTAAAATGATAATTTGATGAGTTTTTTAGATTGTGTCCAAAAATAGCAATTTTTGGATGTATAGATTAGGAGTTATGAATTTTATAAGAAAAGACTATTTTAAAAGTAAACTGTTATAACTCCTTGTGGCTAACTCCAAAATTGGTAAATTTTTTATTGGGAGTACATGTATATAACAGAAGTATACTCTGTAAATTTTAAAATTTTTGGGCAAAAGTACAGTTTATGATAAATGTCTAAATATTCGGCAATTTTGGCCATATGAAAAATAGTAAATGAATTTTAAAAATTCTGAAAACAATATATGTTCAATATGGAACTATATTCTGCTAAATCCCAGAAAAGAAAATTTTCTGGTACTGATTTGGTATTTTTTATAAAAATGGACTAGTTATGAGTAAATGAATTAAATATGTTATGTGAAGTAAAAAAATTGGAAAATAGAATTTTATGGCTTGGGAATCCTATATAAGGTGTATGCAGATTTTTGATGAGGGTTTTGGTTATTGGTGATAAAATCTTACGAGTTTGGCATTTTAGGATGATTAAATGCATTAATTAGTAAAACGTAAACAATTAATATAAATTGTTTATAAGTTCAAGAAATGATTTAAATATTGTTGTAATATTAATAATATTAGACTATGAGATTATTAAGTGATTTATAACATTTGGATTAAGGTGTTATAAATATTAATATGAATTTTATTGTGAAACTTTATCTTTTCGTGTCGGGGTTACTATTCACGTATACTGCACTATTCATGTATATGCCATTATTTACGTATACGGTACTATGTACGAATACGAGTTACTATTCATGAGTTATTATTCATGAGTTACTATTCACGAGTTACTATTCACGGGTACTATTCACGACAAAATTTGATTTCTTTTTCTGACCAAATTATCGTTGATTTATGAATCTTACTCTTGAAATTAAATGCAGTTGTTGATCATATTATTTTTATTATCATATATAACATTTTTATAATCATGGTGATGAAATTTCTCTTTGACTTGAGTGTAAAGATGGGTAGATTATTGGTATGATCGTGACTATGGGTTCTCTTTGGCCAGTAGTGCAAAGTTGAATTGTTGACTGGTATGATCATAACTATTGAATTTATAATTGAATATCTTTAGCTTAAGTGCAAAGGTGAATTGATCAACATGGTTATAATTATTGTTTATATAAATTCTGAAATGATTATATATTTCTTTGAGATATTAATATCTTTGGCATGTAGTGCAAAGATGACCTGTTGTTGAATATCTTTTGCATGTACTGCAAAGATGATCTGTTGTTGAATATCTTTGGCCAGTAGTGCAAAGATGAACTGTTGACGAATATCTTTGGCCAGTAGTGCAAAGATGAATTTATTAGTATGATTATGAACATGAACTATGATTTGGTATAACCATGATCTTTGATGTTTCAGGTAAAGACATGTGATGAAAATTATCTTCGTCCTGGATGAGAAGAGAAATTTAGAACCACAATTATGATTATGAGTTATTCATATGATTGTGAACCAGAACTGTTGATTGATGTTACAGGGATAAAACATTGTTGGTGGACTTTTAACATGAAGAAGATAATAGACCTTATGGTCTAATTGACTCTTCTAATGGATTGCTTGTTCATTATGACTATGGTTGAAAAGTTTTATCATCTACCATATGTTCTAAATCTCTGATTTATTACTGATGAAGGCTATTGATAATTTAATTATCTTTAGTCATGATATTCTTTACCTGGCTAGTTGTGCTCACCCTTTTGCTTCACAATTCCTTTCAGGTAATAAAAGTGTAGTTGGGTCGAGCGGGGATAACATGGGAATAGAACGGTGGTCTCTAGCTGTGGAGATTCTCCTAAACAGTATATAAGAGTGTGTTGTATTTTATACAACATTTAGTAGTTATATTTGGTGAATCAAATAGGGTGAAGCGAACTCAACGTTGGAAGGGTGTTTTGACACTATCATACAAGATGTCTAATGACATACAACCTCATGTTATCATAAGACAGGGTTGTGCACATCCACTTGTTGGGTATATCTACGAGCACTACCTATATAATCTTGGAGTTTGGTTGAAGTATAGTTCTCAATTAGAGACAGTGGAGATAATTATATGTCAAGAGAAGACTCACCATTGGAAAGAATATAATAGTAATCTTCTCGTTTTTCTTTGGGGTGTATTGGGTCAACCAAGGATAGTTCTCCAGTCTTATGATATTTATTATAACCTAGACGCATGGCCTCCCATGTACGAAGGTTTCCTTGAGCACTTCCCAAAGATTTTAATTTCTAAAACAGTTACTGACTCTACCTTTATGTAAGGTGCCATTGTGACGTACTATTCAAGGTTGGGACATGAGTCACAGTTGGTATATATTTGTATCAAAACTCACAACATATGTGTTGTTGTATTTTGCACGACAATTATAGTAATAAAGTTGTAGTTGTTTTCTGTACTATGTTTTTGGCGATTCAAAATAGGTTGGTTGGATTGGACCAATTTTGGGGGTGTCACAAGCTAGGTATTATAGAGGTAATTAAATTAAACTTAACCTAGTAGTCAAGCGTTAGACATTTTATAAAAAGGAAATAAGAATGTGGCAAGTTATAATATTATATATGGTAAGCCATATGAAAAAGACTTATTGAAGGTAGTAAACCGTATTAAGAGATTTTAATATGACATTGAATTAAATGTCAAGCTTAATATATGAGAATATATTAATTATTTACCAATGATGGTAAATATTTTTTGTGACTTATGTCAAGTATGTGAGTGATTAAATAAATATATATTGTAAATATGTATATATTTATTTAATATATAAATAGAATGAATGAGAAAGAAATATGACCTAATATTATATATTAAGAATGAGAATTAAATAACCTAAGGGATATAGCAAGTGTAAAATGTTAGTATTTTAATTTAATACTAGTATACTAACCTAGTATACTATTATCTCAATTTATTAATTATTTCAAACCTAATTATTATGAGCATGTACCGGTCACATATGGGAGAAATGAGCATGTGTTGAAAACAAAATTCAAAGTTAAATCTTACACTCAAGCCAAGTGTCACTATTATGTCCTAGCCACATTTTGCCCAAGATTTGGAAATATTAGAGAGAGAAGATGAAGATTATGGGAAGATATATGGAAAGATTTGTATATATATATATATATATATATATATATATATCTATATATTTTTTTCAAGACTAAATGAAGTGCATTTCATTTGCTAAAAAGAGTTTACTTCTCCTTTTGATCTAATCTCCAAAAGAAAACTAGAAAGAGAGAACTTCCAAGGGGGGCTGCCGTGGGGCTTAGAGAAGTAGAAGAGTAGCTTTGGTTCATGGCTTAGAGCTCCACCTAGCAAGAAGAAGAAGAAGAAGAAAAATCCTAAGGGAAAATGTATAAACCCTAAACACTTAGTTTATGTATTTTTATTTTAATGATTTGATAAAATAAAGAACTAATGTTTGAACTTTAAAACTCTTGATCTACATGTTTTAGAGTGTGTTATGTGTAGATCTAACCATTTTAGGTGTTAAAAGTTTGGTCCAAAGAAAGAAAAGTAAAACTATTTTTAAAGCATAAAAAAAACTGGGGATTGCTGCCCGTAAACAAAAAATTCGGGGTTAGCTAGGTTGTTCAGAAAATTTTTGGCTTTTGGTAAGTTATATTACACTGAATAAGATTTACATAGACTCCAAAATGGATCATTCCGACTTCGGAGCAAAGAGTTATGACCATTCAAAATAGTCACGTCAAAACTATCTAAGCAACTCGGGGTAGTCACCTTGCACGAATTTTCTGGAATTTTGTGTTTAGAATTTGGAAAAGGTCAAAGAATAAAAGTTTTAGTCCCTGAAGTTATCTTTGCGTGGGCTTAAGAATCACTCAAAAATGTTTAGAAATGAAAACGTTATGCCTATTTTAGCGAGAGAGGGTAAAGCTGGGAAAAAAGGTTAAAATTGTTATGAACGTCCATTTTTTGTCGAATTGTTTGGACTGCCTATTGAATCCGAAATGGGGGTTTCATACTTTAAAAAAATATTCTCATATGATACGAAAAATATATCCAAAAATGGAATCAATCGGAGTTACGAGCAATGCGTGACAAAATTGCGAAGAATCCAAGTCGATAAGAGCTGCAGCAGCATGAGCAGGCAGATGGGCATCAGCGCTAGGCATTCGCCGAATCCTGCTGTTGTTGGCGCTGCAGTGCTATTATGCGACATGAATTTTGAGGCCTGTTTTGATTGGTTTCCATGATCTTTTTCGCGGTGTGAAATTTTTCTAAAATATTATTGCATGAGGTCTATAACATGCCCAAATTTCACTATTATATGACTCATGATTTGAGAATTAAAAACGAACAAAGAAACACGTCAGAACTTAAAAATGAGCGAACATCGAGCGTTGACGCGTCGAGCGATTTTGACGTTCGACGTTCCGAAACGCGTTCCGGCGAAATAATAAGTCATAACAAATCTAAAAAAGTCCTGCGGGGCGAGATTTGGCTATAAATGATATTTTACGCCGAGAAACTTCTTTTCAGACATAAATAAAATAATAAAAATATGTAATAAATATAAATTACATATTTAAGCGAAATAAAAATTATAGTTGCTTATAAAATTATTTTGTGGTGCAACGAAGGACGAGAAACCTTTAAAAAATTGTATTAATTATAAAAATGATATTTTGAGGTTTCCAAGGTTAAAAATGAAGTTTTTGATTTAAGATTTATATATGTAACAGAGTGTGTGTATATATATATTCATAAAACAGAAAAATAAAGCGAATGTGCTAGTAGGATAAAATATGTGTATAAGAGGCAATGAACTGTGTTGACTCATGAACTGACAAAGTGATAAAAAAAATTAATTAAAAAAATAATACAGTAAATTGGGTTTTACTATAAAAAGTTGTGTTTAGCTTTTTAAAATTCGAATTTATGGGTAAAAGTAAAAGATAATTCTAAAATGAAATGTAAATGATTTAAACTTCAAGATGTAAAATATTTATATTTTAAAATTTGTGAGACCTTTATTGTTTATATTTAGAAGATTGTTAAAATATTATTAAATGATTAATAATATTAGTAAATAATTTGAATATTATTAAATGATTAATAATATTAAAGGTGATTAAAATATTATTAAAGGATTAATAATATTTGTGAATGACTAAGATTTTATTAAATGATTTAATAATGTTAAGAAGTGATTAAATATTTTAAGTGATTAATAATATTAAGTGATTAAAATATTATTAAATAATTAATATTATTAGACAAAAGTTTAAGATGAATGATAGTAATATTATTGAGGGATGATAATATTACTAATGAGTTAAAGAATTATTCAATTTTTGATTATGTGGCTAAATGTTAGCTAATATATTATTTGAATAATAGTATTGTGAGATAAAATGTATTATTCTAATTGGAGAATCGATCTTATTAATGATAGGTCTTTCATAAGAGATTAAATTAGATTGTTTAGCGGTAATCAGCGGTACATGCAAGTTTTTTTAACTCAAACTTGAGTTAATATTTTCAAGAATGTTATTGGTTTAATTATTGTCAATTATTCCACATCCATGATTATTGATATACACTTAGTGCAACTAACCTTTTAGGCACGAAGGGCATTCTGAGGCTGAATCGTGTGGATTTAGAGGACACCTTTGATCATTCACCTCTAATGTGACACGTTCCCTCCAAGTTATATGATCAATATGCATATGTTTATTGGGTATGAAAGGTTGATCGATCACCTTGATTACCAAAGTATTTGTTTATGGTCATTGTTAGCCACTCAGTGTTATTAATTCAATCATTCATGTATTAAAATTTAATTCATGTTCTTTCACAATCAATATATTGTTGAAAATTTGAAAACTTATTCTTTCTTTCAATCATGATATATCTTTATTGTATTCAAACTTGTTGTGCAAATTAGTTGCTCACTCTTGCTATATTATGATAATATTTCAGTTCAACTCGAATGCTCAAAGAAGGAAAAAGGCAAAGGCCAAGATGGATATTATTTATATATGGACATTTATCTATTATGATAACTTACATAAATTGATGATGTAAACCTTGTGAATTATTAAAAGTATGTATTAAGATAAAGATTGTAGACATTGGGAAATGTTGTAGGACTTATTGTATGAACAAATTATGTTTATAATTTTGCATTAGTTTATAGAATATGCATAAAGATTGTTAACACCAAGATCCTCCTACGTGTCCCAATCACGTAACACGCGTCCAATCCTGCACAGTAAACACGACAACACTAAAAGCATGACGGCTTCGACCGTCGGGGGATAGCTCCGACGTGAGAGTCAGTACAGGCGATCACAAGGTTAACAATGGAGGATAAAATATCTAGTCTTGAGAAAGAAAATGAATTAGTTACCTTTATGTTGTGTGTGATCCTTGCCTCATATACTCCAAAGTCTGGTTTCTTATGCCACCCACTTCTTACTAACACAGTCCCCCACTCCCGGTGATTCACCTGCTACTCCATCACATTTGTCCACCGCCGGCTGATACAGTCTCATCCTCATTAATGCCATGCAGACGGTGACAGAGATAAAAGTCAACTGTTATCTATTTTCATCATTACCAGTCAAAGTTGGTATTTAGATATTATTTGCCTGATGGGTCAGCCCAACGGTCCGTCCCAATACACTTAAGATAAAATAAATATAAGCCAAGGGAGGAGCCCAAGGCATAAATTATCATGGCCCAACATTGCCCCCCAGTCTTTTATTAAACAGGATGTTTAATGAAAGAGTGTAAATAACATAGGTTCATGATAAAAGAGATGGTAATAAAATCAAAAGGGGTCCATGCTGAAGCCGACCAAGGCCCAAATAATAAGCACCAATCAATACTTTAAATGAAATCAGAAGCCCAATAGAGAAGCCCAATCTGATTAATATCTTAAGGCCAAAAACTAACGCTACATCTTCACATTCACCATCATTGCTGGCATTTAATGTGCCGCCCTCGAGTCTCGTGGACAATTAAAAAGACTGTTGGTATAAAAACCCTTTTTCCCCAAATTTGACAGTTTTACCTGTCCAATTTAAATTTTGCACACCTCTTGATCTCTTTTTCCTCCCGATTTCTCCTCTACCTACAAAATTTCAGCAATGGCATCCCAAAGTTCTAACAACACCATCCCAATTATCGCCATTCCAATTTCTACTGTTCCTCCTTCTCCGAACACTGCTAAAATGGCTTCGACCTTAAACCCCCAATCAGCCACTTCTCCAAACAAAAATCCACCACCTAGCCCTTCTGAATTCTTTAAGAATGAAGAAGAGTACCCCTATGCTAATACACCCTCCACAGTTATCGAGACTGAGCTTGACAACATTTGGATTTGCTACAAAATCCCAGATACCCAATGAAGTGAGGGTTGCAGCATCTCACGAAAGAATGTATCATCGACCCAATGGTTGGACTGTTGTTCCGATTACACTTCTGGATAAGGGGGTTAGATTTCCCCTTCATGCCTTTTTGGTTACCCTTCTAGGGTTTATTGGAGTTGGGTTCGCCCAATTGGTGTCGAATTCATACATCCACATTCTGGCCTACATCGCATTCTGCTATGAAATAGGAGTTCCACCTACAGTCGACTCTTTCTCCACCCTCTTCTCAGCTGGGAAGTCTCAGGAATGAGGTTTTAAGATGTTGAGCAAACTAGCTAGCCCCCAAGCCCAATGCCAGAGTCGAGAAGCGACCCATAATGGACACTCCTTTAAGCAACCGAGGATGGCACAACAGATGGTTCTTCGTCAATGGACCCAAAATCTCTTCCATCCCAGACTGGACTACTTCTGATCGCGTCTCAGCAGACTTTGGAGACATATCCGAGGAACGTGTGAGAGAAATGACCCGTATTATAGAGAAGATACCCCTGAAGGAATGGAGCTTCAGACTCCTCAGCAAGCAAGTGTGGTTGTATGACCACAAATGTAAGTCTCAAACTTGGTTTATTGCCTAGTTTAACGATCTATATTAGTAATGTCTAAGCTGCTTTTTTGGTCTATACAGTATCTCTTATCAAACTGACATCAATTGATCGAAAGGATCTGGATGGTTCCTCTCAGGCAAATCTGCATCACCTTCTTCCGAAATTCCCACTGAGGAGCCTTCGACTTCCGAGAATCAAGACGTCGAGGCCCAAACTGCAGATCTCATCGCTGAAGAGGAACCTATCCAAGCTCGTAAAAAGAAGAGGGATATCCGAAAGCCTAGATCAATTCATCAAGAGTCTCAACCAACTTCTACGGCAAGTTTGATTGATATGCCTACAAACGAACGGATGCAAGCCCTTCGTATTAAGAAGAGGAGAACCAAGGTGACCCCCTTGTCTACTGACGAACTCCGGGTTTCCACTGTCGATGTTGATCCTCCCATCGTCATCCCAGTGGAAATACAAGTTTCTGATGAAGAGCTTGAAGATCAAACCGAGTCTTCAACTCTATTCCGCAAAAGAAAATAGCCTTCGGATGAACAGCCACCACCACCTACAGGACCAACTCCTGTTCAACCTCCACCTCTTTCCGACTTTCCAGTGCACTCTCCATCACGACCTTCTTCTTTAGAAATCAGGCGTGAAGAAATGGCATCACCTACTGTATGGCCAGAATTCAATAGGAACTTTCCCTTTCAATTGTTCGACTCCTTCGTCTGGGGTACCGATGATCATCGATTCGGGAACATCTCTCTCACGGATTTGGTTGACGAAGGAATGATGTACCAGGCTAAGGTAACTTCATTAAAAACTGAGTCAGTTATACTTTTACTTTATACTGTGAAACTCTTTTAACTGATACTCAATGTATGTAGGCAAACGCTGTCTTCGGACGCTTTCATCCTAAATATAAAGAAGTTGAAGCCGAAGAAGACGCAGCCAGACACGAGAATGCCATTCTGAAGTCGGCCTTGAACAAAGAGAGAAGTGACCATGGTATTGCTCTTTTCAACAATGAGTGTCTCCAAAAGGATCTGAACAAATTAAAAGAAAAAATGGAGACATCTGAAGCCACTCACCGAACCATCACTGATATGAACGCGGATCTGGTTCATAGGAATGAAATCCTCATTGAGAAGAATGAGATATTTGTGACGACCAATAAAAGTCTGGCAATGTAGGTAAACGAGTTCAAAACTAGGGAGTCGCGGATTATGAAGGAACAAGCGAAGTTCGAAGAGGAGCTTCTGGAGCTTCGCGCCCTGAGACATCTAGGTCCACCTTTGACTAAAGATCTTCGAAAAGAAATTTAGCAAGAATACCAGAAATCAGCTAAGTTGAACGAGGAAATTGTTTAGATGTTCTCGGATGGATATGATGAATCTCGAAGGAAAGACAAAGCAAAACTTGTCACTGCCAAGGTAGATCCTGCCCTTCTCAACTCCTCCGAAGACGAAGCTGATGCCTGAAGATGATCTTCCTTTCCTTTAGCTGTAGGATTTATATAAAAATTTCTATCTTTTTATAAACATCATTACATTAATGAAATATCAAATTCGTTCATTATTACTCCTTTGCATTTATTCTTTGTCAATATTTCAATATCAATCAACTTGAAAAATGTATAAGCTCTTTATCGTTTAAACTTAACTTAAACTGTTAGTGAACAATTAAGCAAGTCATATAACAAATAAGATCAAGTCAAATAATAATGCAAGCCGAATCCGAACTCAACACTTAAACAAAATCAGGTAATAAAGTAATGCAATACTTATTCGTTATCGAAGTGTGAGGTAGATCTGCATCATAGGGAATTTGTTTACCACGAAGGGCCTAACAAACCCACATGATTCCACCGACCAGATAAGCTACCATCGAATGGTCAGCGAGTTCACCCGAACCTCCTCACACCGATGAAGTTTGCCTACCACGAAGGGCCTGACAAATTCATAAGGACCACCTATCGATAAGGCTACCATCGAATGGTCAGCGAGTCCACCCGAAGCTCCTTACACCGATAAAGTTTGCCTACCACGAAGGGCCTGACAAATTCATAAGGACCTCATGCCGATAAGGTTACCATCGAATGGTTAGCGAGTCCACCCGAACCTCCTTATACTGATGAAGTTTGCCTACCACGAAGGGCCTGACAAATTCATAAGGACCACCTGCCAATAAGGCTACCATCTAATGGTCAGCGAGTCCACCCGAACCTCCTTACACCGATGAAGTTTGCCTACCATGAAGGGCCTGACAAATTCATAAGGACCACCTACCGATAAGGCTACCATCGAATGGTCAACGAGTCCACCCGAACCTCCTTACATCGATGAAGTGAACATCAATGAACAGGAGACTCATTTGAGAAAAAGAATCTTTTATTGATGATGATTCAAAATTTATCGACTTCCCAGATATCGACACTCATATCTCATCGAAAATACTTAGAAGTCCGCCAAAGACGCCAAGTGTTCTTTAGCTCTAACCCATCCAATGCCCTCAAACGATAAGTCCCTGGCTTCGGTACCTCAACAACTTCATACTGTCCTTCCCAATTAGGCATCAACTTTCCCAAATTCTGAGGCGTAGACGCTTCGACTTCCCTGAGGACAAAATCTCCTACTTCAAATCTACGAAGCTTTACCCCCTTATTGTAATGCTTAGCCACTCTTCGCTGATAGGCTGCCAGTCTAATTAAAGTTACTTCCCTGACTTCTTCGAGCAAATCCAGATTGACTTTCAGCCCTTCTTCGTTGTATATCTCCTTGAACTGACTGACCCGAAGACTTGGAGATCCGGTTTCAACTAGGACTAAGGCATCAGTACCATAGGCCAGTCTGAAAGGTGAATCCCCCGTTTTAGTCCTCGGTGTAGTCTGATAAGCCCATAACACGCTGAGTAGCTCCTCTGGCCATCATCATTTAGCTTCATCCAGTCTACGCTTGATCCCATTCAGCAGCGTTCTGTTGGTCACCTCGACTTGCCTGTTCGACTGTGGATGAGCTACCGAAGTCTTCGTATGCTGAACCCCCAGCTCCTTCAAAAAAGATTCAAATTTCGATCCCATAAACTGGCGTCCGTTGTCTGATATCACCACCTTAGGAATTCCAAAATGAAACACTGCTGCCTCCTTCATGAACTTCAAGTATTCTTGTTCCGTTATCAACCTAAGTGGCTTCGCTTTAACCCACTTGGCCATATAATCAATGGCGACTATAACAAAACTGATATGACCTTTAGCTTTCGGCAATGGACCTAGTATATCCACCCCCGAGACAGCAAAGGGTATAAGAGATAAGATTGAGTATAACTCTTCTGGTGGCTGATGTGGGATCGGACTGTTGAGTTGGCACTTCTCATACTTCTTCATGTACTCCGTAGCTTCCTTGAAGATCGTAGGCCAGTAGTATCCTTGTCGAAGTACTTTGTAGGCTAATGACTTAGCAGCCATATGGTCGCCACAAATTCCCTCGTGAACCTCTCGAAGAGCATAATCAGCTTTGGATGGAGTCAAACACTTCAGCAATGGAGATGAAAAGGCTCTTCGATACAGATCCCCATTAATAAGAACGAAGTTAGCACCCTTGTACTTGAATTTCTTAGCCAACATCTGATCAGAAGGAAGGACGCCATCTGCCAGATACTCCAGATATGGAGTCAACCAACAGTTGGTACGATCAATACACATTACCGATTCATGCTGAACACTAGGATGTCGCAAAATTTCTAAGTACACAGATCCATCAAAAATATTCGCATCCTTAGTAGCTAACTTTGACAGTGCATCGGCAGTAGACTTATCATTACGCTCAACCCCTTGAAATTCATATGACAGGAAATACTGAAGCCGATCTTTCAACTCTGCCAAGTACTTGACCATTCTTGAACCTCGAGCTTCATATTCTCGTGATACTTGCTTGACGACCAACTGTGAGTCACTGAAAATTATTATCCTCTGCACCTCAATACTCTTAGCCAGTCGTAACCCTGCAAGCATCGCTTTATATTCTGCCTCGTTATTCGTTGCTCTAAACCCGAATCTGATGGCCTGTTGCACTTTGAATCCCTCCGGACTTGTCAAGATAATCCCTACTCCACTGATGTCTGAAGTAGAAGACCCATCTGCATACAGCGTCCACGAGCTCTGCTTCTGCTGAAGAACCATAACCGTTCTGTGAGACCCTTCGGCTTCTGCCACACCATCATCCACTTCGGAAAACGAACATTCAACTATAAAAGCAGCTAAGGCCTGCCCCTTGATAGTTGTCCGGGGATGATATTCAATAAAAAATTGGGACAACTCCATTGTCTAAGTAGGTAATCTCCCCGAAACTTTAGGTTTGCCCAGAACCTTCTTAAGAGGCTGATCTGTATAGACTACCAACAATCGACCCTGAAAATATTACCTGAGCTTTCGACTAGCTATCATTAAAGCGAAGGCAAACTTTTCAATATTCGGGTACCTTGTTTCAGCATCCCTAAAGACGTGGCTTACATAGTAAACCGGGTGTTGCTTACCCCCAATTTCTCGCACCAAAACTGCTCCCACTGCCAACGAACTAGTTGCTAAGTACAAATACAAAGGCTAAGCAGGAGCGGGCTACACCAACAAAGGCGCCGAAGACAAATACGTCTTTATTCCCTGGAAATGTCTTCACAATTCGAAGTCCACTGGAACGTCTTCGCATTCTTCGGCCCTTTCAACGTGTCAAAAAATGGCAAACACCTTTCTGCGGACTTAGACATGAATCTCCTCAGAGGTGCAATCCTCCCTGTAAGACGTTGAACATCTTTAAATGACTGAGGAGTCTTCATATTCAAAATAGCCTGGATCTTCTCTGGATTGGCTTTAATTCCTCTCTGACTGACCAGATAACCCAGAAATTTACCAGCTCCCAGACCAAAGGTGCACTTGGTAGGATTCAGCCTCAAGTTGTGATGATGAACCGTCTGAAAACATTCTTCTAAATCATCCAAGTGCTTCTGTACGATCATACTCTTCACGATCATGTCGTCAACATACACCTCCATATTCCTGCCTAGCTGGTGTCTGAAGACGAAGTTCATCATTCTCTAGTACGTAGCTCCAGCATTGATCAAGCCAAACGTCATTTTCTTATAGGCATATACTAAATGATGCATAATAAACGTCGTCTTCGGTATATCCTCTTTGAACATGGAAATTTGATGATAACAAGAGAAAGCATCCATAAAGCTCATAAATCATACCCCGATGTCGCATCGATGAGCTGATCAATGTGGGGTAGAGGATAGAAGTCCTTTGGACAAGCTTTATTTAAGTCTGTATAGTCGATGCAGACCCGCCACTTTCCATTCTACATCTGGACCAGCACCATGTTCGCCATCCACTCTGGGTAGTTGATCTTAAAAATGAAGTCAGCATCCAGCAGCTTCACAATCTCTTCATCGATGATCCACTGACGCTCTGGTGCAAAAATCCTTCTCTTTTGCCCTACTGGCTTCTTAGACGAGTCCACTTCTAATCGATGCTCTGCTATCTTTTGACTCACTCCTGGCATGTCTCTAGGCTCCCATGCGAAGATATCTGCATAACACCGTAGAAGCTCCATAAGGTTCGTTCGAAGAGGTTCTGGCAGACCCAAACCTATCTTTACCGTCTTGTCCTTCTTCCGAGGAATCAGCTCAAACTCTTCTGTCTCCCTAGCTGGCATGACCAATAGTTCGGAACTGCTCTCGGTGAAGGGTTTGATCTCTATCGCCATAGCTTGTTTCTGCTTCGACACCCCTACTCCCGAAGCAATCACTGCATTCCTATAGCATCGTCTGGCCAAATCCAAATCCCCTGCTACTTCTCCAACCTCATGGGCCGTGGGGAATTTGATTTTGAAATGAGAAATTGAGGAAACAGCTTGTAGAGCAATCAAAATGGGCCTCCCTAGAATAGCATTGTAGGCAGAATCTACATGCACAACATAAAATTTACAAGTTATTTCTACCTGTTGGGGAGCCATGCCGAAGATAATCAGCAGCTCAATAGTCAGCCACCTTGACTGGAACGTTGCTGAAGCCGTATAAGGGAGCCTCCTGCTCAATCTCTATTTTACACCCGTCAAGATGCATCCTCTGATAAGCGTGGACGTATAGAATATCCACAGAAGACCCGTTGTCAATCATTATCCTCCTGATGTCCACCGAACCCACCTGTGTTATTACAACCAGAGCTCCTTAAGGGGGTTCGATGGGTTCCGAAGGGTAATACTCGTCAGTAAAGGAGATTACCGTGCCTGGATAAGGCCTATTAGTCTTCGGGAGTGTACCCGCCACTGACATGACCGAATCCAGGTATCCTCAACGCTTCTTCCCAATAATTTTGCTAGAAGTACCTCCCGTGATGACATCGACCACATGCCTTGATGGCTATTCAAGAGCTGTCAATGCAGGCTAAACTGGCCGAACTGCTTGAACATGTTCTTTATCCATTTGCTCTTGTTGAGTCGTTCTCGCTGCAACATACTGAACCAAGGCACCCCCTTAAACCTTCCTCTCAATAAAGTCATTTAGACTGGCGCAATCATTCGTATCGTGACCCGAAGTCTGATGATAGTCACAGTACTTACGAGAATTACCTGCTCCGGGATTAAGGTTGTCTCGAGGTGGTTCATAGATGGGTTGGTTTTTGATCTGGTCAAGGATAACAGCCTTATCAGTATTCAGTTAAGTATACGTCCTATTCACCTTCTGGGTCGGAGCGGACGAACGACCTCCTCCCTGTCTCCAATTAATGTTGTACTTCTTAGACCCTCCATCGTAGCGGTCATTATTCCCTTCATTCTTCTTCTGACCCCCATCAGCTTTGTCCAGATCTATCTCCTTGAGCCTATCCGAAGAAGGACGTTTCAGGCTATTCATAGCCTCCTCTACCACTATGTAGCCCTCCGCCTTATCAAAAGCTTTAGCAAGACTCTTCGGGTGGTGAAATATCAGCTTTTTCACCAGCTTTTCTGACTTCACCAGGTCCAACCCATTCTGAAATAAGCCAACAGCTTGGTCACCTGGTCAACTGCTTCTCGAAATCTCTTGACATACTAGCTCAAAGACTCATTCAAAAATTGTCGAACTTGAGCCAATGAACCCGTTGGTTTTCCCCTTCTCTTATTTCTCCCGAAGCGAGCATGAAACTTGCTACACAAATCTGCCGAAGACGCTACTGAATTCGAAGGTAAAGTCCCCATCCACTGTCTGGCAGCTTTCCGTAGTGTCGTCACAAAGGTATGACATTTAGCAGCATCACTAAAGTCATAGTAATCCATCAGTCTGTCAAACGCCTGACAATGGTCATAAGGATCTCCAGACCCATCATAACTCTCCATATGGGGCAGCTTCTTGGTGGGGTCAGCTTTCTCTTTGAGAATATCCGCGAAAAAAGGGGATGCCTTCTTTCCCGAAGTATCCTTTACTTATTGGACTTCGGCCAGCTGCTTCCGAAGCTCCTTTAATTCTTTGACCAGAAACTCTACTCCTTCTAGCTGTGACGAAACTTCTTTCTCCGGCGACTCTCTCCTCTTCTGCATAGACCGACCTTTCTCAATTGAACCCCCAACCTTCGAGGGACTTTTCTGACGACGAGTGTTATAAGACCCCAACTTATTATAAATAAAATCGAATTTCCTCTAACTATTATTTTGAATAATAAGGTGTTAAATTAATATAATATTTTGGTTATGGGTGAAATGTACAAATTTTGCAAAATAAGCAAGTGGTTATAAAATAATCATTTTTGTCGGGGAATATTCGTTTGGTCGTGGAATATTCTTGTTGTCGGGGAATATTCGTACGACGGTGCAGTCATTAGTGGGCCCCATAACAGAATAACTGTCGGATGAAGAAAATGACAAGTTTGAGTTTTTATAAATAACGGCGTAGTTGTTACCATTAACACTGTTGGAATACCCGGTGGTTAAAATACAGTAATACGCGTGGATGCATAGTATTTTTGAATTATTGATTCTTACGTAAGATGGCACTACTAAATAATTGTTACAGTAATTACTGTTTAATATTTTATTTTATTGATTCAATAATTGTTGTGTTGATATTTTATATTATTGTTGTTTCAATAATTATCACTGCACAGTATTTCCCATTATCAAATCAATAATTCATATTATTTGAATAATATTATTAGATAGCATTATTGGCAATGTCTAGAAAGTTCTGTCAAAGAGAGGTTTGGTCACCTAATTGCGCGTCAGTAAGGAGAAATTCTTATTGGAAAGCCCCATCTTTCCTGGGAACGGTTTGGTTGTCATAATTGTGATTCTATAATATTATTTGTGAATAATTAATTATTAATTTATATGATAAGGAAATATTTATTTTATGTGGATATAAATGATGGATATATTTATTTTTGTGTGGATAAAAATCAAAGAATTAATGTTGAGATGTTTTATCAGTATTTTGTCGGTGTAGAGGTATTAAAAATCATACGTTTGTGGATTTCGGATATTTTATGTTTGGAATTTAGAAAAACTCAAAGCTACAGAGTTGTAGAGAATTCGATTTCAGGCAGAATGGACATAAAATTCGTATTTTTCTGATAAACGAGCTATTTTCTATGAATTACTGAAGTTTCAGAAAATAAAATGATTTTTATTAAATTATGGGTGGGACCCACTCTTGTTTGACAACATGTGGGCTGCTAAAAATTGTTCAAAGATAGCTGGTATTATTTGTCAACAAAGCATGCGTAGAGGTTGGTGTAATTAATAATATTATTTTATTATTTTAGTCTCCTATGGCGTTCTAGCATTTTTCTATAAATAGACGCTTAGGTTAGAATTGAAAATCACACCAGAAACAAGTTTTCTTTCTCTCTATATTGTCGAGCGTATTTTAGTGAGTATTTATATACTTTGAGAGTTGTTGTTTGGTACAAGTTTCCTTCGACTTTCTATCCGATATTCCGATCTAAAGTACCGTTATTTTGAGGTAAGGGGTGTTATTTTCTTTATATATGATATTATTTCTTCAATATCATTATGACGAAGTATTGATCTGAACTTTTTATCAAATTTGGAACCTTTTGTGTCGGGGTTACTATTCACATATACGGCACTATTCACGAATATAGCACTATTCATTGAAAAATGAAAGTTTCTTCTTTTTGTCCAAGATGTCTATTATGGTTACTATCTTTGATTGTATCCATGTTTTGGTCTTTATTTTTGAATTCTGCTTCAAAATTGGTTATTATGGAGTATTATTGATCTTGGATAAACTGTTATACGAATCCCTACTATTTGTCCTTCTGTCTCACTGGATTCATTTTCTTTAAAATATTTTTCATCATCCTCACCCTAAATGATGATATTCTTCGAATATCTTTGGCTTTGTAGTGCAAAGATGAATGATTAACTGATGAATATCTTTGGCTCGTAGTGCAAAGATGAACAGGTGTTGAGATGAACATGACCAACTGGTGATACAAATGAATATTTTTGGCCTGTAGTGCAAAGAGGAATATTGATTAAAGATGTATATTGATTGTTGTTACAGGGATAAAATATTGATGATGGACTTTTAAATCTTAGAAGATAGTAGAACTCATTCTCTACTTGACTCTTCTAATGGATTACTATTTCCGCTGCAGTTGTTGATCTAAAACTTGTTGTCTATTATATTTTATCAGATTTTTTCCTGTTGAAAACTAATGATAATTTGTTGTATATTATCTTAGTCATAATATTCTTTACTGGACTAGTTGAGCTCACCCTTTTCCTTTTTGTTCCATTTTTCTTCTCAGGAGGTGAGAACATAGCAGGATCTAGTCGGGGTATGGAGTGATGGTTCTAGAAATATGTTTTAGCAATCCTCACTATTTCTGTAAAATAGTGTTTGAATAATTGTAATGAGGACTTATTTGAGTGTGGATATTGTCTAGAAGACAATATTTGTATTTAAACTCACAGTATGTGTTGTCGTATTTTGCACGACAATTGTATTATTGAAGTTGTAGTTTGCTTTATGTACCATGTATTTGGCGACTCAGAATGGGTGTTGTATAACTATTTTGGGGGTGTCACAGTTGGTATCAAAGCTTAGGGATATGGTCTTTGGCGGAGATCGGGGAATAGAACTAGGAGGGGAGAGATGAGTAAATCCTTCGCTAATGTGTCCTATCTAAGCTTATTTGTTGGTCAGTCATAATATAGGGATATTATGTGATATGTTAATTTGTTTAATTAACCCTTGTTTTATGGTAGTATTTAAGATTGACTGCTGACAACGTTAACAATGGAGTGTATGAGACTGTGGAACAACCTTTAGTTACAAACCAGGAGAACGTGCAACAGGAAAGCAATATTCCTCCTGTAAACAACACTACCGAGCAAACGATGAATGATGGAATGTTTAGGAGCTTTTTAAAGTTCATGCAAAATCAGACGATGGATACTCGTGTACAAAATACGGGTGGAAGTGATAGTAACGCGCGATCTGTCACAGCCAAGCAGTTTAAAGAGTTGGGACCACCAGAATTTATTGGAAAGCCAGATCCGATCAAGGCGGAAACATGGGTCAAGCAAATTACCAAGATATTCGATGTCTTGGGATGCACGGAGGAACAGAAGGTTCCATTCGCCACCTTTATGTTCCGCGATGAAATGCGGATAAATCGGTGGGAGATCGTGAAGCGTACTCGACCCTACTTTTTCAACATGTCTTGGGAAATGTTTGAGAACTATTCAATGACAAGTACTTTCCCGAAAGTATTCGCTATATGAAGGAGGTAGAGTTTATCGATGGAACAAAACAACATAATGGTGTCCCAAAGATGAGGCGAAGTTCATTTGAGTTATCCAGGTTTGCACCTCATTTGGTAGAGAATGAGGAACGAATGACAAGGATGTTTTGAGAGGTCTAAAACCCGAGATTCGTCAATACCTTATCTCTCATAAATTTTCTCTTGGATTCAGATGTTGTCAACAGGGCTCAATTATTAGAGCGAGATAGTGAGTATGTTCAACCGGGGACCATAACCAAGGTCATACATGCAAGGATGTGCGAATCATCGAGTGATGATAACCAACGAGGAGGGAAAAATACGAACAAAGGTGGTAACCACTCGGGTGGTCATCGTGGCCATGATAATAGGAGAGGTGAGTCAAGTGGAAATTTCAGAAAGAGGAGATTCAACAATGACGGAAAGACATCAACAGCAGCACCAGCACCAACAACAAATTCTAGGGGAGGAGAACGACCGCCAGTTAGATGTTACAAATGCGGGAAAGAGGGACATATCAGCCCAAACTGTCCACAACAATCCATGGTATGTTACAACTGTGGAAAGGAATGCCACATAGCTTGGGATTGTTCTGTAGCAAAACCAAGTTCAACGGGGATGGTGACTCCAAGGGCTGTCCCGGATAAGTAGAAATCAGCGGTTCCTAGAAGAGCGTTTGTCGTGACTGGCCAAAACGTGAGGAATCCGAACGAGGTGATCACGGGTAAGCTAATCTTGAACTCTTGCAAAGTTTATACCTTACTAGATACCAGTTCTACCCATTCTTTTATCTCTCCTGCTTGTGCTCAACGTTTAAACTTGACTCCGGAGAAATTGGACTTTAACTTATCTGTTGAAACTCCGTTGGGTAAAACCTTCGTTACATCTACAGTTTATAAATCTTGCATGATCCAAGTTGGCACTATCACATTACATGTTGATCTTATCTCTTTAAAGATACTTGTTTTTTATGTGATTTTAGGAATTGATTGGTTAACCACTCAACATGCTAAAATTGATTGTTTTTGTAAGGTTGTTAGTTTTCATATTCCTAACCAACCTGTCATACGAATTCAAACTACTAAACCACTAAAATCAGTCACTATCATATCAAGCCATAAAGCTATTCATTTATTGAAAAATGGATGTCAAGCTTTCTTAGCCCATGTTATGGATTTGAACAAAGATAAGTCAGATTTGAATAATATTTCTGTTGTTAGAGAATTTCTTGATGTATTTCCTGAAGAGCTTCCCGGTCTACCCCTAGAACGTGATGTTGAATTCTTTATTGACCTTGAACCAGGTACAAAACCCATTTCTAAAACCCCATATCAAATGGCTCCTATTGAACTTCAGGAGTTAAAAGTCCAACTACAGGAGTTATTAGACATCGGTTTCATTCGTCCTAGTACATCTCCTTGGGGTGCTCCTATTTTATTCGTAAAGAAGAAAGACGGGAGTATGCGACTTTGTATTAACTACCGAGAATTGAACCATGTCACCATCAAGAATAGGTATCCGTTACCTCGCATTGATGACCTGTTCGACCAGTTGCAAGGAGCACAATTCTTTTCAAAGATCGACCTTCGTTCTGGATATCATCAGCTGAAGATTAAAACTGAGGATATTCCAAAGACTACCTTCAGAACTCGGTACGGGTATTATGAATTCTTAGTCATGCCTTTTGGATTGACTAATGCTCCAGCTGCTTTCATGGATAATATTTGGATCAATTCGTTGTTGTCTTTATTGATGACATCCTCATCTATTCCAAAAGTCGTGAAGATCATGAGCACCATTTGAAGCTGATACTTGAAAGGCTTCGTGAAAACAAGCTTTATGCCAAGCTGAAGAAATGCGAGTTTTGGCTTGAGGAAGTAGCATTCCTTGGGCACGTGGTGTCAAAACATGGAGTATCTGTTGACCCGTGAAGATTGAAGCGATCAAAGTTGGAGCAACCAAGTCGGTGACGGAAGACGCAGACTTTCGGGCTTAATGGGTTATTATCGGAGATTCGTGGAAGGATTTTCTCGAATCGCTACTCTGTTAACTCAGCTGACTCGAAAAGATACAAAATTCGTATGGAGCAAGGAATGCGAGAAGAGTTTCCAAGAGCTCAAGAGGAGACTCATTTCGGCACCTGTTATGGAAATACCATCTGGTACGGATGGATTTGATATCTACAACGATGCTTTAGGCAAAGGGTTAGGATGTGTTCTCATGCAACATGAGAAAGTCATAGCCTATGCCTCACGACAACTCAAAGAATATGAGAGGAATTATCCTACTCATGATCTGGAGTTGGCAGCAGTCGTATTCGGGTTGAAAATTTGGAGACACTACTTGTATGGGGAGAAAGTGGAGATTTATACGGACCATAAAAGCCTCAACTATTTTTTCACCGAAAAAGAAATCAACATGCGGCAACGACGTTGGCTTGAACTATTGAAAGATTACGATCACACTATTCAATATCATCCTGGAAAAGCGAACGTAGTAGCTAACACATTGAGTAGAAGATCATATGCGAGAACGAGTGCGATATTGTCAATGCAAAGGCCCATTCTATATGACTTGCAAAGGATGGAAGTAAAATTAAATACTCCAGGGACCCACATGATGATGATGAATATACGAGTAGAACCGACATTAATCGATAAAGTTAAAGCTGCTCAAGCTACGGACCTGGAGCTGATACGTATGAAGAAGAAAGTGCAAGAAGGAGCTATTCCAGAAGCGAGAATCGATGAACAAGGAATACTTAGATTCAACTCCAGACTTTGTGTTCCTAACGACTCTGATTTGAAGCATAGAATCATGATGGAGGCACACAACACACCATTTGCAATCCATCCTGGGAGTACCAAAATGTATCATGATATTTGACATACATTTTGGTGGAATAATATGAAGAGAGAGATCGCGGAGTTTATCTCAAGGTGTTTAACCTGTCAATGTGTAAAGGCGGAGCATCAAGTGCCAAAGGGTCCATTGCAACCACTTGAGATTTCGGAATGGAAGTGGGAACACATTACTATGGATTTCGTTACAGGTCTTCCCAAAGTTTCTCAAGGCATTGATGCGATTGGGGTTATTGTTGATAGATTAACCAAGTATGCCCATTTCTTACCGATACGTGAGACTTATTCCCTTGAAAGTCTTGCTCGTATGTACGTGAATGAGATTGTGCGATTGCATGGCATGCCAGTATCCATAGTTTTGGATCCTGACCTAAGATTCACTTCACGATTTTGGGTTAGCTTATGAAAAAGCTATGGGCAGATTTACTGATTCATTTCGGCATACCATCCTCAAACGGACGGGCAATCAGAGAGGACTATTCAAACTCTTGAAGATCTATTAATACTTTGTGTCCTAGATTTCAAAGGGAGTTGGGATAAGTACTTTCCATTGGTAGAATTTTCCTACAACAACAGTTATCAAGCAAGTATAGGCATGGCTCCATTTGAGGCGTTGTATGGACGAAAGTGTTGTTCTCCAGTATGTTGGGACGAGGTGGGAGAAGCAACGTTGTTGGGACTAGAATTAGTACGCATGACTACAGAAAAGATCCAAATGATTCGACAACGTATTCAAACCTCACAAGATCGATAAAGGAGTTATGCTTATCTTCATAGAAAGGACGTGGAGTTTAATATTGGAGATCATGTACTGTTACGTGTTGCTCCATGGAAGGGAGTTACAAGATTTGGAAAGAGAGGAAAGCTCAATCCAAGTTTTGTTGGTCCATTTGAGATTCTTGACCGAATAGGAAATGTGGCCTATAGACTCGCATTACCCCCACGTATGTCTCGTGTTCATAATGTTTTTCACATATCTATGCTTCGTAAATATGTGAAAGACCCGAACCATATTATTACTTTAGAACCAGACGAGATAGCCAAAGATTTAACGTACGAAGAAGTACCTGTTAAGATCTTGGATAGGAAGAGCATGTCCTACGCACGAAGGTTATACCACAAGTTAAGGTTTTGTGGAGAAACCATGCTATTGAAGAAATGACCTGGGAGTTGGAATCAGAAATGAAAGTGAGGTATCCTCACCTTTTCGAAACAGCAGGTACGTACGTCAATTTCGAGGATGAAATTTCATAAGGAGGGGAGGTTGTTTGACCCCAACTTATTATAAATAAAATCGAATTTCCTCTAATTATTATTGTGAATAATAAGGTGTTAAATTGATATAATATTTTGGTTATGGTTGAAATGTGCAAATTTTACAAAATAAGCAAGTGGTTATAAAATAATCATTTTTGTCGGGGAATATTCGTTTGGTCTTGAAATATTCTTGTTGTCAGGGAATATTCATACGTTGGCGCAGTCATTAGTGGGCCCCATAACAGAATAACTGTTGGATGAAGAAAATGACAAGTTTGAGTTTTTATAAATAACGGCGTAGTTGTTACCGTTAACACTGTTGGAATACTCGGTGGTTAAAATATAGTAATACGCGTGGATGCATAGTATTTTTGAATTATTGATTCTTACGTAAGAAGACACTACTCAATAATTGTTACAGTAATTACTGTTTAATATTTTATTTTATTGATTCAATAATTGCTGCGTTGACATTTTATATTATTGTTATTTCAATAATTATCACTGCACAGTATTTCCCATTATCAGATCAATAATTCATATTATTTGAATAATATTATTAGATAGCATTATTGGCAAAGTCTAGAAAGTTCTGTCAAGGAGAGGTTTGGTCACCTAATGCGCGCCAGTAAGGAGAAATTCTTATTGGAAAGCCCCCTCTTTCCTAGGAACGGCCTGGTTGTCATAATTGTGATTCTGTAATATTATTTGTGAATAATTAATTATTGATTTATATGATAAGGAAATATTTATTTTATGTGGATATAAATGATGGATATATTTATTTTTGTGTGGATAAAAATCAAGGAATTAATGATGAGGTGTTTTATCAGTATTTTGTTGGTGTAGAGGTATTAAAAATCATCCGTTTGTGGATTTCGAATATTTTATGTTTGGAATTTGGAAAAACTCATAGCTACAAAGTTGTAGAGAATTCGATTTTAGGCAGAATGGACATAAAATTTGTATTTTTCTGATAAACGAGCTATTTTCTATAAATTACTGAAGTTTCAAAAAATAAAATGATTTTTATTAAATTATGGGTGGGACCCACTCTTGTTTGACAACATGTGAAATTTGCAAAAATTGTTCAAAGATGGTCGGTATTATTTGTCAACAAAGCATGCGTGAGGTTGGTGTAATTAATAATATTATTTTATTATTTTAGTCTCCTACTATGCGTTTCTAGCATTTTTCTATAAATAGACTCTTAGGTTAAAATTGAAAATCACACGTAAACAAGTTTTCTTTCTCTCTATATTGTCGGCGTATTTTTTTAGTGAGTATTTATATACTTTGAGAGTTGTTGTTCTAAGATAAGTTTCCTTGACTTTTCTGTCCGATATTCCGATCTAAAGTACCGTTATTTTGAGGTAAGGGATGTTATTTTCTTCATATATGATATTATTTCTTCAATATCATTATGACGAAGTATTGATCTGAACTTTTTATAAATATTCCGACAGAATAATAAATAATGGAACCGGTCCCACAGAACGCATTGCATAAGATATTCAAACGTAATAATAAAGAACGGAATATTAGAAGAATTTCACCATGTATGCGGTGATTGCAGATAAATGAGTTATTCAACGTAATAATAAGAATGAAATAACGAAAGAATTTCACCAAGTATAGGGTAGCCCGCGTATACAGGTTATTCCAATAGAATAATAAAGAATGGAATAACAGAAGTTCTCTTCATGAATACGAAAGAAATAATACCCCTTACGAGTACAATAAATAATATCCCTATCTTTGAAAGAAGAGTATTCCGACTGGTAGGGAGAGGATATACTCGAAGAAAACTTGTACTACGCTCAAAGCTTTCTTAAACTCTAAAGAAATACGCTCAATATTATAGAAGAAGAACTCTCTCTATAGTTTCTCTCTTTAGAGTTTTAGTGAATTCGTAAGAAATAATGAAGGAATGAGCTTCTATTTATAGGAGAATGGACTGAATAGTAACTAATTCATGAACGGTCCAGATTGATTTACTTTTAAACGAACGGTCCATATTGGTTTACTATTAAAACTTAAAGCAACGGTCCATATTGTACTATCAAAACTTTAAACCAGCGATCCATATTGATTTACTATTATAACTTTCCACCAACGATCCATATTGATTCACTATTATAACTTTCCACTAGCGGTCCATATTGATTTACTATTATATCTTCAACTAACGGTCTGAAAAAATTAGCACATCTCCTCATGGAATAATATTGTACCCAAAAATGATTTGGACAGAAAAGAAATATATCTTACGGGTGAATAGAACCCCGTGAATAGTAACTAGTGAATAGTAACTCGTGAATAGTAACTCGTGAATAGTAATTCATGAATAGTAACTCATGAATAGTAACTCGTGAATAGTACTCTGACACAAAAAAGTGCCCCGAATACCCGATTGAACAATATAATCTCCAGACATCAATTATTATCGAAACAAATGTCTATTTCCACTAACACAAATAATTCTAACACAATGGAACTATAAAATTCATCTTTAATCAATATAAACTTATTCATCATTAATATTATAATTCACAATATTTAACAACCAGGTCTTTCCCAGGAAAGAGGGGCTTTCCGATAAGGATTTCTCTTTATTGGCGTACAATTAGGTGACCAAACCTCTCCTTAACAGAACTTCTAGACATTGTCAATATTTCAAATAATAATATGAATAACTTTATCGTCTCAATTATTGATTTAATAATATATCATATTATGCAGATGATACTGTAACTATAATTGAATCAATAATATGAGAGATATGATGCAGCAATTACTGTAGCAATAATTGAGTATAACTGAATGACTTCTTACGTAAGCATCAATAATCAATACCGTGTGCTACTATGCAACCCCACGCAGCGACATCGTCTTTTTACTTTAACACGGGTGTTTCAACAGCTAACGGTAAAACTTCCGCCGTTATTTTCATAAAGTATTTTTGTCATTTTCTCAATCCGGCTAATAATTCCGTTGTTGTGGGGTCCACTAATGATTGTCTTGTTGTACGAATATTCCCTGTTAAAACGAATATTCCCCAACCAATCGAATATTAAATAACAACTTGTGTACTTTGCAAAATTTGTAAATATTACCCACAACTATAACATTATATCAAATCCATACCATAATATTCAAAAATATATTTCGAGAAAATTAAATCTTTATTCATAAAATCTGGGGTCTCACAATCTCCCCTCCTTATGAAATTTCATCCTCAAAATTTATGTACGTACCTGGTATGCCGAAGGGGTGAGGATACCTTGACTTCATTTCAGATTCTAATTCTTGAGGTATAACCTTTGAGTGTTGAATACGATCCTTCTTATCCAATATTTTAACACGTATCTCCTCATACGTTAAATCTTCTACTATATCGTTTAGTTCTAATTTAATAATGTGGTTCGGGTCGTCCACATATTTACGTAACATCGATACGAAAAAAAAAGTTCTGAACACGCAACATAGTTGGCGGTAAAACGAGTCTATAAGCCACAGTTCCTACTTCATCGAGGATTTCAAATGGGCCAATTAAATCGAGGGTTGAGATTTCCTCTCTTCGTCGATTCTTGCTTCTAGAATAACGCCCTCTTGAACCTTCTTAATTTTTCACATTCATCAGCTCCAGGTGTGTAGCTTGAGCGGCTTTAACTTTATCGATTAAAGTCGATTCTACTCATATATTCGCACTTGTAAACACATACGATCTTCTACTCAACGCGTCAGCTACCACGTTCACTTTTCCACGATGGTATTGAATGATATGATCGTAATCGTCAACAGCTCGAGCCAACATCTTTGGCGTATGTTACGTTCGTTTTAGGTTAAGAAATATTTGAGGGTTTTAGAAATGGGTTTTGTACTGGGGTCAATACAAAATTCGATTTCACGCTCTAGGGGTAGGCTAAGAAGTCTTCAAGAATACGTCAAGAAATTTATTAACAATAGAATTATCATTCAAAACTGTGACTCTCATCCAAGACTTGGATAGCACATGTAATGAAGGTTTCTCCCAACAGAGTTTCAACAGATAAGTCAAAGTCTAATTTCTCAGGAGTCAAATTTAAACATTGAGCACAAGCAAGAGAGATAAAAGAATGGGTAGAACCGGTATCTAACAAGGTATAGACTTCACAAAAATTTATAATTAACTAACCTGTGCTAACTTCGTTCGGGTTACTCACTTTTTGAGAAGTCACGAAAAACGCTCTTCCTGAAACCACTGACTTTGTTTTGTCCGTATCCGCCTTTGGTACCACTGTCCCAGCTGGACTTGACTTTGGTGCACGATAAAATGAAGCTAGGTGACCTTCTCTTCTTGAAATTTCAACTTCTATTATCTTGGCCATGATTACCACCGAAGTGGTTACCATTCTTGGCATGATAATTTTCCCCACGATGGTTATCATTATTCCGATGGTCGTTGCCACCGGTATGATTATTATCGTGTTGTTGGTCGTTACCTTTTGGTTGAGCTAACTCAACGGTCTCATGTGCTTCATTACTTATCTCAGCATTTTCAGATGCCATTTTCAAACACTGTCACAAAACAAGGGTTAATTAACATATCACATATTATCTCTATACTCTGACCGACCAATTAAATAACAAGTAAAATTAGGTAGGTCATACTAGCGAAGGAATTCTCCGTCTCTCCCTTCCTAGTTCTTGTCTCATATCTCAGCCAGGGATCATATCCCTAAGCTTTGATACCAACTGTGATGCCCCCAAAACAGGTATACATCACCCATCTTGGGTAGCCAGATACATGGTACAAAATTCAAATACAACTTAATTATACAACAGTCGTGTAAAATACGACTAAACATATGTTGTGAGTTTTAATACAAATATTGTCATCTAGACAATATACAAACTCAATGGGGTCCTCATTACATTTATTATCACACTATTTCACGAATAGTGAGGACTACTAATGCACCATCTAGGACCATCACTGCGTTCCCCTAGTCCAAATTCGTTCTCATTTCCTGAAGAGAATAATGAAAGAAAGGGTGAGCTCAACTAGCCCAGTAAGAAATATTATGACTAATATAATGCAGAATAAATTATCCTTAGCCTTCAACAGTATAACAACTGATAGAATATAATAGACAACAAGTTTTAGATCAAAAATAACAGCGGAACAAACAATCCATTAGAAGAGTCTAGTAAGGTATAAAATCGACTATCTTCTATGATTTAAAAAGTTTTTCATCAACTTTATCGCTGAGACTCAGCTTAATAAATAAAATCGAATCATCCCTACTCCACGGAAAAGGATATTCATGTAATCATCAATGGTCATGACTATACCGAATAATCCCTGGTCATAATCATACCAACAACTGTCCACCAATGAACTACAGGCCAATGAGGACTTTTACCACATCATTCGTCACATTACAGTCATGATTATACCGAATAATCTCTGGTCATAATCATACCAAGTCCATCTATGCACGTAAGCCAAAGATGACTTTCATCACAATATAAGCATGAGGATGATGACAATGACATAATAATTCAATAAAACAAGTTCAAGAATAAATTTTAAAGATTTATAAATTAATTTATCCAGGAACCAATAACATCCAAATTGTCAACATGATACTGCTTTGTAGAGAAAAATTCAAGAATGCTCAGAAGAATATTTTCATGAAAAGATACTGGATGAAGCGCAAATATCAAGGATATTCCACTAATTTCATGGAGTATAGAAGCCAAAGCTTTAACCAACTGAGTATAATAGAATATATGAAACTGCAAATGGATTTTAGCCCGCCATGCGGTAATCCACGTAGACAGATCATTTCCACAATTTAATAAGGAATGAATATGAAGGATCATTCACCATGCATGTGGTAATCCACATAGACAGGTTATTCCAATAGAATAATAAAGAATGGAATAATAGAAGGATTCACCATGTGTGCGATAGACTGCACTGACATGTTATTCCCAAAAGAATAATAAATAATGGAACCAGTCCCACAGTAAGCATTGCAGACGATATATTACGACGAATAATAAATAATGGAACCAGTCCCACGTAAAATGCACGAGGGAGGATATTCCGGCGAATAATAAATAATGGAACTAGGTCGGCGTAACGCACGTATTGACGATATATTCCGACAAGAATAATAAAGAACGAAATATTAGAAGAATTTCACCATGTATGCGGTACTTCGCATAAACAGGTTATTCCAACAGAATAATAAGAATGGAATAACAGAAGAATTTCACCAAGTATAGGGTAGCCCGCGTATACAGGTTATTCTAACAGAATAATAAAGAATGGAATAACAGAAGTTCTCTTCATGAATACGAAAGAAATAATACCCCTTACGAGTACAACAAATAATATCCCCTACATTTGAAAGAAGAGTATTTCGACTGGTAGAGCGAGGATATACTCGAAGAAAACTTGTACTACTCTCAAAGCTTTCTTAAACTCTAAAGAAATACGCTCAATATTATAGAAGAAGAACTCTCTCTATAGTTTCTCTTTTTAGAGTTTCAGTGAATTCGTAAGAAATAATGAAGGAATGAGTTTCTATTTATAGGAGAATGGACTGAATAGTAACTAATTCATGAACAGTCTAGATTGATTTACTTTTAAACGAACAGTCCATATTGGTTTACTATTAAAACTTAAAGCAACGGTCCATACTGATTAATATCAAAACTTTAAACCAGCGATCCATATTGATTTACTATTATAACTTTCCACCAGCGGTCCATATTGATTTACTATTATATCTTCAACTAACGGTCTGAAAAATTAGCACATCTCCTCATGGAATAATATTGTACCCAAAAATAATTTGGACTGAAAAGAAATATATCTTACGGGTGAATAGTACCCCGTAAATAGTAACTCATGAATAGTGACTCATGAATAGTAACTCATGAATAGTAATTCATGAATAATAACTCGTGAATAGTACTCCGACACGAAAAGTGCCCCGAATACCCGATTGAACAATATAATCTCCAGACATCAATTATTATCGAAACAAATGTCAATTTCTACTAACACAAATAATTCCAACACAATGGAACTATAAAATTTATCTTTAATCAACACGAACTTATTCATCATTAATATTATAATTCACAATATTTAACAACCCGAATTCGTTCCTGAGAAAGAGGGGCTTTCCGATAAGGATTTCTCCTTATTGGCGCGCAATTAGATAACCAAACCTCTCCTTGACAGAACTTCTAAACATTGTCAATATTGTAAATAATAATATGAATAACTTTGCCGTCTCAATTATTGATTTAATAATATATCATATTATGCAGATGATACTATAACAATAATCAAATCAATAATATGAGAGATATGATGCAACAATTACTGTAGCAATAATTGAGTATAACTGAATGACTTCTTACGTAAGCATCAATAATCAATACCGTGTGCTACTATGCAACCACGCGTATTACCATACTTTTAACACCGGATGTTTCAACAGTTAACGGTAAAAACTTTCACCGTTATTTTCATAAAGTATTTTGTCGTTTTCTCAATCCGACAATAATTCCGTTGTGAGGTCCACCAATGATTGTGTCGTTGTACGAATATTCCCTGTTAAAACGAATATTCCCCGACCAATCAAATATTATATAACAACTTGTGTACTTTACAAAATTTGTAAATATTACCCACAACTATAACATTATATCAAATCCACACCATAATATTCAAAAATATATTTTGAGAAAATTAAATCTTTATTCATAAAATATGGGGTCTCACATCTTGTCTGCCTGACCATCTCGATGTCGGGTTCTAGGCGGTGTGCCTTCTACCCGTTTCCGACCATGGTCCGGTCCCTTCTCGTCAGCAAAAACTAGTCTTCTTTTAGTATCACCTATGGCCCTCGAACGAGAACCCTCAGACGCATGTTTGGAAGCAGTACTATCATGAGCACTCCTGGCAGGACCCAAACGATCCTTGACAGATACTCGTGGTGTAGATGAACTTACAGCCATCGGCTATCCATCTGGGGTAAATGTTCTACTCTTCCCCATGGATTCTGACGTAGAGCAGCTACGGTTTGTGATTAAAAATTTCAAGAACACTAGAACACAACCTTCCTTCTAGCGCTAATGTTAACGCCAAGATCCTCCTACGCGTCCCAATCACATAACACGCATCCTGCACAGTAAACACGACAACACCAAAAGCTTGACGGCTTCGACCGTCGGGGGATAGCTCCGGCGTGAGAGTCAGTACAGGCGATCACAAGGTTAACAATGGAGGATAAAATATCTAGAGTCTTGAGAGAGAAAATAAATTAGTTACCTTTATGTTGTGTGTGATCCTTGCCTCGTATACTCCAAAGTCCGGTTTCTTGTGCCACCCACTTCTTACTGACACAGTCCCCAATCCCGGTGATTCACCTGCTACTCCATCACCTTTGTCCACCGCCGGCTGATACAGTCACATCCTCATTAATGTCATGCAGACGGTGACAGAGATAACAGTCAACTGTTATCTATTTTCATTATTACCGGTCAAATTTGGTATTTAGATATTATTTGTCTGATGGGTCAGTCCAACGGTCCGTCCCAATACACTTAAGATAAAATAAAGGGTGATTTACATATTTTATTACATTTTTAAAAAAAATTACAACAATAGTGCACTCATATAATAATTACACAACTAATACACTTCCATTTTTTATTTACAATACTAGTGCAATTATGATTCCTTAATTTAGGGAATTAGTATTCAATTAAAATTCCTTAATTTAAGGATTAGTTATACACATGACTTCTTCTATCTCTCCTTATCTATAACAACTGCAGTTAGTCATCACCCTTCTTCTTCATTCAACGTATTCTTTCTCTCTCTCTCTATATATATATATATATATATATATATTTGGGCAACAAAAGAGACGGTTGCCAAGGAGATGGCGGAGGCGAAGGATGAGATCCTCTTTGTCGGAAGAAATATGGCCTCGCTTGACGTTAGGCCGGATTAACGAGCTTGGATAACCAACCACCGTGGCGAGCTTGGGCGGATTGATTGACCACCGGACGGTCGTGAGGAGTCAGCGGTGGCTTCCTCGACAATGGCTTCTGAATTTGCCACGGGCGCCTCTCTCTCTCCTCCATACGGGCGTCGATGCGTTCACTTTCCGTCGCACCAGGTTGTGTGTTTGTTTGCTCTGAGCCCTAAATTGACAAAAAAGAAAACCCACACGCACCAATTGTGTTTGCCTCTCTCAAACTCTACGTACACGCCGCCATACCGCCTTCTCCTTCTCTCTTGATGTAAGTGGACAACATTTCGTCCTTTTCCGCCAGTCCATGGTCCTCTCTTCATCCCACCTCGGCGCAACACGCGTCGTCTTCATGTTCTTTGCAATTTTCTTATAAAGACACAGTTGGTAGTTAATCATTCATAGCAAGGTAACCAATTCAGTGTTATTAGGTTTCTAATTTATTTTAAAAAATCTATTATAGATTTTTTTTTTTTATTAATAGTGCAGTTGGTAGCTAACACTTTATACAAATGTAACCAATTCAGTTTTATTGGGTTACTAATTAATTAAAAAAATCTATATATAGATTATTTTTTTATAATACGATTGGTAGCAGGACCTTAATACAAAAGGTAACCAATGCAGGTTTTATTGGGTTACCAATTAATTATAAAAAATTTATTATAGATTTTTTTTTTCATACTGCAATTGGTAGCCTAACCTTAATACAAATGTAACCAACAAAAACTAAAATTGTTACCTTTGTAAGTTTTGGTTACCAATCGCTTTGAAAATTTCTCGATTACTACACAAAAACTAAAATGGTTACCTTTGTATAAATATTTGGATACCAACTGCACTAAAATTTATCATTTTCTCCTTTTAATTTCTGGACTAAATCAACCTTCGTCACAATGTCAGTTGTGGCCGTAATGGATGAGGAGATCGGCGTCCATGGTGTTGAAGCGGCGGCGAATGGGAGGACGAAGATGACCGGCGAAGGGGAGGATGAAGATGACGTTGTCAAACTTTGAATATTTGAATTTTAATTATTATTTTTGAATTTGAATTTGAATTTGTTGTTAGATCCAAATATTTGAATTTGAATTATAATTATGGCAGTTATTTGTCCTTGATTTTAGGTTTTCTTATTAATGTGAATTGTACTATTTTTGTAATATGAATTCTCTTTTTGTAATTATTTGGTTGATGCATTTTTCTTGTAATTACTTTCTATTTGTTGTATATTTATGTAAAGAACCCTAAAATAAATATAAGCCAAGGGAGGAGCCCAAATCGGTTAGGCCCAAGGCATAAATTATCATGACCCAACAAAAATGATGTATCGTGACGCACCAGGTCCGAGGTTTAAGAGACCCGAATTTGGGGGCGCTACAACACACATAAACACACATATATAACCCAAACCTTTGTCCTGGAGGACATAATTTATCACCTGAAATTGAAGCCCCAAAATCAAACCCCTCTAAATATATTAAGGTCTTAAACAATCAGCATCAAAAGATACACATCTAGTCACAGCAGCTGTCACGGCAAGGACTCGTATTTAATCCTGCATAAGATGAAAGTGGAACTTTAGATTATAGTGAAACTAATAGCCAAGTTTAGATAAAAATCACAACAATTTTATATGAACATTCATATTCCCTTCGAAGATCAACCTTTCCTAACCACCGGATGCCAATTTAACAATAAACATGATATATTATTCTCTAATTCTCCTAATTTTTCAACATATGCATGAGAAGCATAAAATGCCATGTCACTGTACTTAATAATAAACATTAAACATTAAACACACATATATAACCGCTATATATACCAACACTATAAACTAACATAATATTATCTCTATATAAACATAAATCAATACAATATTATCACTATATAAACATTACTGCTATATAAACACAATATGCATCCATATAAATATATCATTAAAAACAATAGTGCCTATAAAGGTTGAAACTGAAGTAAAACTTACTTTTCGTCAGAGTACCGATCCCGGTTGATCCGCATCTTGCTTGAAGTATTTTTGGAATCTTCTCGGAGAGATACTTCATGGTTCCCCAGAGAGGTGGATTTCTGCATAAGAGAGGGCTAATAGGTAAGGGCAAGCAAGGCCAAATTAATCGATCAAAATTAAATTAATTCTTAAATAAAAATTAATATTAATTCTTAAATATTATAATATAGATTAAGAATTATTTAATATAATCAGTTTAATACAATAGTTGTACTTATTTATCTTTAATAGATGTATTATATTGTAGTAAACTATATGTAATAAATTCAAGGTCAAAATGGACAAATGAATTAGGATTCGTTAAAATGGGTTGAACCAACTCCATACATAAACATAACCAAATTGTAAGTATGGCAGAAAGAAAGACTAGGTATTTTAAGATTAAAGTGTAATCATGAGTTTAAATTTCGAGCGATACAGATGACATGCGGATAGATATTTTCAGTTTTCTTAATTTTAATTTGGAGAATTTTATAAATTAAAAAGAAATAAAAAAAGGAAATTTAAAATTAATTAGAGTGATGACTAGCGTGTGAAAGTTGAGAAGACAATTAGAGCGATTTATCATTATCTTTTACTCTAATCTCCATTTTTTAAAACTTGCAATAGCTTTAAATAACAAAATTAATCTCAAATTAATTTAATCATAAGGTAAAAATCTAAAGGGTAGCATGGGAGATTGTTCAAATCTACGGCTAATCTATTGTAGTCTCATATATTGAGTTTGTAATTCAGTAAATATGCACACCTAGAGGGGATGAATATGTGTTTAAGCTAAAAGTGATAAACGGTGAAATTTTTTTGAAATTTTCTGCTACAAGTTTAATTCAAACAGCTACACATGTGACCACTGCACAAATTCGAACACAGAACCTCTAATTTGGAACATTGATACAATGACCAACTAAGCAACATGAACCTTATTGTTATTATTTTGCAGGGATTAATATTTATAACTAAACAATTAGATCCCCAAATTAAAAGACAACAGATCCCAAGCAGCTCCCATAACAAACCTTAAGGATATATTTACCGGAAAAAACATATTTTAATTAAATATATTACCTAAAATATAACATTTGTGACGCCCCCAAAATAGGTATACATCACCCATTCTGAGTTGTCAATACATGGTACAGAAACAACTACAACTTTATTATTACAACAGTAAAACTGTGAGTTTGAATACAAATATTATCTTCAGACAATATCTATACTCAAATAAATCCTCATCACATTTATTGATACATTATTTTACAAAAATGGTGAGGACTACTAAACAACTCTCTAGAGAACCTTCATTCCATACCCAGGCTAAATACTCGCTATATTCTCGCCTCTCACGAGAAGAAAAATGGAACAAAAAAGAAAAGGGTGAGCTCAACTAGCCCGATAAAGAATATTATGACTAAGATAATATACAACAAATTATCATTAGTCTTGAACGAGGAAAAATCTAATAGAATACAATAGACAACAAATTTTAAATCAATATTCGCAGCGAAATAATAATTCATTAGAAGAGTTAAGTAGAGAATGCAAACTACTATCTTCTATGTATGAATTTAAAAGTTCATCGTCTATCTTTTATCCTGTAACATCAATCAATATATATCTGGAATCAAATATTCATCTTTGCACTACAGGCCAAAGATATTCATCAGTTGGTCATGTTCATCTAAACACTTGTTCATCTTTGCACTACAGACCAAAGATATTCTTGAAATCATTCATCTTTTTTGCACTACGAGGCCAAAGATATTCCATAATATCATCATTTAAGGCGAAGATGATGAAAAATATTTTTAAAAGCGAATCCGATGAAACAAAATGACAATGATTAAGGATTAAGGATTAAGTACTTTGTTTTATCCACGTCCAAAAATACCTCAAAAATAATCACGGTGGTGTAAAATTCAAGAATGATCAAAACATGGATACAATCAAAGCTAGTATCCGAATAGATATTTTAGACGAATTTTTTTTTTTTCATTTTTCGATGAATAGTCCAAGTATTCGTGAATAGTGTCGAGTATCGTGAATAGTCTTGATATCGTGAATAAGTAACTCAGACACCAAAAGTTCCAAATTTGATAAAAACTTCAGATCAATATTTCAACATAATGATATTGAAGAAATAATATCATTACGAAAAAAAATATCCCTTACCTCGAAAGATTAGTACTTCTAAATTTGGAATAACGGATATAGGCTATGACTTGAACTTGCAATCAGTATAGCAATACTCAAAATATACTCAAAATACTCACAAGAATACGCTCGATAATATAGAGCGAGAAAACTTGGGTTTACGGTGTGATTTTCAATTCTAACCTAAGCACCCTATTTATAGGAAAATCTTAGAAACACAAAGCGAAAATTTAATATAATATTAATATATAAATTAAATTTTCCTATGCCAACCTTCCAAGAACTGAATTCAGCTCATTCAACACACATGTGTAACACACCATAATGAAAAAAAAAAAAACGTTTTGTTATTTAAAATATTTTAAACTTCCAAAACTCAATTATTTCGGAGCTTCGGAACTTCAATAATTCATAATAAATAGCCCTTTTGTCAGAAAATTTGAATCTCGCGAGTTTTTATAGGAAATTAAATTCTCTACAACTTTGCAGAAGAAAGTTTTACCAAATTCCAAACAGAAATTGACCAAAATCCACAAACGGACGATTTTACAAGCTATAATCAAATTTCGATTCGATAAATGGGGTCCACAGACATGTTTAACATGTTTTAAACATTTATTGCAACAAAAATACTCTTCCTCCTCGTATACTCATATATCCCACATTAGTTTGTAAAAATATCACCATTATTATATTATTAAAATATAATAATATATTTAAATGAATTATTTTATCAGAAAAAGATAAAACTTCAATTTTCAACAATTGTCACATTAAAAATTTTCTCCATCTATATCCACATAAAATCAATATTTTCCTCATCATATGAATCAATAATTAATTATTCACAAATAATATTACAGAATCACAATATTGACAACCAGGCAGTTCCTAGGAAAGAGGGGGCTTTCCAATAAGAATTTCTCCTTCTTGGCGCATGATTAGGTGACCAAACCTCTCCTTAGACGAACTTTCTAGACATTGCCAATAATGTTATCTAATAATATTATTCGGATAATATGAATTATTAGCTTCGATAATGAAAAATCTTGTGTAATGATAATTATTGAAACAACAATGAATATAAAATATCAACGCAAAGCAATTATTAAATCAATAAAATCTTGAGCGATAATTACTTTGTAACCATTATTGAGTAGTGCCTTCTTCACGTAAGAATCGATAATTGAGTGCAATCTGGTGTCTTTCTTGTGTTTTAAACCAAAGTATTTTAACAGTATTAATGGTAACAACTACGCCGTTATTTTTAAACAACTTATATTTGTCGTTTTCTTCATCCAATCGCTTTCCGTTATGGGGCCCACACATGGCTGTGCCGTCGTACGAATATTCCCCGACAGTACGAATATTCCACGACCAAACGAATATTCCCCGACAACAATGAATATTTTATAACCACTTGCTTATTTTGAAATATTTACGTATTTTACCCCTAACTATCCACATTAATCAAATCAACCCTTACTATTTCAAAATAATAAATAGAGAAAATTAAATTTCATTAATAATAAGTTGGGGTCTTACAACCTCCCCTCCTTATGAAATTTCGTCCTCGAAATTGACGTACGTACCTGGTGTTTCGAAAAGGTGAGGATACCTCGCTTTCATTTTCGTTTCCAATTCCCAGGTCATTTCCTCTATAGCATGATTCCTCCACAAAACTTTAACTTGTGGTATGACCTTTGCGCGTAGGACATGCTCCTTCCTATCCAAGATCTTGACAGGTACCTCCTCATACGTTAAGTCTTCGGCTATCTCATCCGGTTCTAACTCTATAACGTGGTTCGGGTCTTTCACATATTTACGAAGTACAGATATGTGAAACACATTATGAACACGAGACATACTCGGAGGTAACGCGAGTCTATAGGCTACATTTCCTACTCGGTCAAGAATTTGAAATGGACCAATAAATCGTGGATTGAGTTTTCCTCTCTTCCCAAATCTTGTAACTCCTTCCATGGGAGCAACTCGCAACAATACATGATCCCCTATACTAAATTCCACGTCCTTTCGATGAAGATCCGCATAACTTTTTTGTCGATCTTGTGCCGCTTTTGTATCGTTGTCGAATCATTTGGATTTTTTCGGTGAGTCATATACGTACTTAACTCGGGTCCCAACAATGTTGCTTCACCCACCTCATCCCAACATATTGGAAACGACATTTTCGTCCATGTAATGATTCGAATGGAGCCACACCTATACTTGCACGATAAGCTTGTTGTTGTAGGAGAATTCCACCAATGGTAAATACTTATCCCAACCGCCTTGAAGTCTAGGACACGAGTCTTAATAGATCTTCAAGAGTTTGAATAGTTCTCTCGATTGTCCGTCCCGGTTTGGGGGATGGTATGCGAACTAAATCGCAAATCCGTGCCCATAGCTTTTTGCAAGCTAACCCAAAATCTTGAAGTGAATCTTGGGTCACGATCCGAAACTATGGATACGGGCATGCCATGCAACCTCACAATCTCATTCACGTACATACTAGCAAGGCGTTCAAGGAATAAGTCTCCGTGTCGGCAAGAAATGAGCAGACTTGGTTAATCTATCAACAATAACCCAAATAGCATTGATGCCTTGAGAAACCGTAGGTAGACCCGTAACGAAATCCATGGTAATGTGTTCCCACTTCCATTTCAGAATCTCAAGTGGTTGCAACGGACCCTTAGGTACTAGATGCTCCGCCTTTACACGTTGACAAGTTAAACACATTGAGATAAACTTTGCAATCTCTCTCTTCATATTGTTCCACCAAAATGTATGTCGAAGATCACGATACATTTTAGTACTTCCAGGATGGATTGCAAATGGTGTATTGTGTGCCTCCATCATAATCTTGTACTTCAAATCAGAGTCGTTAGGAACACAAAAGTCTAGAGTGGACTCAAGTATTCCTTCTTCATCAATTCTCGCTTAAGAATAGCTCCTTCTTGTACTTTCTTCTTCATACGCATCAGCTCCGGGTCGGTGGCTTGAGCAACCTTAACTTTTTCTATTAAAGTTGGCTCTATGCATATACTTGACATCATCGCACTCATTCCCGCATATGATCTTCTACTCAACGCGTCAGCTACCACGTTCGCTTTTCCAGGATGGTATTGAATAGTGTGGTCGTAGTCTTTCAATAGCTCGAGCCAACGTCATTGCCATGTTGAGTTCTTTTTGAGTGAAGAAATATTTAAGGCTTTTATGGTGCAATATATCTCCACTTTCTCCCCATATAGTAGTGCCTCCATATCTTTAAGCGCGAAAATATTTAACTTTGCGCTAACTCTAGATCATGAGTAGGATAATTCCTCTCATACTCTTTTAAGTTGTCGCGAGGCATAGGCTATGACTTTCCCACGTTGCATGAGAACACATCCTAACCCTTTGCACGAAGCATCATTTGTAGATAACAAATCCATCCGAACCGGATGGTATTGTTAGAACAGTCTTAGAAATAAGTCTCCTCTTAAGCTCTTGGAAACTTTTCTCGCATTCTTCGCTCCAAACAAATTTTGTATCCTTCCGAGTTAGGCGAGTTAATGGAGTAGCGATTCGAGAAAACCCCTTCCATGAATCTCCGATAATAACCAACTAAGCCCAAAAACTACGTACTTGATCACCGACTTGGGTTGCTCCCAACTTTGTATTGCTTCAATCTTGGCGGATCAACGGATACTCCATGTTTCGACACCACGTGCCCAAGGAATGCTACTTCCTCAAGCCAAAACTCGCATTTCTTCAATTTGGCATATAGTTTGTTTTCACGAAGCCTTTAGAGTACCGACTTCAAATGGTGCTCATGATCTTCACGACTTTTGGAATATATGAGGATGTCATCAATAAAGACAACAACAAATCGATCCAAATATTCCTTGAATACTCGGTTCATCATATCCATGAAAGTCTGCGGGAGCATTAGTCGGTCCAAAAGACATGACTAAGAATTCATAATGCCCATACCGAGTTACGAAGGCGGACTTTGGAATATCCTCGCCTAATCTTGGTGATGATATCTAGAACGAAGATCGATTTTTGAAAAGAATTGTGCCCTTACAATCGGTCAAACAAGTCATCAATACGAGGTAGAGGATACCTATTCTTGATGGTGACATGGTTCAATTCCGATAGTCAATACAAAAGTCGCATACTCCGTCTTTCTTCTTTACGAATAAAGCAGGAGCACCCCAAGGAGATGTACTTGGGGCCAGAATGAAACCGATGTCCAACAATTCACGTAGTTGGACCTTTAACTCTGAAGTTCAATAGGAGCCATTCGATATGGGGTTTTAGAAATGGGCTTTGTACCAGGTTCAAGATCAATAAAGAATTCAACTTCACGTTACGGGGTAGGCCAGGAAGTTCTTGAGAAATCGTCGGAAAATCAATAACAACAGAAATATTATTCAAATTTGACGTGTCTTTATTCAAATCCATAACATGGGCTAAGAAAGCTTGACATCCATTTTTCAATAAACGAATAGCTTTATGATTAGATATATGGTGATTGATTTTAATGGTTTAGTTGCTTGAATTAATACAACAGGTTGGTTAGGAATATGAAAACTAACAACCTTACGAACATAATCAATTTTGGCATGATGAGTAGTTAACCAATCAATCCCTAAAATCACATCAAAAGCAAGTATCTTTAAAGAGATAAGGTCAATGCGGTAAGGTGATGGTGCCAACTTGAATCAAACAAGATTTATAAATAGTGGATGTGATGAAAGTTTCTCTAACGGAGTTCCACGAGATAGGTCAAAGTCTAATTTCTCCGAGTCAAGTTTAAACGTTGAGCACATGCGGGAGAGATAAATGAATGGGTAGCACCGATATCAAGTAAGGTATAAACTTCGCAATAATTTATAAATAGCTTACCCGTGATCACCTCGTTTGGGTTCCTCGCATTTTGTCCAGTCACAACAAACTCTCTTCCGGAATCGTTGACTTTGACTTTTTTGGGACGATCTTTTGAGTCACCGTCCCCATTGAACTAGGTTTTATTATCGTCTAATCTCGAGCGATATGTCCTTCCTTTCCATAATTATAGCATACCTTGAACTGTTGTTAGGCGCTTGGTGATATATGTCCCTCTTTTCCGCATTTGTAGCATATAATGGGTGGTCGTTCTCCTCCCTTAGAACCGATTCTTTTAAAGACTTTGTCGTCTTCACACGGTCGTTGTTAAATCTCCTCTTTTAAAATCTCCTCCCGACTCGCTTCTTCTATTTTCATGGCCATGATTACCCGGTAGAGTGGTTACCATTTTTGTCCGTCTTTTTCTTTCTCCGTGATTATCGTTGTTTTTTGTTGACCGCCATCTCCTAGGTATGATCCTCGGTTGTGGTCCCTCAGTTGACCGTACTCGTTATCTCGCTCTAATAATTGAGCCTGTTTACAACATCTGAATAAAGAGAAATTTATGAGAAATGAGATCTTGGCGTATCTTGGGTTTCAAACCTCTAAGAAACATCCGCGTCATCGTTCCTCATTCTCCACCAAATGAGGTGCAAACTGGATAACTCTGCAAACTTTGCCTCGTCTTTGACACCGTCATGTTTGTTTTTTCTTTATGTCGATGAACTCCACTTCCTTCATATGATGAACACTTTCGGGAAAGTATTTGTCATTAAATAGTTTCTGAAATGTCTCCCAGACATGCTTTGAGTCTTGGTGGATGGAGTACGCTTCACGACTCCCACAGATGTCTGCCTGCGCCAGGAACATAAAGGTGGCGAATGGAACCTTACATTCTCCGCATCCCAAGACATCGAATATCTTGGTAATTTGCTTGACCCATGTTTCGCTTGCGTGATCGGATCGGCTTTCCCTTAAATTCAGGTGGTCCCAACTCTTTGAATCGCTTGCATTTGTGACAACCCGTGAATTAATTATCATTTCCTCCTGTATTTTGAACACGAGTCTCCTCGTCGATTTTGCATGAACTGCAAAAAGCTTCTAAACATCCCTCGTTCATCATCTCATTATTGGTGTTGTTCACGGGAGGAACATTGCCACTGACTGTTGCCGCGTTCTCCTCGTTGGTGAGTCTGGGCGTCTCCACTGTCTCATTTCCATTGTTAATATTCTCGGTAGACATTCTCAAATCACCGTATAAAACAAGGGTTAATTAAGGAAATCAATATATCACATAATATCCCTATATACTGACCAACTAACAAATAAGCTTAGGTAGGACACACTAGCGAAGGATTTACTCGTCTCTCCCCTCCTAGTTCTATTCCCCGATCTCCGCCAGAGATCATATCCTAAGCTCGATACCAACCGTGGCGCCCCCAAATAGGTATACATCACCCATTCTGAGTTGTCAATACATGGTACAGAAACAACTATAACTTTATTATTACAACAGTAAAACTGTGAGTTTGAATACAAATATTATCTTCTAGACAATATCTATACTCAAATAAATCCTCATCACATTTATTGATACATTATTTTACAAAATGGTGAGGACTACTAAACAACTCTCTCTAGAACCTTCATTCCATACCCCAGACTAAGTACTCGCTATATTCTCGCCTCACGAGAAGAAAAATGGAACAAAAAGGAAAAGGGTGAGCTCAACTAGCCCATAAAAGAATATTATGACTAAGATAATATACAACAAATTATCATTAGTCTTCAACAGGAAAAATCTAATAGAATACAATAGACAACAAATTTTAAATCAATATTCAGCGTGAAAATAATAATTCCTTAGAAGAGTTAAGTAGAGAATGCAAACTACTATCTTCTATGTATGAATTTAAAAGTTCATCGTCTATCTTTTATCCTGTAACATCAATCAATATATATCTGAAATCAAATATTCATCTTTTTTACTACTGAGCCAAAAGATATTCATCGATTAGTCATGTTCATCTAAACACTGCTCATCTTTTTTGACTACGGGCAAAGATATATTCTTCAGAAAATCATTCATCTTTGCACTACAGGGCAAAGATATTCCATAATATCATCATTTAAGACTGAAGATGATGAAAAATATTTTTAAAGAAACGAATCCAATGAAACAAAGTAGACAAGATTAAGGATTAAGGATTAGTACTTTGTTTTATCCACGTCCAAAAATACCTCAAAAATAATCACGGTGGTGTAAAATTCAAGAATGATCAAAACATGGATACAATCAAAGCTAGTATCCGAATAGATATTTTGACGAAAAGAAAAAATTTTCATTTTTCGATGAATAGTCTTGTATTCGTGAATAATGTCGTATCGTGAATAGTCTTGCCGTATATCGTGAATAATAACTCAGACACCAAAAGTTCCAAATTTGATAAAAACTTTAGATCAATATTTCAACATAATGATATTGAAGAAATAATATCATTCTGAAAAAAAAATATCCCTTACCTCGAAAGATTAGTACTTACAAATTTGGAATCTGGGATATAGGCTATGACTTGAACTTGCACCGTATAGCAATACTCAAAATATACTCAAAATACTCACAAGAATAAGCTCGATAATATAGAGAGAGAAATCTTCGATTTCTGGTGTGATTTTCAATTCTAACCTAAGCACCCTATTTATAGGAAAATGCTTAGAACACCAAAGCAGAAAATTTAATATAATATTAATATATAAATTAAATTTTCCTCATACCTAACCTTCCAAGAACTGAATTCAGCTCATTCAACATACATGTGTAACACACCATAATGAAAAAAATGTTTTTGTTATTTAAAATATTTTAAACTTCCAAAAATCAATTATTTCGGAGCTTCGGAATTTCAATAATTCATAATAAATAGCCATTTTGTCAGAAAATTTGAATCTCATGGCTTTTTATAGGAAATTCAATTCTCTACAACTTTGCAGAAGAAAGTTTTTCCAAATTCCAAATGAAATTGACCAAAATCCACAAACAGGCGATTTTACAAGCTATAATCAAATTTCGGTCGATAAATGGGGTCCAATGACATATTTTAACATGTTTTAAACATTTATTGCAACAAAAATACTCTTCCTCCTCGTATACTCATATATCCCACATTCGTTGTAAAAATATCACCATTATTATATTATTAAAATATAATAATATATTTAAATGAATTATTTTATCAGAAAAAGATAAAATTTTAATTTTCAACAATTGTCACATTAAAAATTTTCTCCATCTATATCCACATAAAATCAATATTTTCCTCATCATATGAATCAATAATTAATTATTCATAAATAATATTATAGAATCACAATATTGACAACCTGGGCGGTTCCCAAGAAAGAGGGGCTTTCAATAAGAATTTCTCCTTCTTCTTGGCGCATTAGGTGACCAAACCTCTCCTTAGATGAAATTTTCTAGACATTGCCAATAATGTTATCTAATAATATTATTCGGATAATATGAATTATTTCTTCGATAATGAAAAATACTTGTAATGACAATTATTGAAACAACAACAATATAAAATATCAACGCAAAGAATTATTAAATCAATAAAATCTTTGAGCGATAATTCTTTGTAACCATTATTGAGTAGTGCCTTCTTACGTAAGAATCAATAATTGGTGCAATCTGGTGTCTTCTTGTGTTTTAACCACCGAGTATTTTAACAAGTATTAACTAACAACAACTACGCCAGTTATTTTTAAACCACTTATATTTGTGCGTTTTCTTCATCCAATCGCTTTCCAGTTATGGGGCCCACACATGGTGGTCTTGTACCATCATACACGAATATTCCCAAACGATCTTAATATTCCACGACCAAACGAATATTCCCAAACAACAATGAATATTTTATAACCACTTACTTATTTTGAAATATTTGCGTATTTTACCCCTAACTATCCACATTAATCAAATCAACCCTTACTATTTCAAAATAATAAATAGAGAAAATTAAATTTCATTAATAATTAGTTGGGGTCTTACATAAACATGTTACAAATCCTAACAAGTTCTTATGCTTTCATTATTGACCTTCACAAGTTCTTAACTTATATGATTACGAATAGCTTATGTATGACTTTTCTACCACCACCCACTTCTCTAAGAATGGAAGAGAAATAGAATGATGGTATAAGATTACTTACTCTTGAAAAACCTTTGCTTAATCCTTAATCTCCTTCTTGCTTCTTGAATTAACAAGGCTAATCTTCTAGCTTTTCTTGCTTTTTCTCTCAAACCAATAAGCTATAAGTTGTTGGTGGAAAAATCTAATAATAGAAGTTAAGCTTCAAAGTGCTTATCCTCTCTAACACTTAAGTTGTTTTGAAATGGATGAAAACTAACAACCAAATAATGAGCCATCTCCTCCTCTATTTATAGAATTTCTAAAGTGAGGGTAAAAGAGTCATAAGTCATCCCACCTCCTTAATAAACCTCCTTACTATTCCTAACTTAAGGCTTAAGTAAACTTGGCCATCAAACTTAATTCTTGCCCACCACACAAAGTTCTTGCCCACCACTTCACCCATGGGTTGCCCCATGGATCAAACTTTACCCATAGGATCATTAAATGGGCCTTATTCTTAATTTAATTTGTGAGACCCCAGATTTTATCAATAAAGATTTAAATTTTGTCGAAATAATTTTTAATATTATGGTGTGAATTTGAGATAATATTATAGTTGTGGGTAGTATTTATAAATTTTGCAAAGTATGCAAGTGGTTATATTATATTCGATTGGTGGGGAATATTCGGTTTAGCGGGGAATATTCGATATAACGACTCAATCATTGGTGGACCCCACAATGTAATTATTGTTTGGATTGAGAAAACGACAAAAATATTTTATTGAAATAACGATGGAAATTTTACCGTTGATCTTGTTGAACTACTCGGTAGTAAAAGTACAAGATGTCGTGTGGTTGCATAGTAGCACACCAGTATTGATTATTGATGCTTATGTGAGAAGTCACTCGGTTTGATTCCATTATTGTCGATTAATAATATGAATTATTATAGCGATAATGACGTTTTTGTTTTATTCAGTATTATTAACGTAATATAACGAAACATCTTTTATATAAAATGAATACTTTATTAAAGTTATTCTATAAATAGAATATATTATATTTTATTATGCATAGTGTTGCATAGTATTTTGCATAGTGTTTTGCATAGTATTGCATAGTGTTTGCATAGTAAAATGTTTTTATATAAATAGAATATATTATATTTTATTTAAAAGATTTTTCTTTAAATATGGACCGTCAGATTAAAGTAAATCAATCTGGACCGTTCATGGATTAGTTACTTATGCATTCCATTTTCCTATAAATAGAAGCTCATTCCTTCATTATTTTCTTACGAATTCATTGAAACTCTAGAGAGAAATTATAGAGAGAAGCTATAGAGAAAAAATATAGAAAAGAAGAAGAGTATTACTTCACTTTCACTTCTTCTATATTCGGTTCTTTTTACGGTGAGGGGTGTTATTCTTTCTTCTTGAAGAGAACTTCATTATTCCATTCACTATTATTACATTGGAATAACTTTTGTAAAAGTGGCATACCTATACATAACCCGTATCGCTGGCATACCTATACTTGGTGAAATCCTTATGTTATTCCATTGCTTATTATTCATTGGAATAACTCAGTATACTGTGATTTACCCTATACTTGGTGACATTCTTCTATTATTACATTGGAACATCACATGCATGTGTTTTACACCGACACAGGTTCCGCTTTTTATTATTCTCATTGGAACATCACATGCATGTGTTTTTTACACTGGACTGGTTCCGTCTTTATCATTCTGTTGGAATATCCTATCATGTGTTTTTACACGATCTGGTTCCATCTTTATTATTACATTGGAACATCCTCATTGCCGGTGTGAATTTCACGACTGGTTCCGTTATTATTATTACATTGGAATAACTTTGTCATCTGCAATACCGCATGCATGGTGATTTCTTTTGTTATTCCATTCTTTATTATACCCAGGTTAGTTAAAACTTTGACTTCTATACTCCATGAAATTAGTAGAATATCCTTGATATTTGCGTTTCATCCAAAGATCTTTTCATGGAAATATTCTTCCGATCATTCTTGAATTTTACTCTCTGAAGCTTGATGATCATGTGGACAATTTGGGCGTTAATAATTCATGGATTAAATAATTCTTGAACTTGTTTTATTGAATTATTATGTCACTATCATCATCCTCATGTTATATTATGTTATCTTTGGCTTACGTGCATAGATGAACTTAGTATGATTATGACCGAGGATCATTCGGTATAATCATGACTTGATATAAATGATGTGACAAAAGTCCTCGATGGCTTTGTAATGCGATGATGGATAGTTTTTGGTATGATTATGACCGGGGGTGATTCGGTATAGTCATGACCATTGATAATTTGATGAAAATCCTTGGCCAGTAGTGCGGGATGATTAGATGTGGTGGTTTATTATTATTGTTTGAGTCTCAAATGATAAAAATTGATGAAAACCTTTTAAAACCTAAAAGATAGTAGACTTTATTCTCTACTTGACTCTTTTAATGGATTTCTTATTCATTGCAGCTTAAACCTGGTTTATCATTGTATTTTATCGGTTTAACACCATTTGAAGGCTAATAATAATTTATTACGCATTATCTTAGTCATAATATTCTTCTTGGGCTAGTTGAGCTCACCCTTTCTTTCACCGTTCTCTTGAAATGAGAACATAAATTTGGGGACGACAGTCGGGGAACGAAGTAATGGTCCGAGGATAGCATTAGTAGTCCTCACTATTACGTGAAATAGTGTGATAATAGTTGTAATGAGGACTCCTTTTGAGTTTGTATAATATCTAGTAGACAATATTTGTATTCAAACTCACGATTTATGTCGTATTGTACACGACGCTTAGGTTAGTAAGTTGTATTTGAATTTATGTACCATGTAAGTGGCGACCCAAGATGGGTGGCGTATACCTAATTTTGGGGGCGTTACGGTTGGTATCGAGCTTAGGATATAATCCACAGGTGAGATGTGAGATAAGAACTAGGAGGGAGAGACGGGAATTCCTTCATTAAGTATGACCTACCTAAATTTATTTGGTATTTAATTGGTCGGTCGAGTATAGGGATAATATGTGATATGTTAATTAACCCTTATTTTGTGGCGGTGTTTGAAAATGGCATCCAAAATGTTGAGAATAGCAATGGAGCACGAGACCGTTGATTCTCCACGGATCAATAATCGGACAATGTACAACAGATGGCGATAATCCTCCTGTAAACAACAACACCGATCAATTGACTAACGACGAGTGCGTTTAAGAGGTTTTAAATTCATGCAACATCGGTAGCGACTCACATCCAAAACGTAGGTGGAAACACGGAAAACTCTCGGCGGCACCACCGCTAAACAATTCAAGGAGCTGGGACCACCGGAGTTTAAGGAGAGCCAAAACCACTTGGCGCGAAGCATGGATAAAGCAGACACCAAGATATTTGATGTCTTGGGATGCTCCGAGAGAAAAGGTTCCCTTTACGCCTTTATGTTGCGGAGAGGCAGATTCTTGGTGGGAATCGGTAAAAACGTACTCAACTTCTTTGTCTTCAAGATATCTTGGGAGAAGTTCGGGAGTCGTTCAACGACAAATACTTTCCCGAAATTATTCGCCATAAGAAGGAGGTGGAGTTTATCAAGTTAGAACAAAACAATATGGCCGTGTCGCAATACGAGGCAAAGTTTGCGGAGTTATCACGGTTTAAGGTCCCCACTTGGTAGATAATGAAGAGAGAAATGGCGCGAATGTTTTTAAGAGGTTTGAAGCTAGAGATACGTCGACATCTTATTTCTCATAAACCGTGTTTTTATTCGGATGTTGTAAATAGGGCTCAATTAGTGGAACGCGATAACGAGTCAACCCAACTAAAAGAAAGTAGCCGGCAAAATTTATAATACCACCGAGAGTAGTCATCAAGCGGTGACAACAAGCATGGAGGGAATCAACAGGCCAGATATGGTAACCACTTCGGTGGTAATCAGGGCCAAAATAATAAGAATGGACATTTCAAGAAAATGAGATTCAACAATGATGGAAAGACGTCAGCACCAGCACCCGTTTCAAAGGAAGAAGAACGACCACCGGTCATATGCTTCAAATGCGAGGAGAGGGACACATCGGTCCCATCGCATGCCATGCCGTCAAAGCATGTTATAATTGTGGAAGAGAAGGTCACTTAGCTCGATTTTGTCGTTTCATCAAGACAAATTCAACTAGGATGGAGGCACCAAAGGTCATCCCGCACAAACCAAAGCCGTAGTTTAAGAGAGGCGTTTTTTTCTCGTGACGAGGAACCCGAATAAAATTATCACGGGTAAGTTAATCGTAAGCTCTTGCGAAGTCTATACCGTGTTAGATACCAGTTCTACCCACTCTTTTATTTCACCTAGTTGCATTCAACGTTTGAATTTGACTCCGAAGAAGTTAAACTTTGACTTATTGGTTGAAACTTCGTTAGTAGGAGCCTTCGTTACCGCTACTATTTTTAAATCTTGTTGATTTAAATAAACATTTTCACGTTACCTGTCGATCTTATCTTTTTGAAAATATTTGCCTTTGATGTGATTTTCGGAGTCAATTGGTTAGCTAATCATCATGCTTTTCGTAAGGTTGTTAGCTTTTATATTCATAACCAACCTGTTATACGAATTCAAAGTAACCAAACCCTAAAGTTAATCACTGTTATATCAAGCCATAAGTAAAGAGCTCCGAACCTTTCGTTGTTGACTTCCTTGTGTGGAATGCACCGAAGCCGGACTTTCTGTAGGCGACATCGTGAATGAAGATGGCAAGTTTATAGGTATCATTGTGAGGTGCTATCTAGGTTAAGGGATAGAAGTCACAGTTGGTATCAATGTGACGTACTATCCAAGTCTTGGATAAGAGTAATAATTTTGAATGATATTTCTATCATTAATAAATTTCTTGACGTATTCTTGAAGATTTCCTAGCCTACCCTAGAGCGTGAAATCGAATTTTGTATTGACCCCAGTACAAAAACTCATTTCTTAAACCCTCAAATATTTCTTCAACTAAATAAACAGTTTACGTGGTTTATGATGAAAGTCATAATAAAAGCATTGGAATAATGAAAATCATGGGTATTCGTGGTATTAGTAAGTTTTATGATGAGTTATGTTGGTTAGTATGTAAAAACATGAAAGTTTCTTAGAAATCACAAAGAGTTGAAAATCAGATTTTGGTGAAAAACGTAACATGAAATTCAATTGACCATATCTCTTATTATATTTTGAATTTTTGAATGTGGTCAAGTTCTAGAGTTAGATCTATGAGTTACCTAACTAATCCAAGTGGAATTACTGGAAAAGGTGTTGTAAATTTTTGTGTGGACTGATTTTAGCAAAGGAGGCCAAAGCTGTAAATTTCGAAAATGCTACTGCCCAGAAACTTTAAGGGACTGTTTCGGCCACTTAAATTATGAGAAAAATTCTGGCCTTTTGGGACATGAAGGTATATGGTATAAAGTACCTCCTGTCCAAAAATGAGCTCATTCTGACTTAAAATGAGCAAGTTATGACTCTTTCAATATTTAGGTTTTTCCGACGAAAAACGCTATAACCGGAGTTCTATAACTCCGATGACCATGAAATTTAAACTGAAAGCTCACGTTAACATGTGTAAGGTCCTGCCAAGATTTGGGAATTTTTGGAATTAAACTTGAGGTAGCTAATTTCTTAAGGAATTAATTAGAAATTGATTTTTGAAAAATAGTAAATGAATTTTAAAAATTCCGACAAAAATATATTTTCATCATGGGACTATATTATGCTAAATCCCAGAAAAGAAATATTTTTGGGACTTATTTGGTATTTTTCATGAAAATAGTTTAATTACTGAACATATGAGTTAAATATGTTATGTGAAGTAACAAAGTTGAAAATAGGATTTTATGGCTAAAGAATCCTATATAGAGTATATGCATATTTTTTGAGAGATTTGATAATTGGTGATGATATCTTATGAGTATGGCATTTTTGAATGATTAAATGCATTATATGGTAAAAGCGTAAACAATTAAGATAAATTATTTATAAATTTAAGAAGTGATTAAAATATTATTATAATATTAATGTTATTAGATTATGAGATTATTAAGTGATTGATAACATGGGGATATTCTTGAATCTGGATAAATTATATTATAAATGTTTAATATTTATCCTTTATCTCATTTGATTGCTTCTTTATATCATTATCCTCATGTTTATATTATGTTGAAAGTCATCGTGGCTCAGTAGTGCATAGATGGACTTGGTATGATTATGACCACGGATTATTCGGTATAATCATAATCAGTAAATGAATACACAATTATCTTTGGTAGTAGTGCATGGATAATTTGTGGTCGTGATACTTAATGAATACACAATTATCTTTGGCCATAGTGCATGGATAATTTGTGGTCGTGATACTAATGAATACACAATTATCTTTGGCCGTAGTGCATGGATAATTTGTGGTCGTGATACTAATGAATACACAATTATCTTTGGTAGTAGTGCATGGATAATTTGTGGTCGTGATACTAATGAATACACGATTATCTTTGGTAGTAGTGCATGGATAATTTGTGGTCGTAATACTAATGAATACACAATTATCTTTGGTAGTAGTGCTTGGATAATTTGTGGTCGTGATACTAATGAATACACAATTATCTTTGGTAGTAGTGCATGGATAATTTGTGGTCGTGATACTTAATGAATATCCTTGGCACAGTAGTGCGGGGATGATTCGATGATATGAATTAATTATTGAAATGAGTCTCAAAGAATGAAATATTAATTCATGGATGTGGTAAAAGTCATCTTTGGTAGTAGTGCATTGATAGACTTGGTATGATTATGACCAATGATTATTCGGTATAATCATGATCAGATTGAAAAACACGAATATCCTTGGCGATTGGTGCATGGATAATTCGTGGTCGTGATACTATTAAGTCTGCCTCAAAGATTATTGGTTTTACGTTTGTATATCTTTGCTTTGTAGTGCAAAGATGAATTGTTAATGAATAGCTTTGGCGGATTTCAAAGATGAATTTAATATTTTTAAACGATAAAGGTATTCAAGGTATCCTCATCTCTTTATCATATCGTAGTCGTACCCTAATTTCGAGGGCGAAATTCTATAAGGAGGGAGATTGTGAGACCCCAGATTTTATCAATAAAGATTTAAATTTTGTCGAAATAATTTTTAATATTATGGTGTGAATTTGAGATAATATTATAGTTGTGGGTAGTATTTATAAATTTTGCAAAGTATGCAAGTGGTTATATTATATTCGATTGGTGGGAATATTCGGTTTAGCGGGGAATATTAAATGCAACGACTCAATCATTGGTGGACCCTAGCAAAATTATTGTCGGATTGAAAAAAACGACAAAAATATTTTATTGAAATAACGACGGAAGTTTTACCGTTGATCTTTGTTGAACTACTCGGTAGTAAAAGTACGATGTCGTGTGGTTGCATAGTAGCACACCTGTATTGATTATCGATGCTTATGTGAGAAGTCACTCAATTTGATTCCATTATTGTCGATTAATAATATGAATTATTATAGCGATAATGACGTTTTGTTTTATTCGTATTATTAACGTAATAAAATGAAACATCTTTTATATAAAATGTAATACTTTATTAAAGTTATTCTATAAATAGAATATATTATATTTTATTATGCATAGTGTTGCATAGTGTTTTGCATAGTGTTTTGCATAGTATTGCATAGTGTTTGCATAGTAAAATGTTTTTATATAAATAGAATATATTATATTTTATTTAAAAGATTTTTCTTTAAATATGGACCGTCGATTAAAGTAAATCAATCTGACCGCTCATGGATTAATTACTATGCATTCCATTTTCCTATAAATAGAAGCTCATTCCTTCATTATTTTCTTACAATTCATTGAAACTCTACAGAGAGAAATTATAGAGAGAAGCTATAGAGAAAAAATTATAGAAAGAAGAAGAGTATTCTCTACTTCACTACTTCTATATTCATTCTTTTTACGGTGAGGGTGTTATTCTTTCTTCTTGAAGAGAACTTACATTATTCCATTCACTATTATTCATTGGAATAACTTTGTAAAAGTGGCATACCCTATACATAACCTGTATCTTGCGGCATACCCTATACTTGGTGAAATCCTTATGTTATTCCATTGCTTATTATTCTTTGGAATAACTTTTGTATCGCTGATTTACCCTATACTTGGTGACATTCTTCTATTATTACATTGGAACATCACATGCATGTGTTTTACAGGACTGGTTAGATTTTTATTATTCTGTTGGAATATCCTGTCTGCATGTGTTTTACACGGGACTGGTTCCGTCTTTATCATTCATTGGAATATCCTATCATGTGTGTTTTTTACCGGATCCGGTTCCATCTTTATTATTCTGTTGGAACATCACGCCGATGTGAATTTCACGACACGGTTCCGTTATTATTATTACTGTTGGAATAACTTATCTCTCATACGCATGCATGGTGATTTCTTTTGTTATTCCATTCTTTATTATACCCAGTTGGTTAAAACTTTGACTTCTATACTCCATGAAATTAGTAGAATATCCTTGATATTTGCGTTTCATCCAGTATCTTTTCATGGAAATATTCTTCTGATCATTCTTGAATTTTACTCTCAAAGCGATATCGTGTGGACAATTTGGGCGTTAATAATTCATGGATTAAATAATTCTTGAACTTGTTTTATTGAATTATTATGTCATTGTCATCATCCTCATGTTATATTATGTTATCTTTGGCTTACGTGCATAGATGAACTTAGTATGATTATGACCAGGGATCATTCGGTATAATCATGACTTGATATAAATGATGTGACAAAAGTCCTCGATGGCTTTATAATGCGAATGATGTATAGTTTTGGTATGATTATGACCGAGGGGTGATTCGGTATAGTCATGACCATTGATAATTTGATGAAAATCCTTGACCGTGAGTACAGGATGATTATTAGATGTGGTGGTTTATTATTAAAATTTGAGTCTCGTGATAAAATTGATGAAAACCTTTTTAAAACCTAAAAGATAGTAGACTTTATTCTCTACTTGACTCTTTTAATGGATTGCTTATTCATTTGCAGATAAAGCGGTTGTCTATTGTATTTTATCGGTTTAACATTGTTGAAGGCTAATGATAATTTATTACGCATTATCTTAGTCATAATATTCTTCTTGGGCTAGTTGAGCTCACCCTTTCTTTCACTTTATTCTCTTGAAATGAGAACATAGTTGGACGAGTCGGGGAGCGAGTAATGGTCCGGAGGATAGCATTAGTAGTCCTCACTATTCGTGAAATAGTGTGATAATAGTTGTAATGAGGACTCCTTTTGAGTTTGTATAATATCTAGTAGACAATATTTGTATTCAAACTCACGGTTTATATATTGTATTATTACGCTGATTAGGTTAATAAGTTGTATTTGAATTTATGTACCATGTAAGTGGCGACCCAAGATGGGTGACGTATACCTAATTTTGGGGCGTTACATAATTAACTCATCTTTGGGCTTATATTATTAATTAGGTTAACTAACTTAAATTATACATTGGGCTTGTAATTTAAACAAACACTTTGGCTTGTTCATTAAATTTATATTGAACTCTTCCATTACTACACAATACTATTAGTTCATTTTATTTAACTAAAAGTCTTATAACATATACTATATGTATAAATCTCATACACTAACTCGTATACTAAATCATAATATACAAATTACATCATTCCCATATACTTGTATAATACTTCGTCTCGTACTTGTATTCATTACTTCGTATAATTCCTACGTATCATACAATCATTACCCTAACTTCTTAACGCTTGATTTTCCTAACTTTCTTAAATTAAGTCCACAGGCGAAATATTACGTTTTCCATAACTGAAATATTATTGGATATTCCATCTCACCTTGATATTCTATCGTTACGTATTTCTCGGAAGTTCAAAAATAATTCCCGAGCAGAAATGCGTGAATAGTATTTTTTGGAAAAATTTTCGGAAAGCTTTTATTTTCGTCTTGGAAATTCAAACACTTTAATTCTACCACGTAGCCAAAATCCTACGACGTTCTGATATGTTTAGGTCATAGAACGACCTTCAATTAGCTTGCTCCCATAAATAATCAATTAAATTCATTTAATCCTTATAATTAACTAAAATTTTAATTCTTCTAAAAATTCAATTTTCTCTGGCGTTACATTCTTCCCCCCTTATAAGGATTCTGTCCCCAAAATCTCGCTAATATTTATATACACAAATGAGGAAAAGTTTTCTTCATTTTAAATCTTGAGTCCTCACAATGCTTCTTTGCCATTGTGGTTCTTACATTCACCTTCGCCGAAAGTATTATCTTATTTTACATGACTTGTCACTTCCTATCAATAATTTGAGTTGGAAGTTAAACACTTACTAAAGACATGATTTGGGGATTAAATAAATAGGGGGGTTGCATAATTAAGGGATAATGATTGATTAACTTTCCAAATGTACTACACTGTACATTGTAATGTCACTATAAATAATAGTGGTCTTCTCCCTTCTTTCTCATTGATTGCTTGTACACCTCCATCGAACTGAAATCTTCAAATTTTATATCTATATTATTGTGTTACAAATTTTGGACTTGCAATCTAAAAAATTAGTGGTTGATTTGGATTATATATTGCTAGTAATTCAAAGTATATAATCAAATTTGATTTTTTAAAATTATACTTTAAAATTAATATAATTTATTTAACTTTTAAAAATAATAAATAGTGTAATTAATACTAATATATAGATAATTTTAAATTTTTATAATTATATTATCTAACTTAAACTAATAATTATTAGTTTTATACTTTGAAATTGAAGAACTATTTTGAAAGTTCATGCAATTGTAATTGTTTCTGAGCGTGAGTAAAGATATATAGAGGGAATTAACATTTCTACCAATAAAATTAAAAGTGATATCAATAGTTGTTGTAGTTCAGTTGGTTTGAACTCTTATTTATTTACTTACAAGTCTTGTGTTCAAGCCTCACAACCCACAAGTAGCAACATTTTATTTTTTTCAAAAAAAAAAAGTCACGGGCCACGGGCCGGGCTGGGCCAAAATGGCCCGCATTTGCTTGGGCTAAAAAACTACAGCCCATAGCCCAGCCCATGGCGGACGGGCCGACCCGGCTCGCGGGCTTGGGCCATGTTTGCCTGGTCTACTTGTTACAAAGAAGCCTCAATTCTGATGTTGGACACCAATGCTCCCTTTGCACCTCTGCAACTTGTACGCCTCTGCACTTGTTCTCACCTCTGAGACATTTGAAGCTTCCTTTGAACAGACCCACTAAACTCTAGACCACCAAAGCTAACAGTTGCTTGTTTTTTAGATTACAATGATGGTGATTCCAATGGAATATCAACTTTCTAGCCTAAGGATAACATGACATTAATTGCTAGAAAGACTATTAGAAAGCTATAAGAATTAAGAAGAATGAATTGTTATTTTCCAATCGTTGGGTCCCCTTCATAACCAAGCATGATGAAGCTTTATATAACATGAAGGCCAACGGCTATCTTTGTTAGCAAGAAATTAGATTATTTAAATCCCATAATTAAAGCTACTAATATTGACCAACGGATATAAATAGAGGCTAGAATAGGAATCATATATCACAATTGATCTACCCCGTGATTTTAGCATTTAAAGAGTCCAATAGATTTGATAAATCAAGTGTGACGCCCCCAAAATTAGGTATACGTCACCCATCTTGGGTCGCCACTTACATGGTACATAAATTCAAATACAACTTACTAATATAACTGCTGTAGTATGCAATACGACATAAAGCGTGAGTTTGAATACAAATATTGTCTACTAGATATTATACAAACTCAAAAGGAGTCCTCATTACTACTATTATCACACTATTTCACGAATAGTGAGGACTACTAATGCTATCCTTTGGACCATTACTCTGTTCTCGACTAAGTCCCGCTATGTTCTCATTTCACAAGAGAATGAGCGAGTGAAAGAAAGGTGAGCTCAACTAGCCCAAGAAGAAATATTATGACTAAGATAATGCGAGAATAATTTATCATTAGCCTTCAACGAGTTTAAACCGATAAAATACAATAGACAACAACAAGTTTAATCTGCAGTGGAATAAGCAATCCATTAAAAGAGTCAAGTAGAGAATAAAGTCTACTATCTTTTAGGTTTTAAAAGGTTTTTCATCATTTGTTATAGGCGAGACTCGACTTTAATAAATAATCCACATCATCGAATCACCCCTACACTACTGGCCAAGGATATTCATCAAATTATCAATGGTCATGACTATCTTAGAATCACCCCGGTCATAATCATACCAAAAACTATCCATCAACGCATTATAGGCCATTGAGGACTTTTTATCACATCATTTATAACAAGCCATGATTATACCGAATGATCTCTCGTCATAATCATACTAAGTTCATCTATACACGTAAGTCAAGAAGATAACATAATATAACATGAGGATGATGACAATGACATAATAATTCAATAAAACAAGTTTAAGAATTATTTTATCCAGGAATTATTAACTTCCAAATTGTCAAAATGATACTGTTTTGTAGAGCAAAATTCAAGAATGATCAGAAGAATATTTCCATGAAAAGATCTTCGGATGAAACGCAAATATCAAGGATATTCTACTAATTTCATGGAGTATAGAAGTCAAAGTTTTAACCAACCGGTATAATAAAGAATGGAATAACAAAAGAAATCACCATGCATGCGGTGCCAGCAGAGCGAGTTTATTCCAATGAATAATAATAACGGAACGGTCGTGTGAAATTCACACAAGCGGGATGTTCCAACGTAATAATAAAGATGGAACCCGGATCCGTGTAAAACACATGTATAGGATATTCCAACGTAATGATAATAAAGATTTTAACCAGTCCGTGTAAAACACAGAGCAGGATGTTCCAACAGAATAAAAAAGATTTTAACCAGTCCTGTGTACAACACACGAGCAGGATGTTCCAATGAATAATAATAAAAAGATTTTAACCAGTCCGTGTAAAACACACGCATGTGGATGTTCCAATGTAATAATAATAAAGATTTTAACCAGTCCGTGTAAAACACACGATGTGGATGTTTTAACGAATAATAGAAGAATGTCACCAAGTATAGGGTAAACCACGATACAAAGTTATTCCAATGAATAATAAGCAATGGAATAACAACAGTTCTCTTCATGAATAAGAAAGAATAACACCCTTACGAATTACAACAAATAATATTACCTACCTTAGAAGAACCTGAATATTGGCAAGGTGAAATAAGTAATGAATACTTTTCTTCTTTCTCTCTATAGTTTCTCTCTCTGAGTTTCAAATGAATTAAGTGAAAAATAATGAAGCACTAGGCCTCTATTTATAGAAGATTTCTAACTTAGCACCTACCATGTGAAAAGCGCAAGTGGCTTGGCGGTGGTGATGTGAAAAGAAAAGTGGTTCGGCCTTTGTAATGTGAAACGACAAGTGGTTTGGCGCTTTGTAATGTGAAACGACAAGTGGTTTGGCGCCTATAATGTGAAACGACAAGTGGTTTGACGTCTGGTAGAGGTAATTACTATCGATGTGAAGGTAATTACTATTCACAAGGGTAATTACTATTGACGAAGGTAATTACTATTGGCGAAGGTAAATACTATTGACGAAGGTAATTACTATTCACAAAGGTAATTACTATTGTCGAAGGTAATTACTATTGACGAAGGTAATTACTATTGACAAAGGTAATTACTATTCACAAAGGTAATTACTATTGTGAAGAGACTCTTAGATAATGACATATGGGCCCCCATAAAATAATCAAACTTACCACAAACGTCTCATATGATGCTCTTTATATACATTAAGGATTGAATAAATATTACCACAAATCATTTTATTTTTAATCAACATATTTTTAATCTTTCAACAATTATTAATCATTTATAACTTGTCGTCTCAATTAATAATATAACATATTATACGATGATGATCTTGTGACAATAATTGAATCAATAATATAAGAGATATGATCAAACAATTATCGTGTAGTAATAATTAAGCATAGGTGAGTGACTTCTCACGTAAGCATAAATAATCAATCTGGTGTGCTACTATGCAACCACGCCAGACATTCTTGTACTTTACCACCGGGTAGTTCAACAGTTTTAACGGTAACACCTCCGTAGTTATTTTTATAAAATATTTTTGTCGTTTTCTCAATCCGACAATAATTACATTAGGGGTCCACCAATGATTGAGTAGTTATGCGATTATTCCCTAACAAAAGAATATTCCCACCAAACGAATATTTTATAACAACTTGCATACTTTGCAAAATTTATAAATATTACCCACAACTATAATATTATCTCAAATTCACACCATAATATTAAAAAATTATTTTGACAAAATTTAAATCTTTATTGATAAAATATGGGGTCTCACAATCTCCCTCCTTATGGAATTTAAGCCCTCGAAATTAGGGTATGCGACTGTATGATAAAGAGGTGAGGATACCTTGAATACCTTTATCGTTGAAAACATTAAATTCATCTTTGCAATCCTACCAAAGATATTTATTCACAATTCATCTTTGCACTACAGTGCCAAAGATATACAACCTCAGAAACCAATAATCTTTGAGACGCAGACTTAATAGTATCACGACCACGAATTATCCATGCACCACTCGCCAAGGATATTCGTGTTTTCATTCTGATCATGATTATACCAATAATCCTTGGTCATAATCATACCAAGTCTACTACTACCAAAGATGACTTTTACCACATCCATGAATTAATATTTCATTCTTTGAGACTCACTTTCAATAATTAATCTATATCATCGAATCATCCCTGCACTACATGCCAAGGATATTCATTAGTATCACGACCACGAATTATCCATGCACTACGGCCAAAGATAATCGTGTATTCATTAGTATCACGACCATAAATTATCCATGCACTACTACCAAAGATAATCGTGTATTCATTAGTATCACGACGACCACAAATTATCCGTGGCACTACTACCAAAGATAATCGTGTATTCATTAGTATCACGACCACAAATTATCCATGCACTACTACGGCCAAAGATAATCGTGTTTTCAATTACGGTTATGATTATACCGAAACAATCCTCGGTCATAATCATACCAAGTCCATCTATGCACTACAGCCACGATGACTTTCAACATAATATAAACATAATGATAACGATATAAAGAATCAATCAAATGAGATAAAGGATAAATATTAAACATTTATAATATAATTTATCCAGATTCAAGAATATCCCCATGTTATCAATCACTTAATAATCTCATAATCTAATATCATTAATATTATAACAATATTTTAATCACTTCTTAAATTTATAAATAATTTATCTCAATTGTTTACGCTTTTACCATATAATGCATTTAATCATCCAAAATGCCATACTCATAAGATATCATCACCAATTATCAAATCCTCATCAAAAAATATGCATATATTCTATATAGGATTCTCTAGCCATAAAATCCTATTTTCAACTTTGTTACTTCACATAACATATTTAACTCATATGTTCGTAATTAAACTATTTTCATGAAAATACCAAATCAGTCCCAAAAATATTTCTTTTCTGGGTTTTAGCATAATAAAGTCCCATAATGAAAATATATTTTTCTCGAAATTTTAAAATTCATTTACTATTTTTCAAAATCAATTTCTAATTAATTCCTTAAGAAATTAGCTACCTCAAGTTTAACTCCAAAATTCCCAAATCTTGGCAGGACCTTACATATGTTAACGTGAGCTTCCAGTTTAAATTTCATGGTCATCGGAGTTATAGAACTCCTCGGTTATAGCGTTTTTTAAATCGGAAAAACCTAATTATTGAAATAGTCATAACTTGCTCATTTTAAGTCAGAATGAGCTCATTTTTGGACAGGAGGTACTTTATACCATATACCTTCAAGTCCCAAAAGGTCAGAATTTTTCTCATAATTTAAGTGGCCGAAACAGCCCGTCTAAAATCATGGCAGCAGCTTTTTTCGGTTTTTTGCAGCTTTGCACTCCTTTGCTAAAATCAGTCCACACAAAAATCTACAACACCTTTTCCAGTAATTCCACTTAGATTAGTTAGGTAACTCATAGATCTAACTCTAGGACTTGACCACACTCAAAAATTCAAAATATAATAGGAGATATGGTCAATTGAATTTCATGTTACGTTTTTCACCAAAATCTGATTTTCAACTCTTTGTGATTTCTAAGAAACTTTCATGTTTTCACATACTAACCAACATAACTCATCTTAAAATTTACTAACACTTCATATACCCATGATTTTCATCAGTTCTATCCTTTTATTATGACTTTCATCATAATCCACGTAAACAGATCCTTTTAGTTGAAGAAATATTTGAGGGTTTAAGAAATGGGTTTTTGTACTGGGGTCAATACAAAATTCGATTTCACGTTCTAGGGTAGGCTAGGAAGACTTCAAGAATACGCCAAGAAATTTATTAATGATAGAAATATCATTCAAAACTGTTACTCTCGTCCAAGACTTGGATAGTACGTCACATTAATACCAAATGTGACTTCTATCCCTTAACCTCATATAGCACCTCACAATGATACCAATCAACTTGCCATCTTCTTCATCGCGTCGCCGCCTACGTAAAGTCCGCTTCGTGCATTTCACACAAGGAAGTCAACAACGAAAGGATCGGGGCTCTTTACTTATGGCTTGATATAACAAAGATTAACTTTAGGGTTTGGTTACTTTGAATTAAGATAACAAAGTTGGTTAGGAATATGAAAGCTAACAACCTTACAAAAAGAATAATGAGTAGTTAATCAATCATTTTCAAAAATTACCTCAAAGGCAAGTATTTTCAAAGAGATAAGATCGTGAAAGTGTTTATTTGAAACAACAAGATTAATAAACAGTGGAGGTAACGAAGGTTTCTCCCAACGAAGTTTCAATAGAAAAATCAAAGTCTAATTTTTCCGGAGTCAAATTTAAACATTGAACACAACTAGGTAGAATAAAAGAGTGGGTAGAACTTGTATTGAATAAAGTATAGACTTCGTAATAATTTATAATTAATTTACCCGTAATAACTTTGTTCGGGTTTCTCGACAAACGCTCTCGCTTAAATTACCAAGTTTAACTTTACTATAGCGTACATTCCACCCTTAAGTACTTCTTCACATTCCTGATCCATGATTTGAATCATTATTCTCCGATCCATATCGAATTCGGGTTGACCGCTATGCATTGTGGTAATTCCGAATTCGATGTTGGGTTCTCTCCAATTCTTTGTCCAAAAAGCAAAGTCCATTTCATCTATTTTGGCTTTATTGGATCGGACGTCTTTTTCTACACTATCAACGTTGTGCGCTTTTACCCATGCATCGCCTATTCTCCGTTTCATTGTTTCTTCTTTCAGCTGATCTTTGATTTTTAAATTCTCAGATTCCAACTTTAATATCTTACACCCTGCCAAAGCGTGATTTTGTTCGAGCATCACATATCGGGTAACCCAATTTTGAATTGTTGTATCCCTTTGTTCCACGACCGTTTGCCGTTCTTCAATCAGTCCTTCTAGCTCACGAACACGATTTTGTAATTCTAAGTTTTGATCATAAACTTCTTCTAACCAATTCTCCTCAGGTTCCTCTTCTTCCTCACTCTCACCGCTACCTACCTCTGCGAACTAGCTCGGAAAGCAACAATTAGTTCTTCATTCACTACATGGATATCTCTAATTTGTTCCTCGTCTGACGCGCATTAACTCCGATTAGTGATTAAAGGTGTCACAACGGTCACATTCACTCCATTGTGAATATTTTCAGCTGCCATTTCCAAACACCGCCACAAAAAAGGGTTAATTGACATGCAACATATTATCACTATACTCGTGACCAATCAAATACCAAATAAACTTAGGTAGGTCATACTAGCGAAGGTATTCCCGTCTCTCTCCCTCCTAGTACTATTCTCACATCTTAGCCAGGATCATATCCTAAGCTCGATACCAACCGTGGACGCCCCAAAATTAGGTATACGTCACCCATCTTGGGTCGCCACTTACATGGTACATAAATTCAAATACAACTTACTAATATAACTGTCTGTATAATATCGACATAAATCGTGAGTTTGAATACAAATATTGTCTACTAAATATTATACAAACTCAAAAGGAGTCCTCGTTACTACTATTATCACACTATTTCACGAGAATAGTGAGGACTACTAATGCTATCCTCCTCGGACCATTACTCGTTCCCGACTCGTCCCAATATGTTCTCATTTCACGAAGAGAACGGTGAAAGAAAGGGTGAGCTCAACTAGCCCAATGAAGAAATATTATGACTAAGATAATGCGTAATAATTTATCATTAGCCTTCAACGATTATTAAACCGATAAAATACAATAGACAACAAGTTTAATCTGCAATGAATAAGCAATCCATTAAAAGAGTCAAGTAGAGAATAAAGTCTACTATCTTTTAGGTTTTAAAAGGTTTTTCATCATCATTATAGCCGAGACTCGACTTTAATAAATAATCCACATCATCGAATCACCCCGCACTTTCTGCCAAGGATATTCATCAAATTATCAATGGTCATGACTATACCGAATCACCCCGGTCATAATCATACCAAAAACTATCCATCAACGCATTACGAACCAATTTGAGGACTTTTATCACATCATTTATAACAAGCCATGATTATACCGAATGATCCTCGGTCATAATCATACTAAGTTCATCTATACACGTAAGTCAAGATAACATAATATAACATGAGGATGATGACAATGACATAATAATTCAATAAAACAAGTTTAAGAATTATTTTATCCAGGAATTATTAACGTCCAAATTGTCAAAATGATACTGTTTTGTAGAGTAAAATTCAAGAATGATCAGAAGAATATTTCCATGAAAAGATCTTTGGATGAAACGCAAATATCAAGGATATTCTACTAATTTCATGGAGTATAAAGTCAAAGTTTTAACCAACCGGGTATAATAAAGAATGGAATAACAAAAGAAATCACCATGCATGCGGTATTGCAGATGTATAAGCAGTTATTCAAATGTAATAATAATAATAACGGAACCGGTCGGTGAAATTCACACCGACGGATGTTCCAACGAGAATAATAAAGATGGAACCAGATCCGGTGTAAAACATACTGATTGGATATTCCAATGTAATGATAAAGATTTTAACCAGTCCTGTAAAACACACGAGCGTGATGTTCCAACAGAATAAAAAAGATTTTAACCAGTCCTGTAAAACACACGCATGTGATGTTCCAAATGAATAATAATAAAAAAGCGGAACCAGTCCTATTTAAAACACACATGCATGTGATGTTCCAATGTAATAATAATAAAAAGCGGAACCAAGTCCTGTAAAACACACGAGCATGTGATGTTTTAACGTAATAATAGAAGAATGTCACCAAGTATAGGGTAAACCACGACATACGAGTTATTCCAACAAAATAATAAGCAATGGAATAACAACAGCTTCTCTTCATGAATAAGAAAGAATAACACCCTTTACGGTACAACAAATAATATTCCCTACCTTAGAAGAACCGAATATTGTCAAGGTGAAGTAGCGAGAATACTTTTCTTCTTTCTCTCTATAGTTTCTCTCTCTAGAGTTTCAAAGTGAATTAAGTGAAAATAATGAAGCACTAGGCCTCTATTTATAGAAGATTTCTAGCTTAAAGCACCTACCATGTGAAAAGCGCAAGTGGCTTGACGATTGGTGATGTGAAAAGAAAAGTGGTTCGATCATCAGAATGTGAAACGACAAGTGGTTCGGCGCTTGTAATGTGAAACGACAAGTGGTTTGACGCCTTTGTAATGTGAAACTAAGAGTGGTTTGACGCTCAGTAATGTAAAACGACAAGTGGTTTGACGTCTGCGTAGAGTAATTACTATCGACGAAGGTAATTACTATTCACAAGGGTAATTACTATTGACGAAGGTAATTACTATCGATTTAAGGTAAATACTATCGACGAAGGTAATTACTATTCACAAAGGTAATTATTATTGATGAAGGTAATTACTATCGACGAAAGGTAATTACTATTGACGAAGGTAATTACTATTCACAAAGGTAATTACTATCGACGAAGAGACTCTTAGATAATGACATATATTCCATAAAATAATCAAACTTACCACAAACGTCTCATAATGTACTCTTTATATACATTAAGGATTGAATAAATATTACCACAAATCATTTTATTTTTAATCAACACATTTTTTAATCTTTCAACAATTTTTAATCATTTATAACTTGTCGTCTCAATTAATAATATAACATATTATTATAGATGATACTATGACAATAATTGAATCAATAATATAAGAGATATGATGCGTGAATTATCAGTAGCGATAATTGAGCATAAATGAGTGACTTCTCACGTAAGCATAAATAATCAATACTGTAGTGTCTTACTATGCAACCACGCCAGACATCGCATTTACTTTACCACCGGGTAGTTCAACAGTTTAAACTACAGTAACACCTCCGTAGTTATTTTTATAAAATATTTTTGTCGTTTTCTCGATCCGATAATAATTACGTTGTAGGGGTCCACCAATGATTGAGTAGTTATGCGAATATTCCCTAACAAAAAGAATATTCCCCACCAAACGAATATTTTATAACAACTTGCATACTTTGCAAAATTTATAAATATTACCCACAACTATAATATTATCTCAAATTCACACCATAATATTAAAAATTATTTCGACAAAATTTAAATCTTTATTGATAAAATATGAGGTCTCACATCAAGGATATAATACGAGTCCAAATAAAATAAGTTGTCATACAAGATTAGTCCAGTTGGATATACATGATTCCAACAAATTGTTTTATCCAAGATATATATATATATATATATATATATATATATATATATTCCTTGACAGCTATAAAGAATCCTACAATATCATGAGTCATAAATCTATATCAAACTTGATTAAAGGAAATTGATAGGATTTGTTAAAGATTTGGCAATACATGTTTCCTTAATAGATGGAAATTTTAAAACCAAAACAGATTCCTTAAAATACCAACCTTCCTTAATAAACTCCAATTCAAAACTTCCTTAATAAACTCCAATTCAAATCTTCTTTAACATACCCACTAAAGGAAATCAACAAGTATTCATGTAATAACCATAACCCATGCATATTAATTATAATATTATAAACCATTTATAAACCATAATCCATGCATATTTAATAATATTATAACAAACCATGAACCATGCACACGTCTAATATACTTAAATTAGTCATCATTCAAAACATCATAAAATCAAAAACTAACATTCTCTCCCTTTTTGATGATGACAATTTATGCACCAACATGTTCCCCCTAAGTATATGACTCCCCCTAAATTTATGCATATTAAGGAGCAAAAGAAAATGACTTTATCCAAATAACCATCATTACATATTCCAGCATAATATAGCATCTCAATATCAACATGAATACTAATTCAAGCCAATTTAAATATACCCAAATATCTCTCCCCCTTTGTCATTATCAAAAAGAAATAAATCATAAAGATATAAGTTATATCACTCCCCCTTTGGCATCAACAAAAAATAATTCATATCAATTTATCTGAAGTTAGTTATCTCACCCCATTTGCGTAATTGAAAAAAATAAGCATAAAGAATAACAATAGAACAAGGTTATAACAAAATCATATATAGCAAGTATACAATATAATCATACCTTTGTAATTTGTTACCTATATATCAACATTTTCTTACCAGGAGAAAGCTTGATAATTGTGTTCCTTCGTGTATATTTGAATTTTGTATTTTCAGAATCAAAAACCTCTTCAATAGCACTTCTTTTGGCATCCCAATGTTGAGGTCTTTAAAACTCAGGTTAGGAGGATAATTTTTCACTATTCTGGTTGTTCTTAGAAGACTGTCATTGGTCATTTGTTCATCTGATTCACTTTCTGGAATATCAGATTTTGCATCAGAATATTCATCTAATTTGCCTTCAAAAACAGACGGATCGAGCTATCTGCATGTTTTTCTGGTTCATCTGGTTTTCCTTCTAATGCAGACGGCTTAGTTAGGCTGTCTGGATTAAGCTGTTTTCTTTCCAAATTTCAGATCCTTTAACTATTTTTCTGCAAAGTCTCCATCATCTTCTTTTAACAGATCAGGGTCAAATTTATCAAATAAAATATGAATATATTTCTCAACCTTTTATCAAGATTATCATGTGTATTAAATGTGGAACATTTGACATGATGTTATGAACCCTTGTAATACGAAATTCATAAAGTTTTTATAATAATATATCTAATTAAAACTCTATTTAAAAAACAACATGAGGTACTTACAGATTCCGCAAAATAATTTATAGGTAACTTACTCTCTCAAAAAGTAAAGAATCATCCATCTCCTTTTTGATCTTGAGACACCTACAAACAAATAGTCTCTATTTTTTTGATACCCCAAATCTTCTTGGGTCCTTTTGGGTTAGTAGCATATGAATTACTTTTCTTTACCCAAATTTGTTTTATTCTAATTTTATTACAATTAGAATCAAAATGACTTGTAAAACCACATTTTTTACAAGTAACAAATGGTGAACAATAAAGTGGTTTATTGTGACGTCCCTAAAATAGGTCCAATCCACCCAACCCATTTTGAGTCGCCAATTACATGGTACAGAAAACAACTACAACTTCATTATCACAATTGTCGTGCAAAATACAATAACACATATGTTGTGAGTTTTGATACAAATATATACCAACTGTGACTCATGTCCCAACCTTGGATAGTACACTACACCAAAAATGGCCTCTAGTGAAGGACAAATCCTTCATTAGAGGCCCTATATCTCTCACAAGTGATTTATTGCGAAGAAATATTTCCTTCATACGAAGTCTTTCGCATTAGACCTCCTCGCAATTGGGTATCCTTCGCTAAGTAGTAACTAAATGTTTTTTGTGAAGGATATATTGTGAATAACTTTTTCCTTCACAAATTGTATTTAGTAATGGAATATTGTTATTTAGTGAATGAGTGGTTTCCTTTACAAATAATATTTTAAGGACTATTTAAAATTAGTGAATAACTTTATTCCCTCACAAATAATATATTGTGAAGAACAAATTTATTTAACGAGAGAAAATTTTCCTTCACTAATTATAAATTGAGAATGTATCTTCAAATTAGTGAGGGAAATAATCCTTCATTGATGACTAACTAATTAACTAGAAAGGATTTAGTGAGGAAAATAATCTTTCATTAAAATCTATTTCTCAAGTAAAATCCTTCACAAATTATAAATTTGTAAAAAAAAATTAATTGATAAATAATCAAAATTCATTGCAAATTATAATTAATTTTCAAATCACTAATTTCATTTTTTTTGCTAAAATTAAACTGAAATTAAATAAAAGGAAATATACATAATTCATGGGACATACCACATACAGTGACTATCAAAGGACATGCCCTATGATGTCAACAGTAAATCAAATGCAAAGAAGCAGAATCAGATGGGTATAGTAAATGTGCTAAAATAAAGCATAAAGCCTAAAAGGATATCAACAGAAATTTAAAAAGCTAGCCAAACCCATAAAGACAGACCTAACCAAATTTAAAAACCTAGAAGACCAACAGCAACAGCGCTCAACCCAATTAAGCTTTCCGAGCTAGCAGCAGCAAGCATGACAGCAGTTAAACAGCAGCAACCCAATTAGCCACTCATAGCATAACCCATACATAGCAGCAGTAGCAGAAGGGCCCAACATCAAAGCAGTAGCAGAAAGCAGTAGCAGCAGTTAAACAGTAGCATCTGCATTAGCTAGGCTCCAGCAGCCAAACCCACTATGCAGTAGCAGAGGCACTGAAAGCTGGAAATCAGACCATTGCAGCAGCAAGAACTCAGTTTTATGGCAAGCAGCTGCAGCAACATCCCTTCGCCACAGCAGCCCAGAACCAGCAGCCCAAACCATATGCAGACTAAAGCAAATTTGCACCAGTAGGTGAAATAAAAGGCCATCACCAAGCATATGCAGTAGTAGAAACTGCAGTAGCATGCACTTTGCTCCAACAAGAGATTTACAACAGAAAAAAAAGAATTGGGAGCAAAACATTAGCATGACAGACAGCACCAGTAACCAAATTATATACTAAAGCTATATAATGAGGATTTTTCACAAACAAAAGCTGATACATGTGATTTGAGCAGAAATTTACTAATATTGAACATCTAAGAAGAGATACAGGAGTAACCATGATGGTGCGAAAGATATTTAAGCATGCATATATAATGGATATATAATAAATCCAATTGAGATAGCTGAATTATATTTACAACATACTAAACAATTCTTTCCCAAAAACATATAGATAAGGAAATATTGTCCTACCTGTAGACGCACACCAAAAGAAAAGAAAAGAAATATTGGACCCAAATACATTAGAAAGGAGTGAATATTCTGGTGTAAAAGAGTCTGAATTCAAGTGTATTTTAAAATTTTCTGTAATGTCAAATTTGGATTTGTATCACTTTATCTGTAGCTAATTGAACTTTCATTTGGAAAATTCTACAAATTGTATAGCTCAAGTATATCTCTCACAACACGGGCAGATTCTAGATGTTTTATCTCCATTTTTTGCAGTAGTAATCCATTGATTTTAACTCGAATGCGGTCAGAATAAGCATAGAGTTTTAGCCTTTTAGAAGACAGATTTGCCCAGCCTAAAGCTGATATGACTTGATTTTTGTCTCAGCAAATATCTTAAAAAATAAAAGAAAAAAGAAGCAAACATGTTCCCGTTTAGTGGTACTACACAACTCTACAGAAAGAAGATAAAACAGGATAACCACTGACAATTATTCAAATTACCCCAAGAATCAATCACTGTGATGGGTTAAAAACAAAATTAAATATTTATATTTCAACATGCATATTTCTTTCGGCAACTGCTGCACCAAATTGAAGAGAATAGAACTAATTCAACTACATACCAATTTTGAGAGGGACTATAGGGAATAAAATGGCAGTTAAGGCACGGAGGCTCATATTCTATCATTGATATGATCTAAGTAGAGGTCGAGATGGAAAAAGGGAGTCATATAGCTTAATCTATGTGGACAAATCTTTGTTTAGTAAAGAAAGACACCAGAAGGAAATTACCTTAAGAAAAAATTTGCTTTTGAATATAAATGCAATAGTTCCTTTCTCATCATCAGTAACCTCTCTCGTATAGTGATTATATATGATTGTAAGAGGCTTAAAATTTTGTTCAGGATGAAAATGGAGTAGAACACCTGAAACCACATGCATGAACAAAGAAAAATAAATGCCACACATACTTGAAAGATGTACATTTTGTGTGAATAGCTCGCTCAATATACAGATGGAATGTACAACCCATGTTTCGGGCATCTCTATGGTTCTTGAAACACAACCCTCATCCTATTCTAGTACATAATGCTATATAAATGTAAGGTATTTTATAGAAGGGGAGTAATGTTGGTTGGCGAGGCTTGAGCCTTGGCCTACACATGAAAAAATTTACATATTGACACCATGTTTCCTAACTACAGTTCTGGATGTACACCGCAGCTATTGGTATTAGACCATTGGATTTCAATTTTACTCTTCAGACCACCATCAAGAACTTCCCAAACAAGCTTATGCTTAGCGAAATAACACTTTGCAACTAAATCACCTTCGTGCCTAGACACATACTGCCACCAGATACAATTCATTTACTTGATAAAGATATGACACAATTCACATATAGTAGGATAAAGGATATAACTATTACCTCCCAAAGTCCAATCTTAAAAAGTGAAGAATATAACATTTACTTGATAAAGATCTGACACACAGTTATGTCTGAATTATCCGTATTTAATTTTTAGACAAATGCATCTCCGGGAATCGTATAGATAATTCAAATCACTACTATTTACCGGTTAAAACTATTAAATCTTTAACTATAAAGTATATATTACAAGATCAACATACCAATGAGCAAAATTTAACGGTTCTGTAGGGGGTTTCAAGTTCAAAAAAGTATCAAGGTCACGGTTGTTGATGCCAATAAGTTCAATCCTTTCTATTTCAAGGACACGATCCATTTCCCTCTCATTATGTACCTTAATAACAAAGAGTAGAAGAAAAAACAAAAAAATTGATGATGAGTGTTATTTTCGTATAGAAGCTAACAATGTTATCATAGTAAAAGAACAGAGGCGGACATGGTTATTTAGTCCGTTGCAAAATATTTGAAGTCCTTCATGAGTGCAGAAAGCAAACAAATGAAAAGCTTTTGCTATGACAAGATTTTCCTTTAAATCATTAGAGGGGAGAGAGAGAGAGAGAGAACAGGGCATGCAGATGCCATGCCTCTACAGAAATTCACAGCTTTGTGCCTTGAGACATACATTTCTCTCATTAAGTTGAACTAAAAGAACTGGTCACACTAAATACAATTTCACATACATATACGTGATCAAAAGAAAAAAGGACGCTTATGAATGTAGACTCAAACTTTAGCTAGAGGTCTATAAAGTATAAACTCTAACCCATAAATCACATCTCATGCCATAAAAATAAGTATAATGGTTCAAAAGCTATTCGTTGTACACAAAGAGATAAAATTGAATTCATGAACCTTTTCGTTTTTACTTATCCAAAAGATAGAGAGAGAGAAAGAGGTAACATCGAAAAAAGCATAATTCAAACCTCAACAAGTGCTGCCAACCCAAGATTCTTGCAAATCTTAGACATATATCTGATATCAAGATCGGGTAAAATGCCAACAATTAACAGAATCGCATCTGCACCTTTACTCCGAGCATAATAGATTTGCCACGCATCTATAATAAAATCTTTGCATAATAGAGGGCACTGCATACTTAAGTTGTGTCAGAAGCATACACTGAAGAGAGTTTTTACACAAAAATGCTAAAATTGTTGTTTTTGAGTTGTAGAGAAAACATTCTAGGAAAAGATTACCTTTACTCCAGCATTCCTTATGTTCTCCAAATTTTCAAAGCCTCCCTTAATTCATGAAACATCAAAGTAAAAAACATTAGCAGCAGGAAATAGTTTGGGCTTCAATATTCAACACAAATACATAAAACCCGGAGCAATCAAGTCAAGATAGGACGAAATGCTGAAATCTTTAACTTTACCAGAAAATACTTCTTTTCTGTCAAAACACTAAGACATGCTGCTCCACCTTTCTCATAAGCCTTGGAAATTTCAACCTATCAAGAGAAATATTCAGAAAATTGATATAAATATATATATATAGAGAGAGAGAACAGTTTAGTTTTGATTTGCTTGTATTTGTTGAATAGCATTCTGGTAAAGAATGTATATATTGACCGATAATGACATTTTGTACAAGCATTCATCCCTAGAGGCTAGAAGGTGAGAGATCAAGGAATCATCTAATAATCAAGTATTACATTTTCTCTCGATTCCTCAAGTGATTAAATTGTTACACTGATTAGCCGATTCTCAATTGTGGTTATAGTTAATATCTAGCACAAGGATTTATTACCAAGAAACCAGTGGTGGAAAATAAGTGAGCGGGATAGTGATTCTTAGTTATCACACCCTAATATGTTAAGGAATTCATTAAATCAAATCTAAGAGAAAGAGGATAAAGATAATCATAACACGGACTAGGAAAAACAATCACATTGAGACAAGGGCGGATAATGATAATGCAAAGAGGAGGTCGAAGGCAGTCCTCCATATTGTATTCAACTCCACATTCAAGGACTATTTATTCCTATGAAGAAATAAGCATACAAACTAATTATGTTTATTGTTCTAGAACCAAGAAAACATTCCATTAGATAAATTAATTTACAGTTGATATACACAACCAAAATACGGGTCTAAAACTAAATTATACTCCCTCCATTCCACAAAAATAGTCTAATTTGTTATTAATAAATAAATAACTCTATTTCTGAAACTCAGTTTAAAAAAAACAAAATTCAAAATTTAAGAAGCTCAAAGTTAAAGATTTCCGAAACTCCACCATCGGTCACAGTTACTGTATTAACATGCATTCAAGTTTTTAACAAATTAACTTCCATTTGTTTTTCCCCTTCATTCCTACTTCTTACCATATCTAACAAATTTCAAGACACAAGTCTTTTCCTATGTACTCCAACACTGGGAAAAGCAGTTCTATTTCTAACATTTTGTTTTGGTTTGAAATTAAATTTTGTTCTAATCTAATATGCTTAAACTCTTTAATTAACATCATATGTAGTATATAAATCCATCCCAAGCCTCGGTATCGTCTAATATTTTGTTTTTAATCAAAACAGTCCATTGGGAGATTTTATCAAATACTATGTGTGCACTGTTTTGAAACCCTCGTGTCATAGCCATTTATTTGAGCTATCATCCCATTTTACCTTCCTTATAACACCACACCACCAAGCCTATACCCCCTTGCTTCTAATTCAGACCATAACAAGCAATTTCATAATCAAATTCATATATAAAACCAACTAATTAACAAACTAGTTAGTTTACTAACTTTTCAAAGTTTTAATTTCATATATCTCCAACATAACCCATTTGAATAACATCCCAATTTATATTGCTTATAAAATATAAACATATCCAATACCCACCATAATTAGCTTACCAAATTAAATTGTTGACAATTCTCAATTTGAAACTAACCAACTTCATTTGCATAAAAACATAATTAGTTTACCTTTGCTTGCTTGCAAAATTTGATTGTAATTCAACTCCTTGCATGCTTAAATCCTTCTTTTCTTTTTATTGTTTCTGTGTTTTGCAGGAAGCATGTTTGCATATGCAATTTCCTAAGGTGCCTAGTTGTTAATCTTTATATGAAGTGGTAACAAGTATTAAAGAAAATACCTTTGAACAAATTAATCATACAAATCATTTCAGTAAGTACTGAACAAAGTTGTTGAAAAAAAAATACCTTCGAACAAATTGACGGGTCTTTGGGTCTTCACAGTTAGGGCTTTTGCAATTGGGATAGAGAGAGCATTTTGATGCGAATATGAAGTTGGGAGGAAAACTTTGGGATTAATGATAATCCCTTTAGCCGTATGAAACATGATTCACACAAATTGATAGAGAAAAACCGATCTCTCACGACAAATGATTCACACAAATTGATCTATAAAGACGAGTGATTCACACAAATCGATCTCGCGCGGAAAAATTTAGGGCTAACTTTTTCATTCTCCCGCCTAAACAATGGCCAAGGAAGACGAATCTAATTTTGGCTAAGGAAAACCTAGCTTTACTCTCCAGACCAACCACGCACGAACTGACTGAAGAACACTATCTGTTCCAAAATTTTAAGATAACAGAGGAAACAAAATAACATAATATTAGTATTAGATAACATAGGATATATATGTAATATTAGATAATATTATAACATCCGAATATTAGATAATAGGAAAAATATATGATAACACGGGAATATATGTTATCTTTTACAAAAAAAAGTTAGATGACATTTTTTTAAAAAATAACTCTTTTACAAATAATATTGTAATTAAGTTACTTAAAAAGTGTGATTATTATAAGTAAATTTACTACTATAAAAAAAATTAATGTATTTATATTATAATTTATATTCACCATAATTAATTCAAAAAAAATTATTTAGAACAAGATAGCGACTAATTTTATCCCTCGCAAAAATCTTTTGAATAATGATATATAGTGAGTAATAATTTCTTCACTAAATAGATTTTTTCCTCGCAAATTTTCATCATAAATTGGCTCCAAAAATCTTTCTATCGCCCCAATTTTGCGAGGAGAAAAATTTAAATTGTGAAGGATGTTTCTTTCGCTAATATTTATATTGTCACTATACTTTTTTCCTTCACAGTTCCTTCGCTAAACAACTCCTCATATGAAGGAATAAATTCCTTCACAAAATTTCCTTCGTTAGAGGCCATTTTTGGTGTAGTGGTACGTCACAATGACACCTTACATAAAGGTACAATCAATAACTGTTTTAGAAATTAAAATTTTTAGGAAGTGCTCAAGGAAACCTTCGTACATGGGAGGCCATGCGTCTAGGTTATGATAGATATCATATGTCCACAGAAGTATCCTTGGTTGACCTAATAGTCCGCAAAGAAAAACGAGAAGATTGTTATCATGTTCTTTCCAATGGCGAGTCTTCTCTTGACATATAATTATCTCCATTGTCTCCAATTGAGAATTATATTTCATCCAAACTCCAAGGCTATATAGGTAGTGCTCGTAGATATACTCAGCAAGTGGATGTGCACAACCCCGTCTTATGATAACACGAAGTCGCGTGTCGTTAAACATCTTGTATGATAGTGGCAAAACACCCTTCCAACGTTGGGTTCGCCTCACCCTATTTGATTGATCAAATATAACTACTAAATGATGTATAAAATACAACACACTATTCTAAAGTTCCCAATAAAATTATTTCCATACTGTTTAGGGAGAACCTCAACAGCTAGAGACCACCGTTCTATTCCCCTGTTACCCCCGCTCGACCCAGCTACACTCTTATTTTCTGAAAGGAATTGTGAAGCAAAAGGGTGAGCACAACTAGTCCAGTAAAGAATATCATGACTAAAGATAATTAAATTATCCATAGCCTTCGTTAGTAATGAATCAGAGATTTAAAACATATGGTAAATGATAAAACTTTTCAACCATAGTTGCAGCGGAACAAGCAATCAATTAGAAGAGTCACATAGACCATAAAGTCTATTATCTTCTCCATATTAAAAGTCCACCAACAATGTTTTATCCCTGTAACATCAATCAACAGTTCTGGTCCACAATCATATGAATAACTCATAATCATAATTGTGGTTCTAAATTCCTCTTCTCATCCAGGTCGAAGATAATTTTCATCACCGCCTTTTACCCAAACATCAAAGATCATGGTTATACTAAATCAGATTTCATGTTCATAATTATACTGATAAATTCATCTTTGCACTACGGGCCAAAGATATTCGTCAACAGTTCATCATTGCACTACTGGCCAAAGATATTCAACAACAGGTCATCTTTGCACTACAGGCCAAAGATATTCAACAACATGTCATCTTTGCACTACATGCCAAAGATATTCATATCTCAAAGAAATATATAATCATTTCAAAATTTATATAAACAATAATTATAACCATGTTGATCAATTCACCTTTGCACTCAAGCTAAAGATAATCGTTTATAAATTTATCGGTCATGATCATACCAGTCAACAATTCATCTTTGCACTACTGGCCAAAGAGAACCCATAGTCACGATCATACCAATAATCTACCCATCTTTACACTTCAGTGAAAGAGAAATTCCATCACCGAGATTATAAAAATATTATATATAATAATAAAAACAATATGATCAACAACTGCATTTAATTTCAAGAGTAAGATTCATAAATCAACAATAATTTGGTCAGAAAAAGAAACTAATTTTGTCGTGAATAGTAAATCGTGAATAGTAACTCATGAATAGTAACTCGTATTCGTACATAGTACCGTATACGTAAATAATGTCATATACATAAATAGTGCCATATACATGAATAGTGTCGTATACGTGAATAGTGTCATATACGTAAATAGTAACCTCGACATAAAAAAGGTAGAAGTTCCACAATAAAATCCATACCAATATTTCGGTATAATGATATTGAAAGAATAAAATCATTATGAAGAAAATAACATCCCTTCTTATCCATTTCCTCAAAAGAACAGTACTTCCGATTGAAATATCAGGTATAAGGCTGAAGAAAACTTGCACTGATGAATAGCAACTGTCAAAGTATCTAAATACTCACAAAATATGCTCGATAATATAGAGAGAGAAAGAGAGAAAACTTGTTTCTGGTGTAATTTTCAATTCTAACTAAGCACCCTATTTATAGGAAAATGCTTAGAACGCCATAGGAGACTAAATAATAAAATATTATTATTATTTTTCAAGTTCTACGCACACCACAATTGATCACATTTAAGCACACCTCAGTGGAGCCCACCAAAAATCAGCCAACTTTCACAACAACCAAATGTGGGTCCCACCTTCTAGAAATCTCCACCAAATAAAACAATTTATGAATCAGTTACCTCGTAAAATTCATAACAAATCATACGTTAATTTTTTATGGTTCAAAATTTGTGGACATATACTCAACTTATATATGTATAACATATCCAAAAATCACAATGATCCAACGGTCGGATTAAAAATTATAACTCACGCAATATAGCTTAAGAACACTGCTTTTTGGACTATAAGTCCTTTGGACCAGTTTCATTCAAACAGTCACCACAAAAAATCGACAAAGAATTTTTGGCTGATTCCAATTTCTACGGTTAACTTACTTCCAGAGCTTTCTTTTGATATATAGCTCATCTCCTAACTCATTATACACAAAGATTTAAAGATTTTACAAAATCAAGTAATAAACTAATTTTTTGAAAATTTCCAAATTTCGTTCTTCATTTCGACAAAATACTAATAAAACACCTCAGCATTAATTCCATCATTTATATCCACACAAAATAAATATTTTCCTATCATATAAATCAATAATTAATTATTCACAAATAATATTACAGAATCACAATTATGACAACCAAGTCGCTCCTGTGAAATAGGGGGCTTTCCGATACTGGATTTCTCCTTATCATGCCAAGCATTAGGTGATCAAACCCCTTTCCTGCATGTAACTTCCTTAGACATTGCCAATAATGCTATCTAATAATATTATTCAAATAATATGAATTATTAATCTAATAATGGAGATACTTTGTGCAATGATAAATTATTTAAGCAAATAATAATATAAACTATCAACGTAGCAATTATCAATCAATAAAATAAAATATTGAATAAAGAGAATTACCGTAATAATTATTGAGTAGTGCCTTCACGTAAGAATAAATAATTCAAAATATCATGCAATATTGTGTGCTATCGCATGCAACCACGCCAGACATCAGATTTTAACCACCGGGTATTCCAACAAAGTTAATTGTAATAACTACGCCGCTTTTTATAAAAACTCAAACTTGTCATTTTCTTCATCCGACAGTTATTCTCATTATGGGGCCCATAAATGGTTGTGCCGTCGCATTTAATATTCCCTCGATGCCAAAGAATATTCCACGACCAAACGAATATTCCCCGACAACAATGAGTATTTTATAACCACTTGCGTATTTTGAAAAAAAAAATCATATATCACCCTTAACTTAAACTTTTTATCAATTTAACTATTTACTAAATAGTAATTATAAGAAAATTTGAATACTTTTATTTCATAAAATTCGGGATCTTACAATCATCCCTCCTTATAAAATTTCATCCCCAAAATTTACGTACCTGGTATTTCGAAGAGTTGAGAATACCTTACTTTCATTTCAGATTCTATCTCCCCGGTCATCATGATTTCTCTATTGCTCATCTCCTGTATTTCAGATATCATTCTAGAATACAGCTTCAAAACAAAGGTTAATTGACATATCACAATTTGTCAACTTAAGTAAGAAAATTTAGCTTAGGTAGGACACACACTACCGAAGGGTATTACTCGTCTCTCCCCTCCTAGTTCTATTCCCTGATCTCCGCCAGAGACTATATCCCTAAGCTCTGATACCAAATGTGACGCCCCCAAAATAGGTCCAATCCACCCAACCCATTTTTGAGTCTCCAATTACATGGTACAGAAAACAACTACAACTTCATTATCACAATTGTCGTGCAAAATACAACAACACATATGTTGTGAGTTTTGATACAAATATATACCAACTGTGACTCATGTCCCAACCTTGGATAGTATGTCACAATGACACCTTACATAAAGGTACAGTCAATAACAATTTTAGAAATTAAAATCTTTGGGAAGTGCTCAAGAAAACCTTGATACATGGGAGGCCATGCGACTAGGTTATGATAGATATCATATATCCACAGAAGTATCCTTGGTTGACCCAATAGTCCCCAAAGAAAAACGAGAAGATTGCTATCATGTTCTTTCTAATGGTGAGTCTTCTCTTGACATATAATTATCTCCATTGTCTCCAATTGAGAATTATATTTCAACCAAACTCCAAGGTTATATAGGTAGTGCTCGTAGATATACTCAGCAAGTGGATGTGCACAACCCCGTCTTATGATAACACGAAGTCGCATGTCGTTAAACATCTTGTATGATAGTGGCAAAACACCCTTCCAACGTTGGGTTCGCCTCACCCTATTTGATTCACCAAATATAACTACTAAATGATGTATAAAATACAACACACTATTCTAAAGTTTCCAATAAAATTATTTCCATACTGTTTAGGGAGAACCTCAACAGCTAGAGACCACCGTTCTATTCCCCTGTTACCCCCGCTCGACCCAGCTACACTCTTATTACTTGAAAGGAATTGTGAAGCAAAAGGGTGAGCACAACTGGCCCAATAAAGAATATCATGACTAAAGATAATTAAATTATCCATTGCCTTCGTCAATAATGAATCAGAGATTTAAAACATATGGTAGATGATAAAACTTTTCAACCATAGTTGTAGCGGAACGAGCAATCCATTAGAAGAGTCACATAGACCATAAAGTCTATTATCTTCTCCATGTTAAAAGTCCACCAACAATGTTTTATCCCTGTAACATCAATCAACAGTTCTGGTCCACAATCATATGAATAACTCATAATCATAATTATGGTTCTAAATTCCTCTTCTCATCCAGGACGAAGATAAATTTCATCACCTGTCTTTACCTGAAACATCAAAGATCATGGTTATACCAAATCACATTTCCTGTTCATAATCATACTGATAAATTCATCTTTGCACAACGGGCCAAAGATATTCGTCAACAGCTCATCTTTGCACTACTGGCCAAAGATATTCAACAACAGGTCATATTTGCACTACAAGCCAAAGATATTCAACAACAAGTCATCTTTGCACTACAGACCAAAGATATTCAACAACATGTCATCTTTGCACTACAGGCCAAAGATATTCATATCTCAAATAAATATATAATCATTTCAAAATTTATATAAACAATAATTATAACCATGTTGATCAATTCACCTTTGCACTCAAGCTAAAGATAATCGTTTATAAATTCATCAGTCATGATCATACCAGTCAACAATTCATCTTTGCACTACTGGCCAAAGAGAACCCATAGTCACGATCATACCAATAATCTACCCATCTTTACACTTCAGTGAAAGAGAAATTCCATCACCGGGATTATAAAAATGTTATATATGATAATAAAAATAATATGATCAACAACTGTATTTAATTTCAAGAGTAAAATTTATAAATTAACGATAATTTGGTCAGAAAAAGAAACCAATTTTGTCGTGAATATTACCCCGTGAATAATAACTCGTGAATAGTAACTCATGAATAGTAACTCGTGAATGGTAACTCATTAATAGTAACTCGTATTCATACATAGTACCATATACGTAAATAATGTCATATACGTAAATAGTGTCATATACATGAATAGTGTCGTATACGTGAATAGTGTCATATACGTGAATAGTAACCCCGACATGAAAAAGGTAGAAGTTCCACAATAAAATCCATACCAATATTTCGGTATAATGATATTGAAAGAATAACATCATTATAAATAAAATAACATCCCTTACTAACCCATACCTCAAAAGAACAGTACTTCCGGCTGAAATATCAGGTATAAGGTTGAAGAAAACTTGTACTGATGAATAACAACTCACAAATTATCTAAATACTCACAAAATAAGGTCGATAATATATATATAGAGAGAGAGAGAGAAAACTTGTTTCTGGTGTGATTTTCAATTCTAACTAAGCACCCTATTTATAGGAAAATGCTTAGAACGCCATAGGAGACTAAATAATAAAATAATATTATTATTTTTCAAGTTCTACGCACACCACAATTGATCACATTTCAGCAAACCTCAGTGGGGCCCACCAAAAATCAGCCAACTTTCACAACAACCAAAAGTGGGTCCCACCTTCTAGAAATCTCCACCAAATAAAACAATTTCTGAATCAGTTACCTCGTAAAATTCATAACAAATCATACGTTAATTTTTAACGGTTCAAAATTTGTGGACATATACTCAACTTATATATATAACATATCCAAAAATCACAATGATCCAACGGTCGGATTAAAAATTATAACTCACGTAATATAGCTTAAGAACACTGATTTTTCGGACTATGAGTCCTTTGGACCACTTTCATTCAAACTATCACCACAAAAAATCCACAAAGAATTTTTGGGTGATTCCAATTTCTACAGTTAGCTTACTTCCAGGGCTTTCTTTTGATATATGGCTCATCTCCTAACTCATTATACACAAAGAGTTAAAGATTTTACAAAATCAAGTAATAAACTAATTTTCTGAAAATTTCCAAATTTCGTTCTTCATTTTGACAAAATACTAATAAAACACCTTAGCATTAATTCCATCATTTATATCCACACAAAATAAATATTTCCCTATCATATAAATCAATAATTAATTATTCACAAATAATATTACAGAATCACAATTATGACAACCAGATCGTTTCCAGGAAATAGGGGGCTTTCCGATAAGGATTTCTCTCTATTGGCGCGCAATTAGGTGACTATCTAACAATATTATTCAAATAATATGAATTATTAATCTGATAATGGAGATACTGTGCAATGACAATTATTTAAGCAACAATAATATAAACTATCAACGTAGCAATTATTGAATCAATAAAATAAAATATTGAACAGTAATTACTGTAACAATTATTGAGTAGTGTCTTCTTACGTAAGAATCAATAATTCAAAAATACTATGCAATACTGTGTGCTATTGTGCAACCACGCCAGACATCAGATTTTAACCACCGGGTATTCCAACAAAGGTTAATCTAGTAACTGCTACGCCGTTATTTATAAAAACTCAAACTTGTCGCTTTTCTTCATCCGATGCTTATTCTCATTATGGGGCCCACAAATGGTTGTGCCGTCGTACGAATATTCCCCGACAACAAGAATATTCCACGACCAAACGAATATTCCCCGACAGCAATGAGTATTTTATAACCACTTGCGTATTTTGAAAAAATAAATTCATATATCACCCTTAACTTTAAACTTTTATCAATTTAACCATTTACTGAATAGTAATTATAAGAAAAATTGAATACTTTTATTTCATAAAATTCGGGGTCTTACATTTATGCCTTGATTTAATCATTCTAATATTATTATTAGTCCTATTTTCTACATTTTTAATAAGATTATACACAATCTCTTGTGTATCAAGACTAGACCTTTGTGCCCCTAACATAACATTTAGGTTCTCTTCTCCTTGCACAAATTTAGCAAGATCATTTTTCAAAGATGCTATTTCTACATTTATTACATTATCATCATGTTGCATATTCATCATTTTTCCATCATTAAAAGCATTTATGCATACATCTCTCATTTTTAAATTTTCTTTTAAAATTTGATTTTTATTTTTAAGATATTCATTTTCTTTTCTTTCTTCAATAAGTGACTCAACTTCATTCATTAGCTCATTTACGCAGTTCTTAAAATAAGCAGTTATCTTTTTAAGCTTTTGATTTTCATTTTGTAAAACAAGATAATCAGATGTAGATATTTCAAAATTTTCATGAAAATTCGTTACCTCAAGTTGATCATCATCTTCTAGTCCCATGAAACATAATTGACCAATTTCTTCATCTTGTTCTGTTTTGGACTTGCTCATTGGAGTTGATCTACCTTTTTTATTCTTCCTTTGTTTCTTTCTTTGAAGTAGTCTCTCGAGTTTTCTTGAGAGTATTTCAATTTCTTCATCATTGCCTTCTATGTAGCTTTCAGCTTGTAGAGCCAAGGTCTTCTTCTTAGGTGCCTCATTTTCTTCATCATATAATTTTAGTTGGTTTTCAAACTCTTCAAGTTCTCCAAATAAGGTAAGAGTTCCCATTGTGCTGATTGTGACTGAGTCTTAAAGTGTAGTAAACTTTGGTGCGAATCGCTTTGGCATGACTCTGAGAAGCTTTCAGTTGATTTCCTTTTGATCAATCTTTCGTCCGATCATGCTTAAAGAATTCATTACAGTGAGGAATCTTGTTTGGGCATCTCTAATTGATTCATTTTTCTCCAATTTGAATAGTTCGTATTCGTTCATCAGCATGCTCAGTTTGACCTCCTTCAATTTAGTAGTACCTTCGTGGCTCATGATGACTGTATCCCAAATTTCCTTAGCCCTAGTACAAGACGAGACCTTATCTATCTCTGATTCAACCATGCCACTTAAAAGTGTATTCATGGCCTTGGAATCATAAGATACCATATACGATTCATTTGAGTCCATTTCCATGAGATTCTTTGGTTTGCCATCATCATGTCGAGGAATGACTGGTCCATTTTTGACTACCCACCATTCCCATGGGTCACAGTTCAGATAGATCTTCATTCTTAACTTCCAAAAGTTGAAGTTCTCACTTCCGAGCAATAACGGTGGCCTACTTGTGGACTGAACTTCATGAAAGTTTAGGTGTGCCATATGATCTTCCCATATGACCTGCAACGATCAATATTAGTAGAGCCAAACTTTGATACCAAATGTAATTCAGTAAATATGCACACCTAGAGGAAGGTGAATAGGTGTTTAAGCTAAAAGTGATAAACGGTGAAAACTTTTTAAAATTTTCTGCTATAAGTTTAATTCAGACAGCTACACCTGTCTGCTTTAGTGTCTGCTCTAACTTATGTTCTTCGTTCAATATTATCAGACAACTATACATGTCTGCTTTAGTATCTGGATTCGTCATTTTGCACATCGTTCAATCTTCATCATCCGTATAGCAAGTAATATTGCTTAACATCATTAACCTGCAAAAAGTTTGTGTTTTGCATATGAGCTCGACAAATTTCAAAGAAATTTAATATCTATCATGTTTCAATAACACACAATTCCATATTCACTATATTTCCTTTACTACACATATCCACATGCAACATATATTCTTTACTATGCATATCCTACATGCGTTAATAATTCCTTACAAAACATCCATTCATGTATTATACATTTCTAATTTATCGAGTTACTTCATACAACATGTGCTATCACGTATTACATATAAATTGAGTTCTATAACCCAATTAACTTAGTTATATTTTGACTTTAACCATTCATAAAGCATGGTATATAGCTCACCACATAATCACATTTAATCCACAAACATAATAGAACTGAAAAACTTGCCTTGATTGAGGATTACTGTTATAGTTTACTTTAACTTCTCCTCACGAATCCTACACAATCGTACATGTTTACATACACGCATATTAGATAACCAATTATGTCACATGACCTGTGCATATTAAATAATCATATAAGTCATGATCATTAGTTACCATAACATATAATCTTCTATTCTTGTCTTATAACCATTCTCAGTTTCTTTAGAAACTTTGTTCGTTTTAACCTTTTTATGCATAACAAGGTTCTCACATGATTTTAGTGTATAAATACTTTACATCTCGAAACATAAACCACTTATATCCTATTTAAAGAATATTCCTCTCTTTTATAGTAAACTCGGAACCATATGGATTATGAATAGTTTTTACTGCACAAACATGGCTTACTACATCATTTCTTTAATTTCGATAATTTTTATACCTTTTTGATAGTTCATGTGTTAAATCACGTTATCGCCATGTACGCGAATGCTTGGCTTTATTGTAGCTTAGCTTCGCATTTATTCCCACGAATAACTTACATTTTCGCTTCGCTTGTACTTTAAATTCATACATATAGCATTATGTAATTTTGTGTTCAAAATCTCCATTTTGAACATTGGACACCTTGGTTTTAACACTTTTATGTCCAATATAATTTTAAACGGGTTCGTGCATTTCATTTATCTTTATACCCCACTTTGCATATTATTTCTCGGCTTACGTTTGTGTAAACATGTAAACTTATATTTACATTACATGTTTATTGTTTTCCTTATGCTCAAGATGAGTTTTCATGGCATAAAGTTGTTATATTGCATTTTAACTTCCATTCCGGTGTCTTGCTACATGTCAAATTATTAAAGCTAACCAAGAATCGCATCGCGGAACCAACTGGCCAAACAACCCAACACTGCTAGCAGCTGGGCCTCGCGTGGCCTTGCGTGTCTCAACTGGGCTTGGCGTTGGCTGGTCATGTGACGCCCCCAAAATTAGGTATACATCACCCATCTTGAGTCGCCAGATACATGGTACAGAATTCAAATACAACTTAATAATACAACTGTCGTGTACAATACGACAAAAACATAAATCGTGAGTTTGAATACAAATATTGTCTACTAGAGAGTATACAAACTCAAAAGGAGTTCTCATTACAATTATTATCACACTATTTCACGAATATAGTGAGGACTACTAATGCACCATCTAGACCATCACTGTTCTCGACTAGTCCCACCACGCTCTCATTTCAAGAAGAGAACAAAGAAAAGAAAAGGTGAGCTCAACTATCCCAAGAAGAAGTATTATGACTAAGATAATGCGAGTATAATTTATCGTTAGCCTTCAACAAAGGTTAAACCGATAAAATATAATAACTATCAAGTTTAATCGCAATGAACAAGCAATCCATTAGAAGAGTCAAGTAGAGAATAAAATCTACTATCTTCTATGATTTAAAAGGTTTTTCATCACTTTTATCACTGGGACTCACTTAATAAATAATCCACATCATCGAATCACCCCTCGCACTACTACCAAGGCTATTCTTTAAGATCACGACCACGAATTATCCATGCACTACGACTAAAGATAATCATGTTTTCATCAACTATCCCGATCATGCCATAAAATAATTCATCTTTGCACTACTACCAAAGAGAATCCATAGCCACAAACATACCAAAAATCTGTCCATCAATGCACTACGGGCCAACGAGGACTTTTTCCACATCATTTGTAACATTACGGTTATGATTATACCGAATAATCCTCGGTCATAATCATACCAAGTCCATCAATGCACTACACAGTGCCACGTATTTGACTTTCAACATAATATAAACATGAGGATGATGACAATGATATAAGAATTCAATAAAACAAGTTCAAGAATTAATTTATCCAGAACCGATAACGCTCAAATTATCAACACGATCTTCGCTTTGTAGAGTAAAATTCAAGAATGCTCGTAAGAATATTTTCATGAAAAGATATTGGATGAAGCGCAAATATCAAGGATATTCCACTAATTTCATGGAGTATAGAAGTCAAAGTTTTAACCAACCGAGTATAATAAAGAATGGAATAACAAAAGAAATCACCACGCATGCGATAGAATCCTTGCAGCGAGGTTATTCCAACAGTAATAATAAATAACGGAACCAGTCCCGCATGAAACGCATGCATGTGATATTCCAACAATGTAATAAAAAGAATGGAACCAGTCCCACAGAGACGCACGCATGTGATATTCCGGCGAATAATAAATAATGGAACCAGACCCAGAAACGCACGCATGTGACATTCCGCGAATAATAAATAATGAAATAATAGAAGAGTTTCACCAAGTATAGGGTAGCTCACAGTATCTGAGTTATTCCAACGTAATAATAAATAATGGAATAATGTAAGTTCTCTTCATGAATACAAAAGAAATAATACCCTTTACCGTAAAAAGAAACCGAATATAAGAGTAGGGAAGTAGCGTAATACTTTTTATAGTTTCTCTATAATTTTTCTCTCTAGAGTTTCAGTGAATTCGTAAGAAATAATGACGGAATGAGCTTCTATTTATAAGAAAATGGACTGAATAGTAACTAATTCATGAACGGTCCAGATTGATTTACTTTAAACGGACGATCCAGATTGATTTACTATTAAAACTTAAAGCAACGGTCCATACTGATTTACTATTAAAACTTTAAACCAGCGATCCATATTGATTTACTATTAAAACTTTAAACCAAATGATCCATATTGATTTACTATTATAACTTCAACCAACTATTCAAAAATTATCACATCTCCTCATGGAATAATATTGTACCCAAAAATGATTTGACCAAAAAAAAATATTTTACTACGTGATCAAGAGTACCCGTGAATAGTAACTCGTGAATAGTAACTCGTGAATAGTAACTCGACACGAAAAGTGTCCCGAATACCCGATTGAACAATACTGAGTGACTTCTCACATAAGCATCAATAATCAATATCGTGTACTACTATGCAACTATCGCCAGATTCTCAGATTTTTTAACACCGGGTGTTTTAACAGTTAACGGTAAAACTTCCGCCGTTATTTTCATAAAGTATTTTTGTCGTTTTTTCAATCCGACAATAATTCCGTTGCGGGGTCCACCAATGATTGTACTGTCGTACGGATATTCCCCGACAAAAAGAATATTCCTCGACCAATCGAATATTATATAACCACTTGCTTACTTTGCAAAATTTGTAAATATTACTCACAACTATAACATTACATCAAATCAACAACATAATATTAAAAAATTATTTCGAGAAAATTAAATCTTTATTCAAAAAATATGGGGTCTCACAGGTTAGTCCCCTTGCTTTGACACTCGTTTCATGATCTTATATCTTTTAAACCACTCGTTCATATTCTTTGAATTTTGGATATGTTTTAGGTAGTATATCCATCTAATTATAAAAATTATAATCCGAGCATTACAAGAAACCCAAAGCCAGAACCACAAGCCAAAACCAGATGGGCGAACTCAAGACAAAGACAAATGTCGGATGGCGTAAAAGCGGCAAAGACATACCCAAATGCTAAAGCTATCGCTTCATAACGAAATGCCTAGTTTGCGCATTTTTAACTTTTCACTCGTAGTTCGGATTGCAACCAATTTTCGATATGATATAAATACCATAGTAAACTATTTTTAAAAAATACAAACCACCCATTTCGGACCTCATAAGCAACCTAAAACAGGCCCCAAAAATATCCACTCGTAACAGTTTTCAAATTATTTTCCAGCATGACCCTGTTGTGCTAAAATAGTCATAACTTCTTCATTTCAAAACATCACGAAGCTAACTTCCGGAACTACAACTTTTATTCTTTGACGATTTTCAAATTCTAAACATAGAATTCCAGAAAATTCGTGTAAGGGGCTGCTTCGAATCTTTTTTCTAGATTTTTGGCAGATTCGACGCGACTACTTTGAACTGTTATAACTCCTTGCTCCGAAATCGGAATTAGTCCGTTCCAGAGTCTATGGAAAGCTTATCCAGTTTACTACATATCCCCAAAAGCCCAGAATTTTCTGGAAACATATACTAGACCCGAAATTGGCCTCAAGGTCAGCGGTCATACTAGTTTTTACTTTTCGTTTTGATTTCCAATTGCTTTTCGCTTTAACCTAGTATTCTCAATCTCTTTAATTATCTTCATATATGATATACATATCTAACTCAAGCTTTGATTTCGCTGAAAACTCGGTTTTTTAACCAAAATAGTTCATAGAGGACTTCTATATCGAACATTTCATATGCGTTGTTTTGAAACACAATTTCCATAGCCATTTCTTATATCACCGCACAACCAAGCCATGAAGTAGTTGTAGAAAATTATCATCTTGAATACCACATCAGACTAACAACTTCATCATAAATATTTTCTACATTCACGTGGAAACTATTTGGGCTATTTACTCAGTCTTTGAAATTAGTTCACCAGTACTTGCATCCTTCACTTAAGCTTGTGTTATGATTTTAATATATCCAAAATGAGAAATTGCCCATTCAGGTTTTAAGTTCCAATAATATCAATTAATTTCATATTCTAGTAAAATATCCTCATTTAGACATTTTAACGAACACCAAACATGCTAGCTTTAAAAAAACTCAGTTGATACCAATATACATATTTTATATATTGGATCTCATTTCATATTTTTACTTTACATCATTTGGTATATTAATATTAAATATTATACCATTATCCATGTAACATACTATCATATATCCAATTATTTTCTTTCATTTCTATAAATTGTCTTCACAATTTATTTAAATGCAGTAAATATATAAATATATTCACTACATTAAATACATGCATACATTACACTCAATAATGTAATATATGATTTCTTCAATAAAATAGTGGTTATACATGAAGTATATTTAATGCCACAAATCTACCATACTAAAATAATTTAATATTATAAATTATTTTAATTCTACCCATCTCATTTCCTTTAATAAATTACCCCTACAATTTATTTACATATAATAAATATATAATACCAATATATTTATTAAGCATAAACATTACATATTGCATAGTTCTTACTCATTTATGCATTAATATTATATCACACAACATATCATCTAATATGAATTTTATTTATTAAATTCTTATATTAATAATTCCCAAAAATCTGGGTTATCACATTCTTCCCCCTTACGAGGATTAATATTCCGTCCCTGGAATCACAATACCGAATCATTCTTAATCGGTTAATGTTTATTCTCTCTTGATCATACCGATCCTCTCTTCGCAACCTTATTCTGTGATAATAAAATATATTATTTTTCATATATCATAACACATATTAACATACATATAAACATATATTTATAACTATTTAATAGCTTCCATTATTTTATACATAATCTTTTATTACTGTGAAAGGTCCTAAAATTTTCGGACTTAATCTTTCACCTTTGACCCTCTCCGGAGTCTACTTTCTTTTGTCACTATCTGTGACAACCCGAAAATTTAGAAAAATCTTAAATGATTAAATTAAAGGTTAAAGTTTAAAACCTAGAGTGAAATTAGAGGATTTATTTAAAAATTTTAAGAAAAATCTAAACGGTTTAATAATTGAAAGATATTATGTAATAATCCCTCCGTCCAGGATAAAAGTCCTGGTGTACTTTTCACGCATATTAAGAAGAGAAATGAAATGACAAAATTTCCCATAATAATATTTCATTAATCATTTCCAATGTAGGTGAGAGAGTGACTTATTATTCTTATTAAATATGGAGATAGAATTAGAATAATGAAAGTATAAGATATTTAATGCTAAGGGTATAATAGGAAAAATTGTGTAAAAGTTTGGTTATTAAAGGAAAGTTGACATTTAACATGAGACTATCCAAAATAGTAATAAGGACTTTTATCTTGGGATGGAGGGAGTAATAAATATGGCAAGCCATATGAAGAAGGTTTATTGAATGTAGCAAGTCGTATTAAGTGGTATTAAGTGGTTTAATAGATATTAAATTAAATGTCTAGTCTAATATATGAATATTGATGTTAAATTAGTAAATTAAATAAATATTTAATTGAAGACATGAAATAAAATATGTGTTTAAGGTTGAGCTGTGATGAGACGATTATATACCTCACTCTGGGTGTATTTTTAATTAAAAAATAAAAAGAGGCCTTGTGGTTTAATTACACGGGCGGTAAGTCGAGATTAATTATTGATTAACTAACCTAATGAGCCTTTGATTAATTAAGTAAGTACTTAATTAATATATAATGGAATATTATTCAATATTATATTGGAGAATGGTTTTAAGTTAAATAGTACATAAAAGCATGAACATAAATTTAATTAAATTACATGTAAAGACTTAAATGTAGGTTATTTATTTAAATAACTTAAATACTGGCTATGAGAGCTAGGTGAAATGTTTTAATTAATGAAGCATGAGACTTAATTATTTTATCATGTAATAATGTTTAAGATTATTTTACAAGGTTACATGATTTATTAAACGACGTGACCATCCTAATTTTTCAGAATTATTTTAATAAAAATTTAATAAATAAAATTACGATTGTGAGACGAAGTTGGTTTGAATATGTACGTATGTGTTATATATATATATATTGGTATCGAGCCAATGAATTAAATTAATATCAAATGAGGGTTAAGTATAGTAAATAAATATATTTATTGTGTGAATAAATTGTTTAGAAAACAATTTATGGAATGAACAAAATTTAATTAAGTATACAATATTAATTGTATAAATTTATTTAAAATAATTAATGAATCAAATATTAATTATGTGATGTAATGGTTCGTTACACTAAAAGTAATAATTTTATTATGGATTAATTCCATAATTAGTGGGATGATTTTATACATAATTACAAGTGTATAAATTATCAAATTATGTATTTGTTTTATATAATACATTTAACGTTATAATGAGGTATGTATAAGTGTGTGTAAGTATTGATATGCTGAAGTTTGGTTAGTATGATGATAAATGAGTAAGCTTTTAAGCCTAAGAAAGATTTTTACTAGGGGGCAACTAGGAGGCATAGAGGGCAGCTAGGAGCTTACATGATAGGTCACGTAGGGGCTGCCTAGAGGCCAATTGATAGGGGCCAAAGATGATGGATAGGGCTGTGTAGGGGGAGTCGTATAGGGATCAATAACAGAGAGAGAGATAGGAGCTAAGAAGTTACTCTACCTCATTCTCAGCTTCTCCACATCTGTTCCTTTTTCCTCTCTCATTACCTAGACCATATTTCTCGTAGTATTCTTGGAATTATAACTATAATCCTGGAATTATAATACTAGAATTAATAGTTTTGGGATTATAATTCTAGCAAACAAACATATGGTATGAGTTTTAATAAAAGATAAAAAATATATAATGGATACATATATTTTTAATTTTTTAGAAGATCTTGAAATTCGTGTTCATAAACCATACAGTTAACTTATTCTTTTGTTGTATAAAATAAATAAGAGGGAGAGAGTAATCTCTACAAGGATTACTATATTTATCTTAAGCTAAGCAAAAGTTGATTAAGTAACATGTGCATGTTAAAAATGAATGAATAAATAAATGCCAATCACATAACGAAATAACTCTTTATTGATCTCTTGTATAATAATACAATTATTACATGTTACGTAAAACTCAAACAGGCACACTACTTGATCTTCTTTTCCTGCAGAAGCTTAATAAAACAATAAAACAAGCTTAATCAAACAATAAAACCTGCAGTATTAACAAACTCTTCACCAATACAATTGAAACGAGGAATATTACCATTTGCATATAAATAACATTTGTAAAACAAACTAGCCCTACGATCCTTGAACAGTTTATTGTCATAATTAATAATAACAACTTCATCATCCCGGACAATAAGTCCCATATCAATGATAAGATGATCCACAGTTAACTCAGCCATATTATCCTGCCCAAGAGAAACATCAATAATATTCAATGAGTAATCTTTTTTGAATATTTCAAACACTCGCAGACGACTCGTTCCTGACGTATCTTTACTGAAGAATCGAAACATAAAAGGGTGATCTTTATCATTAATCTGATCATCTGTATTTTTCACTGAATTGCTAACCAAATACTCCCAATTAGGATTTGTCCGATCAATAGTCCTAATTGGTCCCCAAGGAAAGATCTCCAGACCAGAAGAAGATTGGTTGACGATGTGCTTCACATTAAATGAAGGATTCATTTTCTTTTTCACCTCTAACAATGAATATTAAACAATAAAATGAGAGTGCAGACGGGATGATCAGTTCTATTTCTTATATAGGCACGGACTTGAAATCTTATGAATTAAAACTTAATAACCACATCCGTCTCATAGTTATAGGCTGATTTTCCATTTTGAAATGTCTCAATATATAGGCTACTTACTATTTATAAAATTTAGTTGGTTCATTGTTTTACTTTTATACCCTTATAATAAATATTCAACCATTACTCTTTTTTGAAGAAACAACATTCAATGTCATTATTTTTATCACCACATTTAATGTTGTTGTATTCTCTTTGGTTATAGCTTATGTATTTTAATGGTCAGTACACGTCAATCAATAACGTTGAGAGTTCCAGTGTGATGATAAGTAATGAGTAATTAACTTATTCATTAATTCCATATTAAGGGGTATATGTGAAAAATTTATGTTAAAAATTGTCACTTAACTGATTTTCTTAAATCGCGCTAAAAAAAAACCAAATTTATAACTATGAGAGATTTTAGGAGAAGATTACTTTTGAAATTTTGAATGAGTCATTGGATAAACTAAACTACACCAATATGCATATTTTATTTTAATAATTAAGAAAGAACCAGTACATGCTCGAATAGAGTTTATTTTTTTTGCCAAAAATATGTAAAAAGAAAGAAGCATTTCAACGACTTACCACCCGGTCAATTTTGTTCCATTGACAAAATGTACTCAATTTTTTACTATAATTTCATTATCATACCGTATTGATTATTAAGGCAAAACTATGGAAAATCTCACTGTAGTTGGCACATTTTATTTATTACACTATTAAATTTTTAAAAATTCAAATTATTACATTGAACTAAAGAAAATTTTGAAATTACACCATTCCGTTAATAAGATTGGACGTTCGTCAAATTGGCTTAGATTCTTTCAGGGAAAACTAAGAAAATCTCATTATAATTGACACGTTTTACTTATTACACCATTAAACTTTTAAAAATTAAAACTACCCCATTTAACTAATTAATATTTTGAAATTAAATCATTCCATTAATAAGATTAGACGTCTGTTAAATTGACTTAGATTTTTTCAGACGTGACTAGTTAAAACAGAAAAGAAAATGACATATCATTTCTACGTGGATTAGGCAGTAAAATCAACTATCTCCCAAGCACGTCTCCAAAGCTAAATAAAATACGCAAAGAGAGAAAACCTACCAAGTTTAAAAAGAAGGCGATGACACAAGGTGAGGCAACGGTGGAGGCTCCATGTAGCAGTGGTGGCGGCGACGATAGTGGAGACACATTGTGGTGGTTGCGACGTTGGAGGGGCTCCTTATGGTTGCGGTACTCCTTTGGTGTTGAAGCTTTTAACGACGGTGTTCGGTGCGCTACTAACTAGTTCACTTCTTTTCCACTTTTTTTTTTTATCTAGGCTGTGCGGGTTGATATTGCAGCGGTGATGGTGCTAGTAAGTAGGCAAATAAAAGCTGATTTGGGGTATTGGGAGCTGATAATGGGGCTATGTTTTGGTAAATAGAATTGTAGAAGTTGTGATTGCAAAAGGTAGGCGAATGAGGATCGAGACGAGAAAATTTGTAAAATGGAGAATAAAACATACCTATTATAGTAGTTAGTGTTCTAAACCCCTCCCCTGATTTTCCTATATAAAAATGGTGGTGTATATATGTTCAAATTGTATAAAATCTATCAAATTAATGTTGTAATTTGAACAAATTGAATATCAAGAAAAGAACCAAGTTTGAGTATATTTAATTTTGCCAAACAACATCATTAATTTCATCAATTTGATAAATTTTAAGCTAAAATATATGGTGTAATTCCGGTTGGTAAATTTGAAGCACAAATCTAGTTACGTCTGAAAAAATCTGAGCCAATTTGACGCTCATCCAATCTTATTAACAAAATGGTATAATTTTAAAATTTTAATTAGTTCAATGGGGTAATTTCAATTTTTAAAAGTTTAATAATGTAATAAGAAAAATGTGTCAACTATAATGGGGTTTTCCTTAGTTTTGTTTGAAAGAGTTCGAGCCAATTTGACGGACGTTAAATTTTATTAATGGGATAATTTGAATTTTTAAAAGTTTAATAGTGTAATAAGTAAACGTGCAAACTACAGTGAGATTTTCTTTTGTTTTTGCCTAATTATTAGTTTAACAATTTACTCCTTACATTCCACAAACCATTTGTCAAGCCAGCACAGTCTGTTTAAAATTTTTAAATGAAAGAATATGAGTAGAACTGAATTCTAAATAATTTCCAACAAGAACAAAATAATCACAAGGACGAATATATTTGCTAGAAACTTTTCTATGAGTATATCAGTTGTAAAGGATGAGAGAGTTGTTTAGCAACATAGCAGTCATGAATATATAAAGTGAAAAACGACGACTAATCAAATAAATGTTGGAATAATTTGTGTAAATCAAATCATAGTTAATATTTGAGATTTGAAGTTCGACAACCTGAAGAATTCTTTGACTGGCAATTAACATTAATCCTTAATTTTTAAGTCATTAAGTATTGATTCATTCATAGTTATCTCTTGCTAAGCAAATTAGTTGCTTACCTTTACAAAACTTCATGTTTACAGCTAAAACAAATGGACTGGAGGTCCGACATAAAGGACAAATTAAGGAAAAGGCAAAGCAAGTGAGGAAGATAAATAAATAATAATGTATTAATTAGCAAATAATTAATAGTATAATATTTTAGAAATAATGTATTAGTTCATATAATGTAATTAAGACCTGAAATTATAATACTAAATTATGTAATTAATAAGATATACATGTGTAACTTAACTTATATTAGTAGTTAATTATTATAAATGTGGATAAATAGTGAACAAAAAGTCTATGTAGCGAGTACACGAATTTGAGAGCTCTATTTGTTTAGGTAAATTGTTTTATTGATCAAAACGTATGGGAGGTGGTGAATGCGCCAAAACAAAGGTAGGTGGTAACCTAATGTTCACAAGTCACCCTTTCACCCATGTCAGAGAAGTAGAATTAATGGTACCAAAAAAAACAATATTGGTCAAAACCTTATAATTTATTTACTAGATATGCAAAGAGTAATATGTAAGCAGTGATGTATTTAAAAGATACTCTCAATTTTACAACGAACAAAAAATAGTTTTATTTGCAAATTTTTTCTCTAAAAAATTAGTCTTGTTATAAAACTAGTGAAATAACAAAGTTGCAAGATAAAAGTATTAGAGAATTTTGCTACTCTCGTCTTTGATCTTTCATTTCCTTTTATAGGCAAAAACAATGGAACACGATCCGCAAAATAAGTACTAGACCAATGGTCTAGTAGGTAGCTTTTGACTTTGGTAATCATAATATTATAACACTCCCTCTTGATTTTCTAAAATAGAAGATTATGTCTCATTCAAAACCTTGTTAAGAAAAACCAGTGGGAAAAAACTTGGCGAAGGAAAAAAGATTACATATCTCCTCCTCAAAAAGATATCATTATTCTTTGATGAAATGTTGTGATAAGTTTTTTAGTCGATGCATTATGATCTTATTTCGAAATTTTGTAAACGTTGCACTTGGCAGTGACTTTTTGAATAAGTTGGCTAGATTATCACGTAATCGAATTTAACGCACATCTATATAACCTTTCTTTTGCAGCTCATGTGTGTAGAAGAATTTAGGTGAAATGTGTTTTGTTCTATCTCCCTTGATGTACCCTCCTCTAAGTTGAGTATGTTGGATAATTATATAGGAACGTGTTATTACATAGAATAAAATAAAATCAATAATCATAATAACAAGTACTTACATGAATTGAGAGAAGTCATCTTGTATGTATCACGCTTCCGCTGCGCTTAAGGGTGAATGCCTTCAATTGTCTTTCTCAATCTTATGATGGATGTATAGGTGTGTATAAAATTCTTGAGACGACAACTGGGACCAAACCCTAACTGTTTTATTTATATAATAGCTAATGGTCAAAATCGTCCATCAAGATTATGAAACCCTAGGTCCCATTATGTCAAATACTATTAGGAATATTATTTAGAGGTCACATAATTAATTACCAAACCTATAAATAAAGTGATTAAATTAATACAATATATAAGCCCAATAATTACATAAATAGTAGAGGCCACATAAGGGATAAATTATTCCAACATTCTCCCACTTGGCCGAAATACTATTTATATACAAAATATAACACTTACAATCATTAATTTAGCCAAGTATTAATTAAATATCTACATCTTGTTCAAATAAAAGTACCAATGCAAATTAATACAATCTTTGTGTCACTATTAACACAAGATCCCCATTAGTTACACAATTAGTACTTTTATTAAAACAAAGATTAACAGTAAGCATAACAAGTATGAATAGAGTTTACATAAGTGGTAATAGATTAAACTCATTCATATGGTCCAAAACATAACCGTACTGTTTGCTCACAAGTTCTCAAGTGTGCACAATAAAGAGAATAGCAAACCATAAACATAATGTGAAGTTAAAAACAACGAGCTCAAAATTGTTGTCTTACATCAAAATAACTTACTAATTAAGACTACCAGTTAAACCCATGCCGACAACATGCTCTAAAAAGAGCTTGGGTGGTAAGCCTTTCGTAAGTGGATCCACTAACATATCATGCGTTCTAATATATTTAATGACAACGTTTTGATCTTCAACTCTTTCCCTAAAAAATAAGTACTTAGTGTCGAGGTATAGTTCAGCACCACTCGAAATGATGATGTTGAAAAACTAACATCATAATCATTATCAAAAAATACTTTCAATGACCTTGAAATGGAATCTACAACCTTAAGTCCTGAAATAAGATTCCTTAATTATATGGCGTGACAAGTAGCATGATAACAAGCCACATATTCTGCCATCATTGTGGAAGTGGTAGTTAACTACTACTTATGAGTTTTCCACGAAATAGGGCCTCCTGAAAGCATAAAGATGTACCATGATGTAGATTTCTTTTCGTTTTTACACTTAGTAAAATCAAAATCAGAATAACCAACAATTTCAAGGTTATCTATTTTTCTAAATGTAAGCATAATATCCTTAGTACCCTGTAAGTAGCGTAAAACCTTTTTGGCTGCTTTCTAGTGATCCAAACTTGTATTTAACTAGTAACGTCCAAGCACGCCAGTTACATAAGCTATATCTGGACGTGTACGAACTTGAGCATATATAAGACCCCCAACCATAGAAGTATAGGGAATAAGATTCATTTGATCACGTTCAAAGTGATTCTTAGGACATTCATATGAGCCAAATTTGTCACCCTTAACAACAAGGGCGACAGTAGGGGAGCAATTTTGCATGTTGTATTTGTTAATAACTTTGTCAATATAAGCTCTTTGGGACAATCCTAATATCCCGCGAGACCTATCTCAATGAATTTAAATTCCTATAACATAAGAGGCTTCACCGAGATCTTTCATATCAAAACAAGAATAACAAATTTACTCCCATTGACCTTCAAGTATATATATATAAATATATATATATATATATATATTGATCCACTATATTTTTTTTCTTCTTAAAATCAAAATTACTCATCACCTCGTGAAACTTAAGATACCATTGTCGAGAAGCCTATTTTAACCCATATATGGACTTCTTAAGTCTACATACCATATGGTCATTGCCTTTAACCAAATAAAACCTTCTAGTTGTGTCATATAGACATTCTCATGCAATTTGCCATTAAGGAATGCAGTTTTAACATCCATCTGATGTAACTCTAAATCATAATGAGCTACTAAAGCCATGACTATTCTAAATGAATCTTTCCTGGATACTGGAGAGAGTTTCATTATAATTCACACCTTCCTTTTTGAGTGAAACCCTTAGCAACCAATGGAGCTTTATTCCTTTCAACATTCCCTTTAGGATCTAATTTGGTCTTATAGACCCACTTGCGACCAATAGGTTTAAAACCTTTAGGAAATTCCTCAAGATCGCAAACGTTATTAAGCTTCATTAATTTCAACTCATCATTCATGGCTTCAAGCCATTTAGTTGATTGAACACTCGTAATGGCCTCTTTATAAGAGATAGAATCACTAATCTTACTTGAATCATAGTCAATCTCATTAAGAAAAGTTATAAAATCATCAAAATTAATAGGCTTTCTTGGTCTTTCAGACCTACATAAAGGCTGCACAATTTCAGGAATATGATTTTCAATAATGTAAGGTTCAACATTAGGTGGTGGCTCAGCTATCTCAGGGGCATCATTCGCCTCAATAAAAGGTTGTTGTGTCTCACCCTCTTGAATTACAGGATTAAAAACATAAAACCTATTTTTCAAGATCAATTTTTCTAGGCTCACCACTCCCACTTAAATTACCATTCTCTAAAAAATTTGTATACCTAGTCTCAACAATTCTAGTGGTATGCGAGGGACAATAAAATCGAAAACCCTTAGATCTCTCAGGATATCCAATAAAATGACAACTAATTATTTTAGAGTCAAGTTTCTTTATTTGTGGATTAAAAATCTTAGCCTCAGCTGGACAGACCTACACCCGTAAGTATTTTAAACTAGGTTTCCTACCTGTCCAAATTTCATAAGGAGTGTTAGGGACATATTTGCTAGAAACCCGATTTAAAATATGAACAACTGTCTTTAATGCCTCAGTCCACAAAAATACAGGTAAGTTAGAATTGCATAACATACTACGTACCATATCCATTAGGGTACGATTTCGCCTCTCAGCTACACCATTCTGCTGCCGTGTACCAGGCATTGTATAATGAGTGACGATTCTATTTTCTTGACAAATTAAGGTAAAAGGGCCAAAATTATGACATGTATCGGAGTGTTTACCATAATACTCTCCGCCTCTATCTGATCTCACTACTTTAATTTTTCGGTCAAGTTGATTTTTAACTTCAGCCTTGAAAACTTTAAACATATTTAGTTATTCAGATTTTTTCATTAATCAGGTAGACATAAGTATAACGAGAATAGTCATCAATGAACGTAATGAAAGATTTGTGTCCACCAATTTCTGAAGAAAATGGTCCACATATATCAGCGTGAATCACCTCAAGAAGTGCACTACTTCTAGTTGCTCCTTTCTTATTACCATTTACAAATTTTTCTCTTATACATTCAATACAATGGTCAAGATTAGAAAAATCTAGTGAATGAGGAATTCCATCCTTTACAAGACGTTGCATTCTATCTTTTGAAATATGGCCTAAGCGTTGATGCCACAATTTTGAAGAATTCTCATTATCTAGTTTTCTCTTATTTCCACTTTTAGAGATATTTTCTGTCACATTCATTGTTAACAAGGATTCAGAAAAGACATTATCCAAATTTATCTTATAGAGGTTTCCCTTTAAAGATCCAGAACCAATAACATGGGAGTAATCACCATTCTCTAAAAAATTTGTATGCCTAGTCTCAACAATTCTAGTGGTATGCGAGGGACAATAAAATCGAAAACCCTTAGATCTCTCAGGATATCCAATAAATGGACACTAATGGTTCTAAAAAATGGCAACCGAGCTGTTCCAAGGCTTACTACTCTTGGATCAAGAATGAAAAGGAATGAAAGAGCGGTCAGCGCTGCACAAGCAGGGATCCGACCAACCCTAACAAACCAAACACCACTCTGTCGATGCCTGGGCGTAGTGGCCGACGCCAGGGCGCGCTGGGCGCTGCCTGGGCGAGCTGGGCGACGTCTAGGCGCTACACAAATTCTTTTTTTTTCCTGGGACGCTGAGGTCACCTGTTAGGAAATCAGGTAGACATAAGTATAACGAGAATACACTACAAAAAAATGGGCCTTTAGCAACGATTTTTTGGGCAACGACTTTATAAGTCATTGCTAAAAGTATATGTTTAGCAACAAAATTTGTCCTTCGTTTCAGATTGTGTTAGGCTTTCACTTTTTGCAACGAAATTCATAAG